>OX375874.1:131134530-131734530 GCA_947359465.1 Metellina segmentata
AAAAATGCAGTTAATAAATACATTAATTGTCGAAAAAAAGTCACTTAACACATTTGTGTGCAAAGCCATTGATTTATACACAAAGATTTCCTTTTTTTTCTGAAAATAATTCCTGACAATCTCATTAAATATAAGTTTAAAAGTACTCTAAATCTCAAATCAAGATTGGAAACAGATCATGTCTGTATCATAATTTTTGTATTCCTACGGCATGGGTTTTGTTTGTGTAATTCTTCAAAAATGCTCTTAAAATAAACTACTCTTTAAATTTGAAGAAAATACCCCTAAACAAAAATTAAATTGCAGAGGAGTGGAGTAGCATCTTGGCGGACATCAACTGAAGAATGAGCATCCTACACAATGAGTGAGCAGATTTTAAAGATGCCCACCAATCATGTTTATGTCACCATAATAGGGTGGGGAGTCTAGAGTCAAAGTCGAATGCAAAACTAATGAGCTTGTAGAATAGTCATGTGCTATTAGGACCCTGAAAGAAGTGACCTACAGCTCATGATGAATCATTTGCCAGAAATGCTGATCCAAACCTTTCCAACCGGGGTCTCTGGTCTCTGAATGAATCTTCAAAGGATATGTTTTAGCCAGCCTTTCTGACAAATGTAGAGGTTGCTTATTTTAGGATCCTAACTCCTTGCAATTGTTGGGGTTCTAACTGTTATCCTAACTTCGGAAATATGATGTCCCAACCTAAAAAATGATGCCACTAAAGAGAAAAGGTATTAAAAATTCAAATGTCTTCTGCCTACTTCAAGCTCTTATTGATTTTTTATGATTACTAGCTGAATAACCTGGCGTTCCTCGGGTTTCAAATATGACAGTGATAGCTAAAATATGACCGCAACATTTCACTGTGTTAATTCAAATACAGAAACTCTGTAGAATGTGTTTCCTACCGAAACAGCTAAAATATGAGCACATTTCCCTGTGTCAACTCATACACAAACCCTGTAGAACGTGTTTCCTTGTCAATGTCCATTTATTGCAGAAAACCATATTTTAGATTTTAAAATTGGAGCTTCGAGGGGCACTTTTAGGACTACCGGTGTGCCCATTTTCATGGGTATATATGGGTCTGAAGACAGGAAAGAAATAGCATGTGTTTTTTGCAGTGTTCTCAAGTATGTGTTCCAAATTTGGTGTGGATGGGTCAAACCGTGTAGATTTGTATAGAGTATATATACACTACCCTACAATAATGGACCGGACAGCAAGATGTGATGGTATAAGGGAAATAATACATGCTTTAATAGGGGATGGTCTCCAACATGCTGCAACCCTTCTGGGCATGCTTTCAAGAAGGTTTTGATACACAGCTATGGGTATTTGTGTCCATTCCTGCTGCAAAAATGTCGCCAGCTCAGCTGTAGATTTCAGACATGGTTCCCTAGTCTGTAAGCGTTGCTCCAACCCCATCTTTTATGCAAATCCGCTGGTGTCCGGTCCATTATTGTAGAGTAGTGTATATACCCACACAAATGCTCTTTTTTATATATATTTATAGATAGATGTAAGGTCACCTGATGTAATAGTTATTTGTAAGTGCTTCAAACGATTATTTGTTGCAGGCTGTCTGGTTGATGGATCCCAAGGAAACAACACCCGAGATGCACAATGAATTTTTCCGTTACATTGCCAACTCGTATGACCTGCCAAGGTATTACTTGCACTACAAAACAGACTCTCCCATCAACCTCAGATGTTTGCTCTACATACCCGAGAGCAAACCAGGCTTGTTTGAAGTGAGTCGTGATCTAGAAGTGGGCGTCGCTCTCTATAGCCAGAGGGTGTTGATAAAAAGCAAAGCTGACATTTTGCCCAAGTGGCTGCGTTTCATGAGAGGTAAGTTACTCTGTTTCACATTGGAAGAAGGAGGGAGTTGCGGTATAGCCTAGTTGGAAGAGTAACGGACTAGCAACTGGATCGTATCCACCAAAACATTTCATGTACAAAAGGGGCTGGTGCATGTTAAGTCTGTTGGGGCTTCAAATGTTCTCAAGGTGTAGTGTGTATGTTTGGAGAGTGGGGTCAACTCAGGTGTTTGTCATCTGACCGTGGTTCAAAATTATGTGATGTTGTCCTGGATCATTGCCAATAGCCTGTTGTGTTGCTTCAGTGTGACGTTAATTAAAAAATACCAATACCATATTGGAAGAGGATTTGTAGATCCCTTAAAACGTAAAATGGGATTTTACTCTAAATTTCAAAAGAAGTTAGGTTCTTTAGTAGCAAATATCAGCATTTATAAAAGTATATGAAAAACAGTTTTCAAGTTTAGTTCACCACTTAAAAGTTCCAGACATTTCGTAATGAATTCCAAAAGGCAAGCAATTTTTTATCCTATTTTGGTTTGTTACCAGCAAAATGGGCAAGTAGTCAATTTACTAAATTTTCTTGTAATAAATTATTTTATGTGCTTAATTAACCTCTATTTGGTTTAAATTTTTTTATCAGACTCTAAACTTTGAATAAGATTATGAATGTTATGCAAAATGATATGTTATTTAAAAAAAACATTATTAATTTTCCATTTAGAAGAAATTAGATTCTTTAGTAGCAAATATTAGCATTTTTAAAAGTAAATGAAATAGAGTTTTCAAGTTTAGTTCACAACCTAAAAGTCCCAGACATTTCATAATGAATTCCAAAAGGCAAGCAATTTTTATCCTTTTTTGGTTTGTTACCAGCAAAATGGGCAAGTTGTCAGTTTATTAAATTTACTTGTAATAAATTATTTTATGCATTTAATTAACCTCCATTTGTTTTAATTTTTTTATCAGACACTAAACTTTGGATACGATTATGAATGTTATGTAAAAGGATATGTTATTTAAAACACACCTTATTAATTTTCCATTACTTCATTTTTTATGTACAAAGAATGTGATTTATTCATAAGATCACATGAAAAAATTCCTTTAAGCTGTAATAATCTTTGAGGCTAAGATTAAGAAGAAATTTTGTATTGTGTGTTGAAATATATTAAGTGTTATTATTATATTTTTTATTTCTACTCCTATCTTGTTATCCCTTGTTATGTGAATTTGTAGTAATCAATGTTATTTTTTTCAGGTGTTATTGATAGTGAAGATATACCTTTGAATCTAAGTCGTGAGCTCTTGCAAGACAGTGCTTTGATAAGGTTATGATCTTACTATACATACATTTCTACTTTTAATTTTAAATTCTTATAATACTTACATTCAGCAATATTTACAGGAAGATTACTACAATGATCACCAATAAAGTTCTTCGTTTCTTGCTTGAACAAATGAAAAAAGACCCAGTTAAATATTCAAAGTTCCATGAAGATTATGGCATCTTTCTAAAAGAGGGTATATTATCTATCAGTGACCAAGTTCAAAAAGTAAGTGTATTAGAATATTTTAAAAATTTTATAAAACTAAAGTAGTATCTTGCTATTTAATTTATGTATTGATTCTATTTAATTTATGTATTGATTCTATTTAATTTATGTATTAATTCTATTTAATTTATGTATTGATTCTATTTAATTTATGTATTAATTCTATTTAATTTATGTATTGATTCTATTTAATTTATGTATTAATTCTATTTAATTTATGTATTGATTCTATTTAATTTATGTATTGATTCTATTTAATTCATGTATTGATTCTATTTAATTTATGTATTAATTCTATTTAATTCATGTATTGATTCTATTTAATTTATGTATTGATTCTATTTAATTTATGTATTGATTCTATTTAATTTATGTATTAATTCTATTTAATTTATGTATTGATTCTATTTAATTTATGTATTGATTCTATTTAATTTATGTATTAATTTTTTTAATTTATGTATTGATTCTATTTAATTTATGTATTGATTCTATTTAATTTATGTATTGATTCTATTTAATTTATGTATTGATTCTATTTAATTTATGTATTGATTCTATTTAATTTATGTATTGATTCTATTTAATTTATGTATTGATTCTATTCAATTTATGTATTAATTCTATTTAAAATTTAGGAAGACATTGCAAAATTACTGCTCTTTGAATCCTCTCTTGAACCAGAAGGCAAGAAGGTTAGTTTGGCAGATTATTTGAGTCGTATGAAAGAAGGTCAAAAGGATGTTTATTTCTTAGCTGCACCAAGGTACTAGTTTATTTGTTTTTTGCACCAAGGTACTAGTTTGTTTGTTTTTATTAATTTAACAGTGTTTGCATTTTTAATCTTGTATAAATTAAGGATAATTTTAACACTTTGGATATAGAAGCGGTCACAAATTTCTTGTTCCTTGGTTACGGTGGGCTCTGATTCTTTGAGCCCTCAAACTATCGATGAGCATTAAGAACATTAAGATTTTCATTTCCTCTTTTCTGTGCATTAAAGCAATCCGCGCATGAATAGCCTTATCTCCGTCGACAGGGATGTCGAGGCTCTCAGCATTGAGCCTCGCAAGTCGTTTCTCTTCAAGAGTTTAGAGTCTGTACCCTTAAAAACGTAGCAGAAGAAAACTTGCGGGTCCTTCAAATGTTGATGACCATACGTATTGGAGTAACTCCAGCCTTTCAGTTTACACGGGAAGTATCTTTATCTTCTTGGCGTAACGATCCCACAATAGAAACTGCAATGTCAGTTGATAATGGGATGACACACATTCTCTCTCCTCTTTGGGGGGGGGGGGGGAAAGCATTGTGACGGCCAATTTCGCCCGTTTCAGTAAGTTACCTATAAGGCCGTTGAACCAGCTCCCATAACCAAGGAAGGAAAAAATGTTCTTCCTTGGCGTATATGGTGTTAATGTTATTTCATTGTAGACTAGGATCTGATTGCTGTATCAAAATTGTGGTAATTTGAAAGCTTTTTAATTTCTTTGCAGTCGTCATCTTGCAGAAATGTCTCCGTATTACGAGGCTGTGAAAGCGAAAGACGTTGAGGTCTTGTTTTGTTTCGAGCCATATGATGAGCTTGTTCTTTTCCAACTGAGACAGTTTGACTTCAAAAACATCATCTCGGTAGAGAAGGAAATGCGCAGGGAAAAAGAAGACGCTTCTTTAGATGACACTGGTTGGTAGTCTTTAATTTGATTTTTGTGCTGTTGAAGAAAAGTTTTGACCAATTCCTTATAATGAATGCAAAATTATCAAAATACAACAGTACAGTGATCTCTCACTTATGCGCGGGCGTTGGGGACAGCGAAAAAAACGCGTATAAGTGAAAAACGCGCATAAGTGAAAAACCACAAAAGGGAGCTTAAAAGTGAAAAATCAGTACAGTGTATTGTTAATACTATGTATATACTTCCGGAATTGAACTGAAAGTAGTCACGCAGAGTTTCCAAAGCTTCAAACGCTACTGAGTGAGTTGGGAGAACTTTTGCAACATCTTCATCATCGTCGTCCTCTTCATCTTCGTAACCACCATTTATTTCGGCTGCAATGTCTCCTATTTCCCGCAATTGAGCTATGATTAAATTTTCATCTGCATCAACGAAATCGTTGAAAGTAGTGCACGTAGCGAGTCCACCAGATACAATATGCCAATCTTCTTCGTTTATGTCATTTTCAGTTTTCACTTTCATTTTCTAGCTCCTCACATTCATTTTCGGCTGGAAACGAAAATCCTGCTTTCTTACAGCAGCTTTTAATGCACTTGTCAGTAACGTTTCTCCATGATGAACACAACGTATGAATTGCATCAAGGACGGTAATTTGCTTCAATTCGTCTTTTAATGCACGTTTTGTTTCTGATGTAGCCAGAAGTCGAAGGATTAAAGTTTTTCTGTAGTGCACTTTCACACAACGGATGACACTCAGATCCAAAGGTTGAATCTTACACGTGCAATTTGCAGGAAAAACACAACTTTCGTGTTATTGAAAGTTGGAAGATCTTGTGGGTGAGCAGGACACTGATCCATGAATAACAGAAATTTCCGTTTTTCTTTTTGCATTTTCCTGTCGAATTTTTGAAAGAAATCCAAGAAAATATGCGATGTCGTCCACGCTGTTTTGTTGCTAGTGCAGTCGCAAGGACGCTTCTTCACGTTCTTAAAACAGCGTTTTTTTAAATCTGCCAATGACCAATGGCGGGAATTTTTCTGAACCATCAGCGTTGCAACACAGCAAGGCAGTTAGTCTTTCTTTACTTTTTTTCCTCTATGGCATGGTTCTCCCTTGAATGTTAAGGTTCTGTCGGGCATCAGTTTATAAAAAAGTCCAGTTTCGTCAGAATTGTAGATGTTTTTCGGTTCTTATCTGTTTAATAAAGTAGCCAAGTCTTCTTTCCATTGTTCTACAGTGTTTTCATTGACACTCGCACTTTCCCCAGAAAATACACGAGTTGCCAAGCCATGCCTATTTTTGAATTTTTCAAACCATCCATGTGATGCAGAAAAGTTTTCCATTTCAAAACTCTTTGACAATTGTACGGCCTTCTCCCTTAGAAGCTCAACGTTAACAGGAATGTTCGATTGACGAGCTTCTTTAAACCATAGCTACAAAACCTTCTCAAATTCTTCGAACTTTCCACCTTGAATTCTGCTTCTTTTCTTCGACTGAATTCCACATTCTCGATGAGCGAATATAATTGCCTCTTGATTTTTAAAAATCCCTCTCAATGTCGACTCTGGAACATTAAAATGCTTCGCTAAAGCTTTTATCGAGTTGCAAGGATTTTCTTCGAATTTTTTTTAAACAGCCATTTTTTAAACGAAAGCTACAATTTTGTTCGTTTTGTCGTTTTAAAACGATACCATCTAACCCGAACTCCAAAGAAGGTTCTTTCGTTAGCGATCAATGTCACGTGGTACGTACCGTACTAACCACTCTAATTGGCTGCTGTATAAATGCGACTTTTACTGCCGTCAGTCACAAGACCCCTCCGGTACACCTGTGTATATGGTAGAGGAATATGTTCCGGGAATCCAAACGATAAGGGAAGGGCGAGGGAATACATTCCTCGAAGCAGAACAAAAAAGGAAAAGTTTTGGCGATAAGCAACACCTGACTTGAGGAAACTACTTTTGAACTGAAAATTTTTTTGCGACGCGCATAAGTGAGAGCTGCTTTTTTACTGTGGCGTATAAATGAATAAGAGTTATCATTGTTTTCCTATATTCATGGCCGGGACCGCGAAAAAAACGCGTATAACTGAAAAACACGCATAAAAGAGAGCGTGTATAAGTGAGAGATCACTGTACTTTTGTTACAGTGACTTTTGTGTAGGGAAAGTATATTGAATGGATGGAATATGAAATATACAATTTTAAATCTTTAATGGTTCATGGAAATTTTGAAGAAAATTAAGCAACTTAAGATGTTTATCTTTTATGATGGAGTGAACTACAGTAGTAAAAATGTTCAGATTAGATTAAAAATAGTTAATATGATACATTGTAGCAGGAATTTCATAAAACAAACGGTCCAAAAAAATTAAATATAGTTGATCTTTGCTTTTCAGCAAATATCAACTGTATTTAAGCATTACTGTCCTCTTCCAGCATTTATTGTTGTGTTCCATTCTGTATTTTCCATAATGATTACGGAATTTCACTTTTCATTATGCAGGAATTTGAGATTATGGAAAATGCATAAGATAGATAGATTGCAATGTTTTTTGTATCCTCTACACAAATGAGTTAGTCCATGTACTTTCAATACAAATAAATTTTACCTTATTTTAATACTTTTAAATTTGAATTTTTTTGCTAATATTCTATATTTTCTGATTCTCTAAGTAGAAATAGACAGTTTAGGTATTTTATATTGATACAAATATTTGTGTTTATATTATGCTTGAAGAAACTGCAACTGTTGCAGTGGTAAATTGAAAATTATGTAGTTGACAGTATTTTTAATCTATATTTCACTTATGTTAGGGGCACAGAAATCAACATTTGTTTATTGTCAAATGGCAGTAATAGATATGAATAGTATTAAATCGACTGTTACTGGATTCATTTGACAATTTTGCTGTTTATATATGCTTGATTTGAGCTATTGAGTTGCAAAATTATGCTATCACTTCACTGAAGAGCTTCCCACTCTCATGAAATTCTTCAGCAGTCTGATTACAGAAAGCAACGAGAAATCTGGAAGATAAAAATCAATACAGGAAAGAAAATATGTGAAAAATTGGTTTAGTGTCCAAAAATTCCTGAACGCTTTTGAGCATAGGAAGGGGATGGAATGAAGTAACAGAGAATTTAATTACAATACATGACTGAGGTGTTCTCTTTGTTATGTCCAAAATCCAAACGTTTTGCTAACCAGCGCTTTTCTCCCTTTTTTCTGTCTTTCCGCTTCTTCACCCTTCCTACAATTTTAAAGAACAAGGCATTCAACCTAGACCAAATTGATAAAACAATGCAAAATAACGAACATGTTCGGAATAAATACCACACTGAAAAATTAGGAGATTTGTAAGTAAAATTTGTTGCATTATATTAAAAAGTATTTTTCCTCTTTTTAAAAAATTATTTCTATTTATGTATTGCAAACGTGTTCCGGACATAAGTAACGCGTAGGGTGTGTCAGATTAGGATTTTTATGACAAAAACTTCAAATAATCCAGAATGGCAGAGGTTCAGAGGATTTTGGACTTTGTACTGTATATATTGTTCGATAATTTAATTTAATATTAGGTATATAAAATCCAGTGATGCAAATTTAGATGTTAATAAATGGTTTGAAATAAGATCAAATAGCTTCACACATGAACTTTCAATATCAAAGAACTTCACTTTGTCATCAACATATCTAAGCAACTAAGAACGTTTAGAAAGATGCTATGTGCTGGTCTGCTAGTATAAATGGAATGCCTTTGATGTTTAAGTAGATAATTGCAGAGTAAAGTCCTACCTGCTTTGAAAATTGTTTACAGCCATGGAAAAATATTGAAATTTTGAAAAAAAAAGTTGAGATTTTGTTTTGAGAGTATTCTGGGGAAGTAGAGTGCGTGGCCATCGAAGTACAGTTGGAAGAGTAATGGATTAGCAATCAGAAGGTTGCAAGGTCGAATCCAACCAAAGACCGTCATGTACAAAGGAGGCTATTGCATGTTAAATCTGGCGTGGCTTCAGATGTCCTCATGTTGGCATGGTGTGGAAGTTTGGAGAGTGAGGTGAAAGTTCATGTGTGACCTCGTTATTTGACAGTGGTTCATAATTACGTGGTGTCCTCGGTTCCTTCCCTTCGAGTTTGATCCCGGACCGTCGCCTAATAAGTCCTTTGTGTTGCTCCAGTACAACGTTAATAAACCTACCTGAAATAATGTGCTGCCACATAACAAAAATATAGCTGTGTGTGATATACATTGTTAGGCTTTTTAAATATTGTTGACAGTATAATATAAGATTTATAACTTTCAAGTCGATGTTCAACTAAATGAGTGGAGTTATTTTACTATGTAAAAAATTAATGTCTTTATTATACATTTTAAAAACCAATGGATTGAATTTCTAAATTTTTCTGTTTTTTGGAACGTTGAGAATTTTTTTGCCAGTTTTAAAGGTTCTTAGTAAGTTTTAGCCTAGTTTGTTCTTTGCTTTTATTTTTTAATATCGATAATTTTCTTGCAATTTGTTCTTACTATCCTAATCCATATGGGGCCATTGTTCCTCAAAGGGTATGCCCACTGTGTTTAGCAATCTGTGAGTGGTAGGCGGCACAGGTTCATGTTGTTCGATTCCTTCTTAGGCAAATTTCTCTCTTCTGTGTTAGTAATAACAACTTCCCTGGTCTGTGTATGTCCATTACTTGTCTGTTTTGTGTCGTAAATAGTAATCCTTAAAATACACCTGACCTAACCTGTATGTCATGATGTTGTTTCAGGAGAAAATGCTTTGCCAAAAGACGCCGCTGAAGGACTGATGAAATGGCTCTCAAATACATTAGGTCCCAAAGTTCACAAAATAATTGTAAGATTTTGTGTTGTAAATGTGATAAAACTCTTTTCCAAACTTAATATGTACCTCTACCTTTTTACATTAAAATATTTACACTTTCCCTGCAAAATTTCCATTAGTTTAATGATTTTCTTAGATTGTTATTTAATGAAACAAGGAAAAAAAAATATATTGCAAATATATATATATTAGCAAATCTTATTCTTATACATAATATAAAACTTGAAATATTTATTGTAGTAAATATACAATATTAAAATTATTTCCAAATGAACCTCATTCTTTAACCCATAAAGGAAAAAAGAATACATATTTAATACAACAGAGAATTGGTACAATAAAAATCTCTGGGATCTTGTTGACACACTTTTACTGCCTTTTAAGTTCAATGGAGATCTGTATGCTTGAAATTCGTAAAGTCAAACGAGCCACGTTTGGAAGAGTAACCTACTAGCAACCGGAGGGTTGTGAGTTCGAATCCACGGTACAATCCCCCAGTACAATTTGTTGTGTACAAAGGAGGTGGTGCACATCAAATCTGTCGTGGCCTAATATGTCCTCTTGTTGTGGGGTTAAAATATGGAGAGTGGAGTGTCTTCTCGATCTTTCAGTGGGTTGATCCAAGACCGTCGTAAAAAGCCCATTGTGTTACTCCAGTGTGACATTAACTAAATACCTAACAACTGGAAAGTCAAACAAAATGCCCAAATAAAATTTTTGGGTTTTGTAAGTGCACTACATCCGACATTGAATCATGTCATATCAGTAAGGTCCCTTTGCCTTGTTGTTTATCTCAGAAGATTTGAATTTTGTTTTAATGGTAAAATATATACAAAGGGCATTCCATAAAAAATGAGAGTAAAATCATAAAAAATTAAGAAATATATTTACAGAAAAAATACATCATTCTTTTTCAAATTACCTTCCCTCAGATGATATGTTCCATCGTTCAACCCACTTTTCAAAACAAGTAGCGAAGCCTTTTTCTGGAATCTGCTTCAAAGAACCCTGTACTACTGAAATAACTTCAGAATCTGTATTAAATTTTCTACCACGGAGCTTCTCCTTCAATGTCGGAAACAGTCAAAAATTGCATGGTGTGAGATCTGGACTGTAAGGGAGATGTGGCATGATTTTAACATTACATTTACTAAGATATTGATAAACCGAAGTAGCGACATGCGGGCGAGTATTATCGTGATGTAGTGTCCAATTCTCTACCAGTTCATGTCGCTTACTCGATATGTGTTGTCACAAAATTTTCAAAAGTGAAATATAATATTCACCATTCACAGTAGTTTTTGGAGGCACAGCATGCTGATGGATTACACCTTTATGATAAAAAAAAAACATGACCGTTCCAGCAGATTTGGTTTGTCTGATTTTTTTTGGAGGCAGGGAATCAGTGTGTTTCCATACACTTGTTACGGACTTGGTAAGGGGATCAAAATGATGCACCAAATTTTCATCACCTGTTATTAAGGAAATTACCTTTAGGAAATTCGGATCATTTTGAAGCATTTGTTTCCACTGGAAACATTGGTGAATTCTTGTTTACATTTGTTCTTTAGTAAGGTGATGAGGGACCCATCTGGAACACACGTGGCGAAACTGTAAATTGTTGCATAGAATGCGAAATATCGACGTTTTCGAAATGTTAGTTCATGCCTCTATCTCCTCACATGTCATTCGCCGATTTTCTTGCAAGATTGCCCACACAGTGTTAACATTTCAATCAGTCACAGCATGTTCTGGTCGGCCAGGTTTAGGAGCCAGTTCTGCAGACAAACGTTCTTTTTTGAAATCACCATGTCATCTAAAAATCGTAGACTCACCAAAACATTTGTCTTTTTAAGCTTCTTTCATTACTTAACTGGAGCTGTTTTGTCCAAACGTTACCAAAATGTTATGGCAGAACGAATTTCATTTTTTAACTTTGAATCACTCACCTCCATTTCTGTAGGGCAAATAAAAATAGTTCTTTAAACAAGCACGAAACTAGGAAAATAAAATCATCTGCTTCGTTTAGAATATTTATAATTGTACAGCTAACAGTTTGAAAAAATCGACTGCACTCTTACATTTTAGTTTTGCGGTGTTGCCACTACGTAAAAAATTCACTATCAGTTTTTATGGTATGACCTTTGTATATTTAAAAATTTTATTTAGAAGTAATGTTTTATGGTAATGGCTGCATCCAATCTTACAACAATCTCTTCTTGAGGGGCATGCTCAAAAGTTTGTAAAACTCTGAGAAAATGTAAATTGTTGCATTGCTTTTTTTTATTATTGTGCTGGAGTTTGGCAACCTATTAGGAATATTCTGGGTTAATATTCCATGGTCAATATTTTTAGAAATTCTTACAGTATAAATTACTTTTTGCTGTCATCATTCAGTCAAACCTTATTTAATTACCGACATCTTGCACAATATTATTTTGAAAGTTGCTCCAGAAAAATTATAAAACTGCCTTCATTCTCACATATTAGAATTACAATTAAGATAATAGGCCAGGCATTTTTTAACTTTGTCTTTAGCATTACATATTTTGTACTGAATGTATGAAATTTTTGTTTACACCTTATCCGTTTACTTCTCAATGAATCTGAATTTTCTGGCCATTGACTTTATAAAGGGTTTGCCAGCCTGTGAATAAAAAGAACTGTATGTGTGCATACTAACATGTTAGTCGTATTTCTTATGAGCTCGACTGTTAAATCTTTTTTCATGTTTGAAGTAAAATAAATGTGAAGACATGTTATGTCTTCTATTAAAGGGAACTACGTAATATTTTCTATTGAATTAAGTATGGTGATGCTACTAATGTAAATATATGTAGCTCATGCTCAAAAGCAATTCATCTTGCATAAATTCATGTAAAATTTAATCTATACCTTAATCTTGTAAGTAAACCTGATATTTTTCGTTTTGATTTGTTTACCAACTCATGCTTTAATAATGTTTATTAGAGTAAACTTTTTTGTTTCATCTGCTAGGTTACTAAGAGATTATCCACCCATCCATGTTTGATATCGGTGGAGGAAATGTCAGCTGCTCGACATTATGTCCGCACCACTTTGCAGACAATGCCTGAGGAACAGAGGTATAAAATTTTGGAACCCACCTTGGAACTCAATCTTAGGTAAGTTTTAAATTCGTTATTATAACAATACTGCTCTCAATCTTTACAAGTATATTTTCACATATTTTAGTGGCTATTTAAGATGCCTTTGATTTTTTTAGAATCAAATTCCAGATTTCCAATATTTACTATTGAGATCAACAGACTTTAAAATAACTGGGTGGATTGCTATTTCTTATTGCGTTGATTGCTTAAAATATGACTGAATAAAAGATTTAAATGTACTTATAAAATTGGTCAATCAAAAACGGCTTATAAAACAAAATGGCTAGGTAAATAGTTATGGAAATGGCATTCTTAGATGAAATACTTCTAAAAAAACTCAGAAGGGGGGCTAAACAGTATTTAAGCTGTAAAATAAATTTGAAATTTGAAAAAGGCATTGATTGTTTTTGTGAATATTTACGTTAGCATAGCATTACTTCACAATTTTTATGTTTATCTGATTAATATTTTTTTTTCAGTCATCCTATCATAAAAAAACTGAGTATGCTACAAAGTGGTAACCCAAAATTAGCAGAATTATTAGCACACCAGGTAATATTTCTCAATTGTTTGATACATAAATAGTACCATAATTTGTATATTAGCTATTTGTGATAGCATTGAAAATTCTCTTGAGAATTATATATATTTCAAGGAGTAAATGAGTACTGAGAAAAAGGTGTTAGCAAACTGTAAGTAGGTCTGGCACATTGTATTCCATGCACACTCTAGTCCTTTGTCAAACATATTCCTGTACCATTCCTTCACTTAATGTATTTTGTTCTTAAATTTGACAAATTAGTCAATCTTTCACCTGTTTTTGTCTTGCATTGAAAAATTTGACAGACAAAACTTCAGTCAGTAGGGCTTAAATATGATAAACACTTGAGAACAAATTGAAAATGTAACCATGAAAGGGCATCAGTGCTTAACCAAAAGATGGATCATAATTGCTCTGTAGTTGAGTTAAATGGCATGTTAAGTTGTGCATGATATTTTAGAATGGATTTGAATTAATCTTTGACCCAGGATTTTAGTTAAAAAAATTGTTATGCAATAGTTTGTAAAATTAAGAATTAATTTTTGTTTTCAAATACTAATGTCGAACAAAATAGAAATTATGTTCCATTTTTAATTTTATTCTAGGTATTTGATGCTGCCATGGTTTCTGCAGGTTTGGTGGATGATCCACGAAAAGTGACTTCAAATCTCAATGAGCTGCTTTCTATGCTGCTGGAAAAGCATTAGTTGCTACTAAAAAACTTGTACATAAACTAGGATCACCCAAACATAATATAAATTACGTCATCTGTAGTATTATTCACTGATCTGTGAATATATTATTGTATTAAAGAATTGTTTCTTATGCATCTGCTATAATTTCTAGAAAGTAAATTCCATGAAAATGTGAAGTATTAATCTTGTGTAATAAGAAGCCTTTTGTGTATCATTAAAAACCTCATCACCATAAGATAGCTATGGCACAAGCCAAGACAACTATCTTGTTACATTAGTAAGGTTTGTAAAGTACTATATGTAAAGGTTGTATTGGGATAGAACTAATTTCACTTGCAATGCTTTACTGACATCAATGAAATCTAGTTATTGGAGGATCAACCATTGCTAAGGGGAGTAGAATCTTGCAGTATAATTTAAATATAAAATTTGAGTCATATAAGCCAGGAAAATTTGATTTTCCAAAACTAATTTATTACCAGTATCTTTGCTGTTTGCAACTTTGTATTTTCCTACGAGGTCTTTATGGACTAATCATATTTATGTTATGCATATAATTTTTAAGATCGGAAACACTTAAATGTTATTAGAGGTGCCTATTTAAAATGGTTTATTTGCAAATGAGTAAGGTTTCAGGATTAACAAAACTTAATTGTTTTTGCTTTTAAAAAGTATTCTTTTGTTTTGATACTGTTGTCATCTTTTCTGACAGTTGACACTATACTAGAGTGTATTTCAACTGTAAGAGCACTTATCATTGACATTTTTTGGGATTTCCCTCTTGATTGGGACGTTTTTAGTTTGAAAGTCAGCTGAAATCAAATCTGAAGATATGTCGAGGAACAGTTACAACACAATTAAATTTTGTAAAGACATTTTATTCAACATTGAAAAAGTTTACAAATACTGTCAGAAATCATTCCTTTCAAGGGGAGATGAAAACTTTTGTCATGGATTTACAACTTTTGAATTCATTGACATAAATGCTTTTATAAATAAAGATCTTCAATTTTAAATTACCAAAGTACAAATTTGGCTGGTCATTTCAAGAATAAAAAATGTATACAAAGATTTCCATTTTGTAAAATTCATTAAAAACATGATAGTATTTTGAATAGAATAAAAACATTTCAAGTCAAGATTTAAATGCTTAAAAATCTTTGGCATCTTTGATCATAGGCACACTGGGAAAAAAATGCACAGATGGCACTGACTACAAAACATGGCACGCATAACAAATGAAAAGAACACACAAGTTAAGTTTGTTCAAAAACAGTCATGACTCCAAGATTCATCATCGGAATTCACCCTTGCCATATATGCAGAAGGCACTGGTATTCCAGACCTATCAAGTACAAAGCATTAAATATTAATAAACAAGGAATTCAATTAATGCAAAACATATTTTTACCAAACAGTTAAAAATACAAAATAATTTTAAAATACCAACACATTTATACTTCAAACTGCCTTAATATTAGATTTTTAAAATTGCCAAAATGTCAACACATTTGACATCCATACAAATTAATATTAGGTTTAGCTTAAAAATGTTATAAATTACTTCGAAATAGTATGGGTTTTTAATGTTCGCATGACTATAATCTATCCAAACCAATAACATGAGGCTTCACATTTTAGTATTAATAGTAAGTGTCTTCCTTTATTCAAATCACTAATGGATAAATACCGATTCTTAAGAACTTACATGAGTACCTGATAAGTCTTCAATCTAACAATTGGGGTCAAAGTAGCCTGGTTGGAAGGAAACTCGATCTACACCTTTGTAAGTTTAAATTTTCACTTGTCTAGTTATCTTTAGCTGTATTGGTAAAACGATTTGGGTGTCTCATGGATGTGAAGGAATTTGTTTTCAAAAATTTTCTACTGACAATTTATTTTTACAAACTATAGGACGAGACTTAAAAAAATACAATACTGAGTTTGGAACTGATCGAGAAAGCAGTTACCCTGCATTTCACCTTCCGATAGGACAGGGATGGTTAGGTAGGTGACACAAGGCATTTTGAGCATTGCGACTTGGTGCATGAATACTGGCCCTGTCAGTGGGTAATTCTCACCGAATCGCAGTCAACCATTGAGTCACAGTTTATAAGTTGCACCATCTCACGATAAAGAGAAATGAAATCAAGGTGGTACTTCGTGAATCTACCCGCGTCAATGACTTTTCAAATCCAAAAAAAATATCAAGTACCCAAAACTAGGCATTTACAATAATTGCCAATTAAAAAGAAATGTTAAAAAAAAAAAATTATTTGTTCTATTTTTGAAACTACTTACAGTTGAAAAAAAAAAGGTTGTCATCAATTTTGGTTACTTAAATTTTCTTTTTTCACAGAACTTGCGATTTTTTTTGCAAAGTGGGCTTCTTATCTCGATGCTAACGATCAGGCTACTTGCACACATACCAATTTTGGTCGTGAGATAAAATATCGTATGAAAAATTCTTTTGGTGGCACGAAGAAGAGTATGGGTGCTTGCACACGGTTTGATTTACACGACACAATCTCCATTTTGCTGTCGTCCACTGCCACTACAACAGACGGCTGTCTTAGTTTATTTTAAGCGTAAGAAAATCAAGAACTTTTTACTTAGTTCCGAAATTTTCAAGGGCCCCTAGTTCAGAAATAAAAATACAAGGACTGTGGGAACTCAGTTGTATTAGAAAACAAAAGATAACATCAAGAAAAATGAGATTCGGGATGTAAAGAAAAAGATCGTGACTCCTGTGTTTACTAGACGGTAAACCCTATAGAAAAAGAAGAAAAAAATCTCAGGTTCATGAAGCCAGTGCATACTTAGAGATGTGCCCTTGAGGGCTACACCAGCTCTGAAAAAAATACTAACCTCAAGCCTGGACTTGGTATTTTTGATGCTAACTTAAAGGCATGAATTTCCTCATTACGTGGCGATGCAGGACTGTTTCCACGCTTGGGCGAGCGGTTGTGCACAGTTGTCAGAGGAAGTCGCCTGGATGGGGAATGTGAGGTGCTCCGGTGGTACTCGGCACTCGGTGGGCTCTTGAGGTGGTTGGGCGGGTTCCTCATTCGCTTGGTGGGACTTTGCAATAGCAGCGGAGAAACGGCGCTCCTCTGGTGCAAGGTGGGAGACGAGACCGGCGATAAATACTTGGGTGGGTTGCACGGAGCAGATTCCCTCCGTGGGAAATTGGGAGCAGGGCCGTTCCTGGAGCCGGGCAGAAAAGACGCAGATTCCCTGCGAGGAGAGGGCGAGAGAGAGGACAAGTCTCTCCGCGATGTAGAGCTGCTTCTCGAGTTGACTCGGTATGACGACGGAAGAGTTCGAGATTCTCGGTAATCGCTGAGAGGAGACGCGGGTTTGCGTTGAGATTCGTAGGCTGGAGCCTGGAAAACAGTTTTACCTATTTTATTTACGAATTCAAGAAGTCCATATTGACTAATACACTACTCTACAATAATGGACCGGATGGCAGCGGATTTGCATAAAATCCGACTTCTTGTTTGGGGATGTTTTTCATGGAATGCATGTTGGTCCTAGTAAATTGAATGCCGACGCCTACATGAACATTTTGGACAGTCAGGTTCTTCCTACGCTCTGGCAAATTTATGGAATGGACGAATGTTACTTCCAGGACAATGCTCCATGTCACGTGTTGCAGCCTCTGTCAAGCAGTGGTATCGAGATAGCGATGTAAAACCTCTTCCCTGGCCCGCTCAGAGTCCCGAACTAAACCCATGGAACGTGTGGGACGCGTTAGAGCGACACTTACGGACCTGGGAACCTCGTCCGAATTCTACAGCCAAGCTGGCGACGTTCTTGCAGCAGGAATGGACAAAAATATGCGTAGCTGTGTATCAAAACCTTGTTGAAAGCATGCCCAGAAGGGTTGCTAGTGTCATTGCAGCACGTGGGGTACCACCCTACTATTAAAGCATGTATTCTTTCCCTTATACCATCACATCTTGGAGTCCAGTCCATTATTGTAGGATAGTGATAAAAGAATTGAAAACGTCTATGCTACCCACAATAGAAATAAAAATAATTTAACTGTTTATAAAATCTCATATCAATGCATGTAAAATAATGAGCAACTTTTAAAATAATTTACAGAAGAATGATAATGCAAGTCCAACCAAAACATAACTTTTATTTCTATACAGGATGATTCACTCTGGACATTTCCCCCTAAAAGCACTGATTTTGAAGCAGGAAGACATTTTAATCTGAAATTTGAATACAAAGTGCTCTATATTCACTTTTGCATCCATGCTTGTATGAAGTAGGGATGCAACATTGACAACAAAACATCGATGTTGATAATACATCGCCCAAAAACCATTGATATTTTTAAACACCAGTGTATTTAAAATTTCCCCCCCATTTCTTAAAACTTGTTAATTTAAACATTAATGTTCACTGGGGGAGATTTAATTTGACATTTGCTGTATTAATTTAAAACTAAGATATTTTTAACTGTCAAGGCAGTTAAACAAATTAATAAGAACAATTAACAAATCTTTTATTTTCAAATTGAATATAAAAGAAAATAATATTTACAACAATTTGACATGGGTACTACTAACTATAAGTATAAGTAGGTAGTACATAACAATGATTATTGTTAGGTATTGATTATTTATCAGCTTATGGGGGAAACATAAACTTATGTTTTATTTACTGTAAATAAAAAATATTGGGGCCTATAATTATTACTAGCCGCTGCGTTGCCCGCGATATAAGGTATTATTCTGGTGAAAAATTTTCTGCAGATTTCAAATCCGTTGAAATTTTTAATATATCTTTAACGAATCCGCGTTTACGAAAAAGAACTAAACAATGCCTCTCAAAATGTTTTTTCTTTTTTGCTCTCCACTGAAAGAAGCAATAAATGTAATCTGTTTTTTTTTTTTTTTTTTTAACGCGAAGGGCGCGAAATGCAGTCTTGTTTATTTTTGGAAAGTTATTGTGATGTCACAATCTCGTGCGAGAATATAAAAGATATGTTCAATTTAAAAGTTATTTTTATAAAGAAAATATATTTTAAGGTATGGATCTAAAGTAAAAATTGTCCGCAGATTCTACTGAAATTTTTACTCTATCTTTAATGGTCTAGGAGATAGAAAAAGAACTAATTGACTCCAGTTAAAAGTTTTTTTTTTATCATCGGTCAGAAAATTTATTTATTTGTGCGCCAGAAATGAAAACAATAAATTTAGAATCTGTGATCTCTACTATGTTGTAGCATTCAATAATGATTAAATTTCATTAAATTCGTTTTAAAATACTCTAGATTGAAT
Organism: Metellina segmentata; assembly: GCA_947359465.1. NCBI lineage: Eukaryota > Metazoa > Arthropoda > Arachnida > Araneae > Tetragnathidae > Metellina > Metellina segmentata. Next base: position 131,154,095 of record OX375874.1, read on the forward strand.
TTTAAAATTCGCAGTGACCTAAAAATTGCAAAAAATTTGGACTACTTGTGTGCCAAATCTCATTGCTGTAAGTGCCATAGAATCATCAGGATTTTGCGTCAAACAGACAGACAAACACTTACTTTTATAATAGTAGAGATATGCCCCAATATTTGTTATTTACAGTTTGTAAAAAAAGAAGTTTGTTAACTTTCTCCACCTTAAGCCGCCTTCTTTTTTCACTCACTATCCCACCAGTTAGCGAAAAAACTCTTTCTGATGGGACAGATGTCGCCATCACTGACAAATACTTAGTTGCACGATTACTTTTCTTAATTTTTACTATGGCACTTTTTTCCATTCAAAAAGTAAAACATGACATTGTTAACACATCGATGTTAAACAAACATCGACTCCAATAAATCGATGCTAAATATATTGATGTTTTTTTTTAAACATCCACTTCACATCCCTAGTATGAATCTATAAATTTTGAAGCACCAACATGCTGAGATGTACATTTGATTGACAATATGTAGTGACAAATTGATCTCTGGATGCCAATGGTGGACATTTGCAGCATCCTTTGTGAGATATTGATGTGACTGAAGAGGTAAACTGATTTGTATTCAGATTTCAGCTTGTCATGTTTTCCTTTTCAGAATCATAATGCTTCTTTGGTCCCAAGTAAATCACCATGTATAATGTCACATGTATGGAGATACTATTTATACTCTCCCAAAAGCTATATAACATAACATAACATAGCTAATAACATAAGCACATGAAGCATAACAGACAGCGCATACTTCATATACTGCTCCATTTGTCGACAACTTAGGAGGAGAGGGATATATTGGGAGTGGGCAAGCCATCCTTGAATCAGGTCTTTTTGATTTCTTTGATCTAAGGCTGTAATAACCAGGATTTATGTTTGGAAGACTACTACGATGGGCGTCTGCAAACAAACATAAGAACTTAAATATTAGGGAGATTGGGCAAAATCACATACTTGAATATTAAAAAAAAAAAAAAACTTTAAATTAATATATATATATACATACACAGTCCTGTCACATTAATGTGACCACCTGTCAAAAACCAGAATAACCACCTTTGGCAGAGCGGACCGCTGCAAGACGTGCAGGAAGAGAGTCAATTAGGTTTCTGAAGGTGTTCACTGGGATGTTGAGCCATGCCGACTCCAGTGCCGTGGCCAGATTACGCGGTTGAGGATCCATTGCGCGAACAACCCGATCGAGGTGGTCCCATAGATTCTCGATTAGGTTTAAATCCGGTGAGTTTGCTGGCCAGGGGAGTACGGTAAACTTATCCTGGTGCTCTTCGAACCACGCACATACACTGCAAGCTATATGACACCTCGCATTGTCCTGCTGGTAAATGCCATCATTCTGAGGAAAAATAATTCTCATGTAGGGGTGGACATGGTCAGCAAGGACAGATGCGTACTTGTGCTGATCCATCGTGAATTCCACAATGATGAGTGCACCCAGTGAATGCCAAGAAAACATTCCCCAAACCATAATGCTCCCTCCTCCAGCCTGGATCCTTCCGGCAATTGTTGCAGGGTGTTTGCTTTCAGACGTTTTAACGTTGTATACGCCAATGTCCATCTGTCCGATGGAGCGTAAAACATGATTCATCAGAAAAAGCCGCCTGTCGCCACTCTGTGGACGTCCAGTTGCAGTACTGGCGTGCAAATTCCAACCTTCGTCTCTGATGAACAGCAATCAGCATAGGTGTATTAACCAGGCATCTGCTGCGGAGGCCCATGCACAGCAACGTTTGCTGAACCGTTGTTAAGGATACACTCTTGGTAGCCCCTTGGTTTATCTGGGCGGTCAGTGGCTCAACAGTTGCACGTCTATTCGCCCGAACGCATCTCCGTAGCCTTCGTTCACCTCTGTCATCTATAGCCCGTGCTGCTCCACATGTGCCACGCCGCTGATTTTGGATAGTGCCATTTTGCCATGCACTGTATACTTTTACCACGGCAGCACACGAACAGTTCACAAAAGTAGCTGTTTCTGAAATGCTTCCACCCTTGGCCCGAAAGCCAATAATCATGCCCTTTTGGACGTCGGATAAATCACTATGTTTCTGTATTACGCCAACAATTGAAATGCTTTCCGATGCCCTAGGACATCCTTTATATACACTCCACTGCAATGTGCTGCCACCTGCCTTTTGTGATTGGTTAGTTCACGTTGACGTCGAAAGTAGGTGGTGGTCACATTAATGTGACTGGACTGTGTGTATGTATATATATATATAGTGTAAACTAGTTTCTAAACTAACAATTGCGCTTGAATTTCAAGGTGGTCATTATTATTTAAGTAAATTTTAATGAAACACATGAACAGTGCAGTTATAAAGATCAAATAGTAATTTAAATACAAAAAAAAAAAAAAAAATGCATGCTTTCATTTAATTGGACTATTTTCTCATACCACATGGAGAACCAAAAAGATATTGTTTCTTTAAATTCTAAAGAAAAATTACAGTAACTTTTTATAGAAAAGGTCTAAATACAATTGCATCACAATATGGAAGTTTTGAAGAAGATGGAAAAAAAAGAATTGAGTAATACAATATAATCATTATCAATATATTATCAATACAACAATTTTAAAAGAATTAGATCAATTTAGGTCCTTTAAATAGACTTGGCATTAAAAATATGACTTTGTCAAAATCTACAATTTTTACCTTGTTTGTTAAGTAGAGATGAAGAACCAAAAAGATTCTGTTTCTTTAAATTCTGCATAGGAACTAAGGAATACAAACTTCCTCCATCCAGTTTTTCATTACACACATTTAGAGCTGCAATACAATTGATTTTAAATAAATAATAAAAAAAAAAAACTCTACATAAAAATGCTCACATCTCATATACAGGGTGTTTTAAAAAGAAAGCTCAATGCAAGTTAAACTGATATCAATGTTAGGGGGCAAATAGAGCTGCTGATTAATTCGATACAAGGACACCATTTATTCAAAGGTTTTGAATTTTTTTTTAATCCTATGCAAGACCTCAGCCTTATTTGCAATAAATCTATGCCTGGAAGCCAAAAAGTACAGAAACAGACTGTCAGGAAGCTGTCGCCAACTGAAGCTGTTGGCAAGTGACAACCCAGGGAAGGGTTGCCAAGATCAAAAAGAGTCTTGGAAAAAGACGAGTAGGGAGAGACAGATTGGTTTTTCTTCTGGATTAAGACAATCTACGCTACGGTCGCTACCTATGAGACAATGATTTCTGGTCATGTTATTTCCATGTCATGTATCGTGTCCCTTTTCATATAATAAATTATCTTGGGACTAAACACTGCTGGCTTGACTTATTGTGATTTGGAAGCAACAGAAAGAACCCATCCAACTCAGACAAAATATGCAGCTCAATCAACAGTATTATTTGCTTGTAACAGTATTATACTCAGTAAGACCAGATTAACTATTGTGATGAGAGCAAGTTGGAGAGTTTGACAAGCTGATTCAGCACAGAAGATTTTGTAGATAGTTGTGTCTAGTGAGACATAACTATCTATAAAATATGTGCAGAATCAAATAAAATTTATATACAACTATCGCAACTCTCAGTACATCCTGTGCCAACTGACATCTTAACAAAGAGTTCCAGTCATAAAATTTTCAGATACATTTTCCAAGGAAAACAATAATTTAAATCAGTATCACAAAAAAGAAAAGAGGATTATGTTCCACCATGGCTATTATTACAATGATATTCGATGATTTATGCAGAGTAATTATTAAACCGAATACAAAGCATATATTAGTGTATTTTGTCTGACATTTGGAGATGCCCCAGCAGTCACGATAAGACCACGAAAAGAACTGCGGTTGGATATATATATCCAAAGATCTTATGAAATTGCACTGAAAATCAAGCTCGTTGCAATGAAAATATGATGCCATAGTAAATATTTTGTTTTACTTAATTTGTATTTAAAAATTAGAATGTTAGATGTATTTAAAATAGTATTGCAATAAATATCTATCTTTTCTTCTGTTCCATGCAATAACAAGATTTCCAAGACATATTTGCTAATTATTTCAGTAGTGTGTTTTATTTGCCAAGTATCAACTAAGAAAATTATTTATGTGGTTAGGTTGTTATGCAAATAAGAGGGGTGCAACTATTTTTTTACATGAAAGGGGAGGGATGGAAGTACACAAAGTTAGGAAACCATTGAGTTACTCAGACTGACTCAAAGATTAAGTCCAGAAGGAATTTTACAATTCAATGCAGAAATATATAAAAAACAAACAATTTTGAAAAATAACTTGCCTTCCACTGAAGCTGGTTTGCTAAGTTTTGGGTGTTGAATGAGAAAATGTTTCCCATGATCATTTTTCTTTTCTGGAAAAACAGAAAAAATACTTCCTTAGGCGAGTGAAAATTGTGAACGGTGGTCATTAATTAATTGTATACAAGAAAATTGACCATTTTTTGACAGATGGAAGTCCAATACATTTAACCATGATCTGCAAAAATCAGAAACACCAGTTAGATGAATTGAGTCAAATCTGTATAAAAGGGAAGTTTATTTTGGCTGTAATGAATCTTCCGTTTAGAACGAAATTGTATTTCTTAAAATCTTAATTTGCTAGTCGTTTTAATTATTGTACGACTAGATACAATCATAAACAGTTCTATCAGGGTAATATATTTAACTTTATTAAACTATGTATGTGTGTTGGTTGATGTTTCTTCTTATTTTTAAATCTAAATTGTGTGATTCATTTTTAAGTTAAATGACAAGTTCGATATAAAAAAGAACAGTTGATAAATTAGACACAAAATTGCCCCCCTTAACCTATTCATTCGAAATTACAAGTGTTTGACTTGTGATGTGATTTTAACCCTTTTAAAATAGATTAAAACATAACAACGGACATTTAGTTCAACAATGCCAAGAATAAATTTAAAAGTTAAATTACCTTTGCACATGGTCAGCAAATATAAAACAATGGAAGTCATAACTCAGCAGGAAAAAGTGCATCTATTGCATTAATTGTAACATATATTTTAATTTTCTAGCTTTTTAAAACTGATTTTTCCTTTGAAAATATGTGTTGCTTTGAATATGTTTGCACATTTACATGGATTTGTAATTAAATATAAACTGTTGCTATGATCTTGCAAAGCAAATGTATATGTCAATATGCATTGTTAATGTAGCATTCTTGACCAGGTATGAAGTTAAACATTTTAATATTTTCAAGGTAAAATTAATTTTAATTTAAGGTGCATAATTGAGGCACTGAGTGGAAAACAGCCTAACTATAAAAATAGCATGTTAGACTGTTCATGCACTCGGGAGTAATAATATTTTTACAATGCAAGAAAAGGTTACAGTGTTGCTATCTTTAGAGTAAAGCATTTAGACTATATTTATTACATTAAAAGCAATATCTCACTTTTTATTAAATTTGTTGGCTAAGCCATTTTTGCTCTCAGTGCCTCAATTGAGTGGCCAAAAGAGCTGTTTTCTTCACGTCGTTTTTGAAGATAAGAAACCGCTCAACATTTTGATTTGCTATATTTATACAAGTAAGTTTAAGCATATAAAAAGGAGACAGAAACAAATCATATAAACAAAGTAATCAAAAGGAAGACTTTTAATATTAACAACATAATTTAGTACGCTGAAACTAAAATACACCACTATGCAAATCAAGAAAATATAATGGCTAAAATACAACACGTTTTTATGAGTAAATCACACAAATAAAGCAATATTTTAAAAAATGATTGAACTACAATACCAATCACGTTACAAGAGATTAAAGAAGCATACACATTACTGCCCAGTATTACCTGAGTAACAATAAATTAAGAGTACATGTAAAGAGACTCTGAATTAATATTTATGTTTCTCAAATTATAAATCTTAACATTTAAACAATAAATTAAATAAATAAGTATTTCTGAGTAAAAATACGTGATAAAAAATTTAATAAGAACCTGAAACAAAATATTTTGATTACACTGTAAATTATTAAGAAACAATGCATGACATATTTTAAAATTAAATATATTTACCTGTTTGACTGAGAAATCGGGATGTGCTTTGTCTAAGGCCTAAAAATAAATATACAAGTATCAGCAATTTTTAGCCATTGTTCCTGCAAGAACTTTAAATTTCAAATTAAAGTCTGATCCAAAAGACTAACTTTCTTCTTGAAGCTGAGCAATTTTATGCACATCTGATACATCCAGCACTTCATTTTCCTTCCCTTTCACACAGGTGGGCTTTTGATCATTCTTTTCCCCCGAGACATCGGCTTTCGAAGTTTCGATGCTAGGCAACTCAACTACAGTTGTAGTTACAGATTCAGAACCAATGTCCAAGTCTACTGTTTTATCTGCAGGAATAGCTTAATTTTCAAAACTGCAATTTCACATTTTCGTGTGACTGCATGCAGAACAAAAATATACTTAAAACTATTCAAAAGAGATTCAAGTTGATTATTTGTCTATCTGTGATGGAAACTAAGCAATTAAGTCAGATAAGAATACTTTTCTTCATGGAATGAAATGATTAAAATTCATATTTAATGACATATAACTCAGTAACTGCAATGCTGGTTAACTAATTTGGTGAAACAAATGCTAGATTTTGGATCAAATAAACCAAAGTATCAATACTTGGATGACATTTTACAATTTCTAAGATACCTCCTAACATTTAGATGATAAAAATTTAAATGCCCATCTCAGTGAATATTCCACTTAGTACGTGGGCTAACCTTGAATATATATACAGTCATTAAACATGGCATTTTCGCACATTAAAGACCTAATTATTAGCTGTCATGTTAATCAATTTGAGGAAGTCAAAAAACTTGTTTTATAAAAGCAGATTATTTTATTTTAAAATTGGATAGAATATTTTAAAAATTGGATAATGGGCTGAGTTTTAAAATGTTTAATAGTTTTATAAACAATTTATGTGTAGAAATAACAAAATCCACTACCATTCAATGACTTACAAGAATTCATTCTATAAAAATGAGTTTACAATGACAAACATGCGGATTAATATACCACAAGATTTTTTGTTTTCCAAATACGAGGTTTCTTCGGTCGTTTTCTTTTCTGCATTGGAAGCTGGAAATAAGAAATTGGTATGAATTAGTCAAACTTGGTTTCATTAATGAGTAAAATAAAATAAATTATAACAAACAGTTAGGAAATTATTGGTTATTTTAATAGAATCCCAAACGCACAAAATGTTCACTTCAACACATTTCTAACCCATGCAACTATTATGCACATTATAAAACTGCCAACAATTTTTAAAACATAACAAAATGGGGGAACTTAGAATTTAAAATGTATCCAAGACATGAAATATGTGTCAAAAAATCTTCCAATGTTCAACCTCTTCAAGAGAAATATAAGCTATATCAATTTCATGCAATTTTTAATTGTGATTCTTTAACATACAGCTGCTGAATATCTTGCATTTGTTCCGACATTCTAAAATCTTTAAACCATTGGATCTTGACAGGATTTGGGCATGTTTACATTTAGATTAGAGATTTAACTACATATTAAATGCTTGGTACACAAAGTCCCAAATCTAGATGTACGAATGTTGTATTGGCTTGCTGAATCATGAGGGAAAATTAAACCGGAGACAATAAAGAACAGTTGGCATAATATCCTGACATCTAAAGACCTCAAAGACAGTAATAAAAAGAAAAAGGAAGAAAATCAAGAAAATTTTGATAGTAAAAATACAGTTTTGAAACTACCCGGCTGCGAAGAGGTAGTGTGATGTTATTTAAAATACATTTTTATAATTTACAAATCTGTGTGCTCGTTACTTTTTCGCTATTTGATCTCTCTATATTTTAGTTACATATATAAAAATGAAATTTTTTCTTTTACTTTATTATGTAGTCCGCATAATCCGAGTTTTCAGTAATCCGAGTTGGTATCGGTACCGATCAGCTCGGATTATCTGGACTCGACTGAACTTTTAAGCTGATAGTATAAATTATACTGAAAATTTTAATTAACAACAAATAAACAAGGAATTTGATAAGCATAAGTTTCTATAAACGAACAATACAAACCATGTAGTTTCAATTGGTTCAGTTTGCTGACAAGAGCATTCTTGGTTCTGCGGAGCTCCAAATCATCCATGTCTTCAACATTTTTGTGAAGCCACTTTTGGGTGCTCAATTGTTTTTCCGCTGCTGATAACTTCTTTGGAGATTTGTACAACCTTCAAAATTGAAAAAGAATTGTGTTAAGTTAGACAGGAGAGTATTTTCTTTCACTATACTAAGTTTTCTTTAGATAATTTCATTCTTGCACGGTTAAGTATGGCATGACAAAACTAGCAGATTAAGGAAGAAGAATGGACAAGTAGTCAGGTAATTATGATATAAATTTAAAAGATGGGTGAATGCAGATGCTTTACATCTTTACTCTTCAAATTAAAATGACCAAATCAAAAATAAAGTAACATTCTTAAAAAGGGGATAAAGGAAACTAATGAGCTAAATGTCTACTGAATATTACATTATTTCTTTCCAACTTTCACTGGGAACAATATAAATAAATGATTTTTTTCAACCAAAACAAACTTTAAAAAAATAATAATAATAATAATAATAATGCTGATTAAAATATGCTGCCCCACCCCCTTTCGATTTAAATCATAGTAATTTTTGGAACAAAAATTACAATGAAATACTACTAAACATTTTCACACAAGATATTTTGTTCAAAAAGGGTTTTAAATGAAATGTAGCAAATTGTATTAAGACCGGATTTGGCAGTTGTCATTTGAAATTAAACAATTGATTAAATTGATTTTTTTAAATATCATTTATGTCTGTAAACATATGTAGAGAATATTTCATAATCAACTCTTGATACAAATATGTACCTACAGCCCACATGATCTTGACGTTTTATATTCCCTTTATTGTAAATCTTTCAAACTGTTAAAAGAATATGTGTATAACAAATGTGGAGGATATGAGAAAGGTTTGACACACAATATAAAGTTTTTTAATTATGTAAAGATAGATTTTACTGGTTACAGTGCTGGCACTCTTTAGAGTTACCCCCACAATATGTCATAAAGATAGACTTTGTTAATTTGATTTTTTATTAACATCGTACTTGCAGGGCCGCCCATAAGGAGGGACAAACCCGACAAATGTCGGGGGCCCTGACGTATAAGGGGCCAGCGGCACCAAGATTTGTTCAAGAAATTATTTGCCTCTTTTAAGGGTTATTTTCCAAATTTTACAAAAAATATCGAACAGAAAATATTATTTTCAAGTCTAAAAAACAGCCCTGTGAAGGTGGACTTACATTTTCACCAGTCTCCGGTCTATGACAACGACTAGTTGGTTTACATGCCACAAGGAGTAATGAAATAGTAAGCATGTTCTTCAACTTTATAAACCAGCTTTACAATTTCTTTAGTGCAAGCCCATGGCGATGGAAACTGCTTCTAAAACACACTGATGGGAGGTCTCTACATGGTCTTTGTGAGACAAGATGGAGTGCAAGAATTGAGGCAGTGAAACCTATGTCTGAAAAACTACCTGACGTTTTAAAGGCCCTTCAAGATGTAAAAAATTCGTAATTTATCGTAAGAGGAAACGACAGAAAAGTAAATGTATTCCTCAATTATTTTTCAAAACGTGAAACTTTAATTTGGAAGGACATACAAGAGCAAATTAATGCAAGAAATTTAATCCTTCAATCATAATATATCTCCCTTGATATCAAAATGAATAACATTAAAGCGTTAACTGAAACAATAGATAAAGATTTAAGAAAACAATGGCCTATATAAATAGAGTTAAAGAGACAGCTTCTATTATGGGGAAGATGCAGAATTTTCCCAAAAAAGAGGACGGAAAAAGGAAGCTTTAAAAAAAAAAAAAAGAAGAAGCTTTTGAAGTGGAAAGAGAAATGCCTGAAGTATTAGAAACCGAAGAAACAAAATTCAAAAGTTCAGTTTTTGATATAGTAGTAATCAATAAAATAGTTTCTCAGTTAGAATCAAGGTATGAGCAAAAGAAAAAACATATGCAATACATTCGAAGCCATATTAAAAATTAATTATAATTCTAATGACAACAACACACTGAAAAAATTAATTGGAAGCTATCCAGATGATTTAAGCCACAATCTCATCAATGAACAAAACAACCATTAATTCTAACTGAAGTATGCATTATTTGTGGGCAATTGAACTACAATAGTGTTTTATGTAACTCCTAAGATCTTGGGCAACTCTTCTACATGTGTTTAAAAAAAGATGAATTTTATATTAATTTCAAAATTAGCTTGTCGCCACTGCCTGAACCTGATACTTTGTGCAGTTCCGTGTCTCTTGCTCTAAAAATAGATTTCTAGATTTTAGATCCAGATCATTTATATATCATAGATTAAACACAATAGTATAAAACAATGACATGACTGCATAAATTCCAAAAAAGTCCATGGGGCTGATCATCCATTTTGCAAATTTTAATTTTTTATTCATCAAAAGAGACAACATAAAAATTTAAAAAAAAAATTGTTCACGCATGTTTAGAATTTATACAGAATAATTAGATAGTGTTAATAGAACTAATTGACTAGGAAAAAATATGAGTTACCAGGATTCTTCATCAGATAGCTCTATGTCATCAACATCAATGAGTTCGGAGTCGGCGGTGTTCGAAATTTCGGATTTATTTGTATAAAATGACTCGATTGATGATTCACGATCACTGGTACCTTCACTGGGCTTTTCTTTGTGTTGTTGGGAATTATCACACTTTTCATTTTTGCACTTTGTCTCATTCGTTGGTTCCATTTTGACTCGTACAGTTGGTTGCACAAAGCAAGTTTTATAGCTTTCTTTCCATACTGTATGCAATTAAAGAGCAGAGTTTGACTAGAACTACTAGAATCGGCAAGATGTTTAAAAATCATTTGTTACTGATTAGCAATAGTGAATTAAGAGAGAGGGTTTGGGAGCAAAGCACAGGCATCATAAAACCAACACCCATGCTTGAAACTGATAAAATTAATTTGTATGATTTCTGTTAATTAAATTTAATTAAAATAAACGGTTGTCTGCTCTTCAATTACAATTTACAAACCATGAACCACCAATGAAGGTATTCGGAGTTGTTTCCATGATTCTCATACCACATACATTTTTTAAGAAACAAAAATGAACGATTCCTAAAATATGACAAGGAAATTTGTAGCACCACATGAGTTTGTCTGAGTGTCGAGACAAATAATTTATTAAAATAGTCAATAGAATTTCGGCGAATATTTTTTTCCGGTTTCATACCTAAAGTATTACTATCTAATGGGTGAAGTTCAACTGTAACTGTCATTACAAGTTATTTACGTTTTTTTTTTTTAATTGAAACCAAAACGAGTGGCATATGACACTATTCTAGTTTCATGCGGCGTTATTCCAACTAAACAAACCAGCGTGTATACTCTGAACAATGCAACTCTGTTGGTGTTCTGTGTGTTGTAACAAATAGTTTCCGAACCTTTGCTTAATAGAATAAATTGTAAGTGTGTGTAACTTCCCGCGATAGATATTTGAACCTGAGTCATGTGATAATTTTATTAAACTTAAACCATACCAAGACAAAATTTGTTGTAGTTTAGAAAATATTTGTGAAGTTTTAACGGATTTGAGAACGCATTCGAATTGCGCGGCCACAAATAAAATTGAAAACTTTTTGCAAATTGTATTTAATAATTTGTTTCACATGACATCTTATATTTTGTTCCATTTCTCGAAGTAACGCGAGCGCTTTCCATTTGAGCTCGTTGTTGATTTTTGCACGACAGCAATGTATTGCTTCATTTAGTGTTACAGATCGCTTGTTGATTGGACAAACATCGTATCTTGAATGGTATTTTGTTCCAGATTAAACCGAAATTGTTATCGGTTTTAAAGAAAGTGCCTGTTGAAATGAAACTGGAAATGCATTTTCTATTAATGGAAAGATAAAATTCGTTTCAAATTTTTTTCTGAGTTTAATATTTTCTGGTTACATAATTTTTCTGTTGATTTCTATCAATTTGTAAATGGGGTAAATAAGTATTTTGGACATTTTTTTTGTAACATTTATCATACTTAAACGATTTTCATGAATCAAACTTTTAGAAGCTTTTAGCTTAAGGCACTTTGAGGTATTGATTGGATTAACATGGTTTGATATATATATGTACTTAAAAAATGCAGAGGTTGTTTATTATGCTTCTGTTGTGTGAGCAAGTATTCAATTTAATTAAATAAATATTTGTAATGAAAATTTTCATGCATTTATGATTGTGTAAATAAATTTATTTCTCATCAATTCTTTTTTTATTTGTTTTGCTAGTTTTTATCTAGATCCCTGAACACAATTGGGTGTTTTCAAGATGTGTGCAATGAAGGTTGATATTGCATGGTCACCAACTGAATTAAATAGGTATGCATGTTTTGTAAATTTTTTCTAATATTGGAATTATAAATGAAAGTTCTTAACTTATTGAACAAAAAAATTTTGTATAAGAGACAAAATTACTTATTACATTAAGATGATTTCTGGTCCAGTTATATGGTTGTAGTTTTGTAACCTGTACCAATCTTGATGAAAATGTATTCCTTTTCTGCTTTAAAATTTTAGAAAAATGGTCTGCATGAAAGACAATGTTTGTGTGCTTTTATTTATAAGCTCGCTCTGCATGAAAATTCAATGAATTTTGATTTTTATGAAATACAAAAACAAATATTTAAAAAAAGTTAGGGGACTGATTACTATGGAAAGAAATATAGTAAGCTCTATTATAAAAAACAAAAGTAAGTCATGAAATGAAATTTTAAGATTTCCACATCTCATATAAAATATAATCTAAACTGAAAAATGCATCTAAAACGCACTTTCGAATGTTTTATTCAGAGTTGAATTGTTACTACAGTACAAAATCAGGATTCCTCCTGGTCCTCAGACGTTCTGAATTTCTGACTTTTCGGATTATTTTGTCAGTTTTTTTGTTGTCAAAAAACTGTAATCTAATGCTGTTTACCCACACAAATTTCAGTGTAGTTTATGTCCGGAATATGTTTGCAATACTAAAATAGATATATAAATAGGAATAATATTTTAAAAAGGGAAAAAGCCTTTCTAATATAATGCAACAAATTTTATTTACAGAAAAATGAGAAGATTTGTAAATAAAATTTGTTGCATTACATTAAAAAGGTTTTTTTCCTTTTTAAATATTATTCCTATTTATATATCTATTTTAGCTGTGTGGTATTTACTCTGAACATGTCCATTATTTTGCATTGTTTCATCAATTTGGTCCAGGTTGTTTTTAAAAATTGAAGAGGTGAAAAGGCAGAAAGATAGAAAAAAACCGTTGGAAAGCAAAACATCCTTATTTTGGACAACTCCGGTTTTCGGATATCTGGATTTGGGACTTCGTACTGTATCATAAAATTCAAGCTAAAAACTTACTCATTCGATAATATAAATATCTCACCACTAGTTTCTATTTCATTTCAAGCAGAAGCAATGTACTTCTTCAGGGAAAATTTTAAGTACAAATAAGTTTTTTATTTAATTACGGCTTTCTCAAAATAGGGTTGCCAATATTATGGTTCCTGTGCCCAGAATATATGAAATTTTTACACTAATGTAATCTGTTTTTTAGTTTAAAAAGCAAATGTTACTTTTTTGCATCATTAATAAAGCTGTGAAAATGAAGAAAAATATCAGAAACAAATCCATTTTGATTTCCTAAAATGCCTTCCGGAAAGAGCGTCTCCCTCCATAAAATTATCAAGGGCTTTGCAAGGGGTTCTCAATAATTAGATGAAGACCAGACTAAGTAAAGTCAATATTAAAATATCTGAGTAACCAAGAATTAGTTTAAAATATCCACATTAGGCATGGGACAAGTCCTAGAAACCCAACAAATTTTTAGCCTTTAATATTTTTGTTTAGGGCCAAAACCCCTTAACCTGAGGGATAAATATTACAAATCTACGAGTAATGGGAATCATCCAATATACAGAATAACTCAATCTCATTCATTTGCTTGGCTGCTATTTCAGGAGAGGGTGCATAGTCCAAGGGACTTGAATTTTAATAATTTTATGGTTGTCTCCTCCAACATTAGATAGTTTTTTTAAATATACTGTATCTGTATAAACATAATAAATAGTTCTGGAAATAAACATATATATGAAGCAAATAGCACCAATAATTTCTCCATTTTAGTACCATTGCCTTGAAAGAAATGATCAGTATATAATGTGCATGCAAATTTCATATATCTCTCAATACAAACATGCTGTCAGAGATATTGAGTATATTTCGAATCTATACCCAATCCTTTAGTCATATTTGAATTATCAGAAAATTAATGAAAATTTATTAAAAGGTTATTTACTAAAATTTTCATTCTATGCTAGAGATATTCTGCCTAAGCAAAGCTCACATGCTCTTTGCTCAAGTACACTTTTTCAAAACAAAGTTTTATAATTTCTGAATATTTAAAAATTATTTTTTTAAATTACCTTCAACTTTCATTGTATTTCAGGTTCATTACTGTTGGAACAGACATTCAACTATATGAAGCTGAAGATATAAAAGATGGAACAATTAAACCTCCAGGTATTATATTAGTCAAACAGTATTTTTTAAATGAAGAGTCAGAGTAATGCTTCATAATAAGTTAATGTTTTTCTGATAAAGAAAAGTGAGTTTAAAAACTTTTCAGGTTGATTATTGATATTTATTACAGACCTATATAAAAATTTTTTTACTGTATCTCTCACTGCCTTACTTATAGATGTTTAATCACAGAGCTTTCAAACTTTTTTAAACCACATTATTCCCTGTATGTAAACGTGTGGTTATGAAAGTAATTACATTTGTTTTCTCCTAGCATAAAATGTAGCAAATTTGATGACGTGGTAGAGAAAATACTTTTTTCATGTTCCTTTTAAAGTGTTTATCTAAAAATTAAAAACAGATCGGTTTGCATTTACTAATTTAGGAAATATTTATTAAGGATGCATCAATATATTTTTAGCTTTCTCCATATCAGAGTCTACCTGTGCCAATGTAATGTATACAAGCACCGACCATCAATACTTAAAAGTAAGATGCTGGTTATTCTTTTCTTATTGTTTAAAATTGCTTTGATGTGTATTTTAACTAATAATTTTTCTGTGTAGTGTTACTCTTGGTATCCTAAGTCTGATCATCCACTTCTATTAGCTGTTGGAATGGCCAATGGAAGGGTTGTTTTGGAAAGGTATGGTTATGATCTCTGGCAGGACAGAGTATTGTTTGTTTCCCAGTAATACAATTTCTGTGTATATTTAAAATTTGTATTCAAACAATTTTTTAGTGCACCACTTTATAGCTTTTCATTTTGTAAGAATATATGCAAACCTGTAATGAAAGGTATTTTTGCACTTCGATATTTGACCATCATTAAAATAGCTAGTTATATTTTTTCTAACATGGTTGTAGCTAATATTAATTAATGTGGAATATAATATATGATTTAATTAAGTGCATTTTCCATTTAAATAATTTTCAAGAAAGTTGGCCTGTATTATGCCAGTTTTCTCCACTGTCTTGCAAAACCCCAATTCTAGTTATATTGCATCTTTTGAAAATGTATGGGAAGTTAATTTTATGGGCTATTTAATTTTAGTTTGCTAAAGTTAAATTGGTTTGCTTTATTTTTCTGATGTTTTATAGTCATTCTTTTTCTTTTCAGCTTAGATCCTGTTAGCTCACGAGATGCTGAAATAACTGGCCGAGAGTTCAGTTAGTATTTGCTAAATGTTTCTTTTAATATGATTATTTCTTAAAATTTAAACCAAAATGACCGATACACAATATTTTAGTTTCTTGACGGCTGACTCCAAGACTAAACAAAATAAATTGTGATAAATTTTTAAACCAGAATGATGTGATAATTTTAAAGAAACTTAAGAACCTGCTAAAACAATTCTGTGTAAATTTCAGTCTGTATTCAAGAAAATAACAAATCATTGAAATTTTAGCTAAACAAGTGATTTAAAAACACATTTGGAAATTCATTGCAAGACCAAGAATAAATGATTATTTCTTATGTGATAATTCCAATTTTGTTTCTTTTGCTATTAAATGTTGTAAATTCCTTTGTAAAACAATTGATTTTATAATTATTTCATTCCCTTTCCCATTACGAGTATTACAAATTAACACAAATACAATATATTGGTGAAAGCAAATTTCAGACTATTTTGACAAGATAGATCTGATGTACTTATTGGAACATGCAAAGATTACAACTTCAGTCTACAAAAAAAGTGTGAGTGGGCTGAGTGGTAATGAAGAGTGATGTCGTGATAGGAGTAAAAGTAGTGTGTTATCACAAGGCTTCAGACAGTTCAAAATGATTAACATCACATTGGGAGCTTGACCACCCATAGTAGTACATGTTAATTGAGACAATGGCCACCTGTCTTGTTCGAAAGTGTGCATCTTCATGTTCACTTCAATGAAGTGACTTCACTATGTGTTACGACAGTGTAATTTCAGTCAACTGAAACATACTTTGTGGTTGAGATTCATTGCACTGCTTACTCAATATGATTTTTATCATGTATTTCTATTTTTTCTCTGCCATATTTATTTATAAAGTTGGAGAGAAGCAAACAAATGAAACCTAAAAAAAAGCAGTTTGCTATTGGGGAAGCCTAAATAAAAGGAAATGCCTCATAACGAAAATAGATTTTATTTTTGTACCATAATATGAAGTTAAAAAGGAATTCAGGATTTTCTAGAGTTCACACATCAAGTGTCACAATAATTTCTTGTTTAAAATTTTAAAACTTAATCATTCTGTGACAGTTTATTCTTTCATGTTCCAGTTACATTTATTAAATAAATATCAAAATAAAAAAAAAGAATATTTTATTTAATTAAAAATTCATTTGGAAAAGAGAAAATAAAGTTTTCTTTCTCTGAGTAAATTGACGAATTCACTTGCATCAATTCTTAAATAGCAATGTTATGTGATTTAATTCTAGTGCTGTGTCAAATTGAACTCAATTGTGAAATGCTAAAAATTAAAAATACAGACAATTCTGTATTACTTCCAGGAATGTGCATTTACCCAAACTTGATTGAATGTATTTATTCAAAGCAATTCTTATTTAATACCTTATTTTCAGTTCCCAAGCAAACCAGACCTTGCAACTGCATATCATGGAATCCAATTGAAG
The DNA here is from genome assembly GCA_947359465.1 of Metellina segmentata. NCBI lineage: Eukaryota > Metazoa > Arthropoda > Arachnida > Araneae > Tetragnathidae > Metellina > Metellina segmentata. The sequence goes on from OX375874.1 coordinate 131,171,398, forward strand.
CAAATATGGTAACGATATAACATTTCATACTTTAATAATTTTTCCTATTATGTTTATAAGAAGTTTTATGTGTATCAAATTATTTTTATTATGACTGCATTTTACTTAATTCCATATCAGTGCTTCAGTTTATCAGATTTCTGTACATAACATAGGTTCAAATCATGTGAAAAGTATGTACTATGCCATTAAAAATAATCATAAAATAGTTATTGTATACAGGATATTTTTCTTTGGAAGTATTTTAACATATTTCATTTTTTAAACTATTCTTAAATGCTTTTTAATTTTTCGTCGTTTTTAAATTAAAATTCTACAAATATTCCATAATTATTCAAATTCCTTTTCTTGATACTTTTAAAAACCAAATAACATAATTGATTCATAGTTCTTTTATTTTTAGAAGAAAGAGTAGAATGAAAAAAATATGGTGTTGCAAATAGTTGAATAAAATATAGAATTAAAATCTTAATTTACAAAATACAAGAAATTTTAATTAAATAATATAAAACTAAGTCTAAAAAAAAAATTCAAAATATTTTTAAGAAAACATTCTTTTTTGTTTGATTTTAATTAACTAATCAGAACATAACAATGTTCAAGATTATTTATCATGTTTCATTTAATTTACCTTTTGTGCATCTAAAGTGTTTTTAAAAATCTTTTGTGTACTTTTAAATAATAATTTATTTATTTTCTTTTTAGCTCATATCAGGGCTTGATAAGTATCGAGGTGATAATAGCATTTATCTTTGGGACATAACAAGATCTAACTACATTCCTAGTGCCATTGAAGCTGTGACAAGCTTTGACCGTCGTCCAGTGTTTTCTCTGGATACATCCAGCGTGTCCAAGCCAATCTTAGAGTTAGGTATTGAATTATTTGAATCAAACTTCTAGATATAAATACTTTTTTGGAATTCATACGTTATACAATCGACCCTCGATACATTGAATCACACTGGAAGAGAAAAGAAATTCAAGAAAGAGTTTTCAAAATGCAAAGGTATACTAATATTTGAATAACTACATTTAATCATTAAATTTTAAAACCTGTTTAAGTGTCTGACTACAAGTTTTTCTATACCTCCTGTAGACATAAAATAGATCCTATATTTTCTGATCATAGGAAACTGTTACAATTTGTTTTTCTCCCTGTTCCAATCTAGAAAACAAAAATACTAGAGGGTGAATAGACTTTATTCCTTTTAATCCTCACAATCCCTTGCTTCGCTGCAGAAAATAATCTATGATCCATCTCAATTGCAATGTTTAAAATTTTTAACGAAAAACACTTATTCCCTATAGGTATTGCTCCTTTTGTTACAAGAAGACAAAAAAATTAAGATAGCAAGGGTTTGGGAGAAAATAATTCAAGATAAATATTAAAAAAACACATGAACTAAATTCTCAAAAAATTTAGTTTTCTTAAACTTCTATTTGCAAGTCAAAAACGTCAAGGTTTATCTTCTGAATTGCATTTTGGGTGCATGCTATTGTAATTGCAAACTTGGGAATGAAAGTTTTTACAAGAAATCCACCAGTTAAAATTACGTAATTCTGTGTTTTGTAGGTTAATTAAAATCGGTGTCATTGCGTTGGAATACAGAGGAGCAGTAGATGCAAGTGCATGGTTTTGAATTTAATGCTACTCCGAAAGATAACACAGTTAGATTACGGCAGGGCTGCCGCATGTGACTATAAGATGACTTCACAACTAGCTTTCAACCTTGGCGAGTTGTGATTTTTTAAAGTAAAGTTGCCTCTTGACCTTTACTCTGCAGCACTTGGATGTTTTTAATCGTCTCACAAAACGGCTCTTTTGTTTGCATGTCCGACCCCTCCCCCCTTTATCTAATCTAATTAAGTAACTTGAGCTGTAGAACCTTGAGTGACATTTACGACTAACGCTTTCCTTTCATGGTATTGTGTGGTGCATTGTTTGGCGTGAGATAGATATCACCGGAGCAACCTTCTGCCTTTTCCCCAAAGCGTTCACACCTCACGGTCGATAGGGTAGGGTACCGAGCAACTGGAGGAAACCTCCGGAAGGTTAGTCGCTGACAGCTCGTAAATGGTGATAGACGCCAGCGGTCACTTAAAAGGGGGATAACATACACAGTACGCAGACCTATGACATGCTGCTGGTGTGAACAAAATTTTAATGGTAACAATTGGCTACCTGCTGCAGCGTAAAGGTTAAGCTATTTTCAAAGTTAAGGTGACTTTTCGAAAACTGTGAATTCACCAAAGGTCAATGAAAATTAAGTACTCCAATTTTTGCCAATAGCTTGGATACTTATTTCAACCAAATACCCATACGTTCTGCTTCATTAGGAAAAATGATGTTTTTATGATGATACATTTACCAAATGTTTTTGATGCAACATTCTTATCACTTCAATGAGGCAGGCATGTAAGCATACTTGCCAACTTTTACGGATTATCCAAAATTATTACGGATTTCCACTTAATTTTACTGATTTACGGATGTCTGCCTTTTTTGCAAATTTTAATATTTCGATTGAGCAATCGAAATATTTCATTCTCTGCAACCATCCACTAAAATTTTCTGTCAGACTTGATGAGTTCAAAGACCGAAGCAATGAATTTTATTGTCTTCAATTGGAAAAGTTTTCTGTGATATTAGAAGGACATGACCATATTGATGTGCAGTGGGTTGAAGTAGATAAAATAAGAGGGGCTTGATGGACTTCTAAAGTTCACTAGAATGGCCAAAATTATGCTTTCTATTCTGTTCATCTCCCATTCTCTGCATTGTTCCGAAGCACAGTGTGGGAGAATCTTCAGCCTCGTCAGAAAGACTGAACCAAATACCGTTCTCTCATTTCTAACAAAACATTGGAAAGTTTGTTGGTGTAGAAGACACACAACCCCAAACCTTGCTTTGAGCAGAAATTCAATGCAGAATTATTAAAGAAAACCAAAAAAAAGCTGCTACAGCTTCGTTGAATTTTTCTGCAATCCCATCTTCTGGATAAACACTAAATGAAACAACTTAGTAAATGGAACACTGATTTTTCCCCTTTCATCTACTTGTAAATAAGCTTTGTGAACACCAATAATCTGTAATCCTGACTCAAGTTTAAATGGCATGAAACATACAGTTTCGGGTGCAATGTGCAGGTACTCATAAAGTGAATATGTTTTCTTATAGTGGATGTGTTCAGTTTGGTATTAAAACACTACTGCTTTGCAAGGTTAATGCAGTTGATAAAAATGTGAATTTTTACTTATGCATTTTAAATACAAATAATACTAGTTATTGTGACATATAAGGATATTACTAATACACATTAATTCAGGTATTTATGTTGTGTTTTATGGCACGGGACGTTCGGTGCACAAATTTTACATATACACAAAGTTTTCAAAGTTGACAAGTATGTGTAAGTGAGTAGAAATTTTCTGTTAAATGTTTAAGCTGTTAGCTGAGCAAGCTATGCCAAATGTTTCTTCCTACTACACCACACTGTTTTCTGAAGACCCTGCACCGAGAATGAAGTGGCTGGAGGCAACTGAAACTGCTAGTAAAATTAAGCTTTAAAAGAAGACTAATTTTAAAACTATTTTTAATATTTCATGTTACTAAAGCTACTTTTCCTAAGTGCTTGAACTGCTGCAATCCTCTTATAATTACATTCCAATAGTGCAGCCATGGATTCAGAAATTCAGTTGTTCAGAAAGCTCATGCTAATGATCTCATGAAAGTCGGCTGTTTGTGACTGTTCGGAAAGTTGATCCACGGAACATTATCTCTTACATATGTCTAGAACATAAAGAGAAACTGGAATTTTTCTAAACCAAATTATTTGCCACTTAAATATCTTGGAAAATTTAATCTATTTTAATTTTTGGAAAATCGATTGAATTTAATTTTAATTTTGTCTATCAATCCAATTTTCTTAAAATCCCTCTGGTAAACTCGAAAGTTTCATTTTAGTTTTGTAAAAAAATATTAATTTATATATTATTTCTGCTTAGTTTTTTCAATTGAACTTGGATGTAACTTTTCAGGCTCTTCCGAATCGACTCAGTCCCTTCATTGGTTCCGGAATAATCCCAAATTGTTTGTGTGTGGCATGAGTTACAAGTATCTCCGTTTGTATGACACTAGAGGTAAGCATATTATAATTTTTTAAATTTCGAACCTAGATTACAAAACATTTTACGAGGAAATGGGATGTGATTAAGTATCAACTTATTTCCTTAGACAGCACTAAACACCAGGAAAGTACTACTTCCAAAGCTGTATACAACCTGTGTGTGGATCCTGATGTTGAACATAGACTCGCTTCTTCAGTTGAAGTAAGTAATTTTAGTTATCTGAAACTAGTCTATTTAGCTTTAAATGTATGCTGCCAACTCTTAGCTTTTCCAGAAATCACTTTTTCTCAAGTGATATTTTTCTGCTTTTATCCCACTGCTCAGTGTTTAGGTGTGAATTATCCAAATCGACATCGACTTGTTTCTGCAAAAGGAGCACATTTTGTCATTTCATACAGAAATTACGGTCAGAATTATACCAAATGTGCTGAACTTGGTAATATGCCCAGAAAAAAAATTTCATGAAAATCGACCAAGAGAATTTGGGAGAAAACGCGCCCATTTGGTTTCACCATAATGTTAAAAGATGGGCATTGTGGTCAAAAAACGTGCTTTTAGCACTGTTGTGCCAAAAATTATTGTAAGAATTTTACGAAACGTCTCCTGATGTAATTTCCCTTTTCATGATATTTTTTTACTTGATGTTGCCTTGTGTTTGGCACAGTTTGGCCAAAATTGGCCCTTGCGCCATAAAATCCCCAAACAACCAACCACACATATTTTGAAATGCTTTTTCAATTGTTTGTAAGGTATCAATTACAACTTGAATTTTTCGTGTTTGTTTTGAACTTCAGCATTGTTTTTTTTTTTATAATGCTAAAATTTTCCTGGACTTTTTTTTATGGAGGATGGCTGGTATATTAATGGACAGAAAGATTTTCAACAGATCCCTTGTAGCACTTGTCTGGCAAAAAATTAAACTTGGCTATTATTAGATTAAAACAAACCCATAGAAACAAACATCTTAACATAAATATCAAAGCAAACATCACATATTTTAGATGCCTATAAAATACGGCCAGCTTGCTAAAGAAATCTAATTCATTGCACAAGATTGTTTTATTTACATTTTTGAAGGGTTGGAAGGAAGAACAGTGCAATCTCTTGCTGGTGCTAGTCAAATCTAACTAAAATTAAAACTTCCACATGTTCTCAATTTGTATTTAAAATGAACAAAGTCTATTAGTTTGGTAAAACACTGAAAAGCACACTGCCATCATGATTTTGTCTTTCATTTACTACACAGTGGTAACAGAACCTGGAAAAGCAGGAAATCAGGGAATTCTCGGGAAACTTTTTAATTCTAGAAACTTGGGAAAAATTTCCAAATTCGCAAAAAATCAGGGAAATTTTGATAGTTTAAACGTTCACTATTATCATTTGACCTATTTAGAGATGCGCGATTTCGAGTGTTTTTGAGAATCGAATAAATCGTATTCTCCGAAATTGTAATTCAAATAAAGAACTCTAGTCGTAATTTTTAAACACCGCAAAAAACGCCGCTGTCGTTTTTTTTTCTGTGTCTGACGCGTTTTGTCGCCTTGAGGCTAGTGATACAACTTGTGGTATACAATTAAAAGTTTGTGTAACTAATGATGTTTTTTGTGTATTAAATTAGTATTTTTTGTTTGCAATTGCATTTTTGTAGAATTTTTTATGTATAGTTGCATGTGGATTTTGATGAATAGTATGATAATGTATGGTCAGGTGTAAAATGTTCATAGTCAAAATATTTTGTATTTTTCTCCAGTTTTTTTAATTTCTATTGTAAAAGTTCCATTAAGGGTTCCAACCCTTACAATAACAATTAAAATATATGTAGAACAAAAATACAAAATATGTAGAGAATTATCCTTTCACCCCATCTGACCCTAAATATTTAAAAATATTGTAGTGTTGATACTGTATATCGATACCAATCACGGATCACAACTATTCTTAAGGGAGTTGTAAAATCAGGGAAATTTTTTTTGAGACTAGCAGGAAAATATCAGGGAACTTTTTTCAATGATTTTGTTACCACCCTGTACTATATTAAAATTTATTTCTGTATATGCATATAAAGAGGAGAACAAGAAAGTATTGAAGTATTAAAGTAGAAAGTACAAACGTATAACTCAGCCATGGCATTTATGAGGTTTTAATGTATGAATTATTTGGCTAGTATGAATGGACAATAAAGTATTTGTTACTATTGTAGAATTTTTATACCACTGCTTCCACTTTTGTAGTCAGATTTGTGTTAACAAAGTTGTCATATATCTCTAATGTTATAAAAGGAAGTGTTTGTTCCTTTCACACAAAGTCCTGACGAATCTGTGGCAATTGCAATAATGGGATTTGGCATGCAGGTAGTCCTAATTTTTTGCAATTTTATGGTCATGGCAAATTTTAAAATTCAATCTAGAACATTTTAAAATGAATTTATTGAAATTTAATTATTATTGTTTTCTTTGGAATGACAACAGCATAAAAGATTAGATTCCAAATTTATTTTTTCCGTTTTCATTTTGCTTGAAGGAATGATTTTCAGCAAACGATAAAAAACAGTTTTAACTTTAGTTGTGTAGTTCTTTTTTCTATCTCCTAGACCGTTAAAGATAGAGTAAAAATTTGTTTCAACTAATTTGAAATCTGCAGAAAATTTCACATTAGATCGATACCTAAAAATATAATTTTCTTTAAATAAATAAATTTTTTAAATTGAATATCTTTTATATTTTCGCAAGAGAATCTGGCATCATGCCAACATTCATGTTCCAAAAATAAACAGATTACATTTTCTGCCCTCTTATGATTTTAGCAAAAGGAAGCAAAGCAAAGAAAATAAAATCATTTTGGCTGGCATTTAGTTCTTTGTAAAATCGAGATCGTTAAAGATGGAATAAAAATTTCAATGGATTTGAAATCTGCGGAAAATTTAACACCAGATAGAAACCTTATACGTTAGATTTTCTTTTAATAAATAATTTTTCAATTAATACTTTGACATCACATCGAATTGATGCTTTTGATGAATTTGCTTTGCAAACCAACACCACGGGCAACTCCGTTATGGCTATTATCTATTTTTCGAAGCAAACTATAGTTCATGATATTCATAGCAAACCTAATTGGAATTCGCTTGGAATTCATTCCAATAGGCTACAAATTTTCATTTGGTTTGCGAAGCAAACCAACACTACGGGCAATGCTATGCAGTTTAATTAGCAGAGAATTCATTTCAATTGGCTACGAATTTCCATTAAACCATGAGCAACGCCATTATGGCTGTTATCCAATAGGCTACGAATTCATATGGAAATTTTTAACAATCACTGGGGGTTAGCGAGCAGTGGTCACACCTGACCCCTTGAAAAGAACTGTCAAGGGCAACACTGTGCTGGCCATGCAGTGGCTAGTTGTTGATATGCATAAAAAGTATCAATATTTTTTTAATTAAAAATATTTAATTTGATATTTTAAAGCCACATAACTTTTGAAAGACAAACATATCTTACCCCATATCTGTGTTCAGGTAAGTGTCACTACTTTAGATATTAACTTAATTTTACATTACTGTGAATGGTTACATAGCTGTAATAGGGGTAGGTAGAATTCATTTAAGGGTACCCAGTTCACTGAGTGCCACATTCATTTACTTTCTGTAAGCTTGATACAGCATGAAATCCTCTTTGCTCATATAATTTTGTTTTCCAGAACTGTTTTGTCTTGTGGGATGTTAGAAATTTTGAAAAACCTGTATCCTTTGAAATGGTTTGTTTTGAGATTTCATTGATGTTGGTTGCTCTTTTTACTATGGAAATGGATTCTAAATTGTCTTAATCATTCTAGATATGTTTTTTGGGGGGGGAATTCAGTTTTGAACTATCTAAAAATCAGAGCTATTCTCTTGTAAAAAAAAATAGATTCCTTTCCTAGTAAGTTATTCTACTCTTAATAGACGATTACATTAAACAAATATGATTTTATCTAATTTTGTTTGAACCAAATTTTACCCACTTTTTAAAATTTTCCACCAATTTTGCTGTATAGTTTTACAACACTTACATAATATTGTTATTTTTGCATCACAGACATTAAGACAGAATAAGGATTTTTGTAAAATAAAGAGCTAAAGTATCAAAACAATAGTTGAGCTAATTTTTGTGGGTTTAAAAAGATTGCTGTAAGTACAGATATTGTATTATAATTTTTTTTTAGAATCATTGAAAAAGCTTACTTTTGTTAAAAACTAGAAAACTTTATTGTTTATTACTGATATAAATTTGTAAACTTTTAATTTAAAATATACTACTTTTTTAAATTTCAATTTATACATTAGTATTTTTCCACATTTGGTCACTTCAAACTTCTATAACTAATCAATTAAAAATGATTTTAAAATTATTTTAGTTTTCAAATCAGTTTTATTTAACAATTCTAAATTTTCTGGAGCTCTACTTTAATAGTTCCAAAATTTCATGATTCCAGCATCATTTTTGACATAATGCTGTTCTGCCATATTTAAACTGCAACTCTTTCTATTCTTGTTTCTTCCTTAATTGTTGCTTAAGGTAGTTACAATCAATGAACAAAGGCCTATATTAAAGCTTTGCTGGTCTCCAACTCGGTATGTATTCAATATGTTTATAAGTGAGTTAGAAACCATAGATTTAGTTTGTTTTTAGCATTTTGAATGTGCTGTTATATTTTACCAATTGAGGTATATAGCATTTCTTAGTGCTTCAGTCTAATAAAATAAAATATAGATTCCTATGCATGATAATCTTTAATAAACTTTAAGACTTGTACACTAGCAACCCAAATGCTTAACTTTTATTGAGGTTTTCCTAATTTTCATGCTTTGAACTTTCTTCATGTTAGTATCTCTTCACAATATTTGCTGCTCTTACACATATCTAACATGTGTCTAATGCTTTCTATTCAGCTATTTAATTCCATACTTCACAGCCATTTAGAAACAAATTTATTTTATGTTAACTTTAACCCTATGAGAGACATTCATGAATTTACTGTCAATATGTCAATTAAAAAAAGTATTTACAATTAATTCATCAATTTAGTGCAATATTTCCATTATAATTTATCCATTCGGCAACGTTCTTTCTTCCTTGCGTGACTTTATCTGAATTTACCTTTAGTAAACTTCTTAGATATTTCGTTATACTAAAAGAGAGGTTTATGCTTATAACTAATTTATTCTTTAACCTTCCAGCAGTCGCGACCTCCACTCCAACGTGAAAGGTCGTAGGTATTTCTTAGATACACTATTTTAAAATGTAAAATTAAATGTAAAGGTTGTTAAAATTTAAAATGTATGGGGTGAATTTATTGAAATGATACTTTAAATAATATCAATACAATTTATTTAAAGAAATGCTATTCAAATTTCTATATTATTTCTTTATTTAAAATATAAATAATGCATATCTAACTAAAATCAACTGTAGTGTATATCCAACATACTCGCGACCGCTGGAAGGTTATACATTTTAAAAGATATACAAGTTTCACAGTTTTGAATCTAATTTTAGAAGATGCACATATAAGTAAACATTTTCTATCAATATATGCTTCAATTTTTTCTGAGCCCACCATAATTCGTATTTATCCTCTTATTTATTGAAATTTTCATCGAGTTCTTCACTATGTTTAGTTTAGATTTTAGTGTGATTTTTATCTATATATACAGGATGTTTCGAAACTCATGGGCAAAAATGAAAGGGGTGATAGAAAACATCTAAACAAGCAATTTTCACCATAAAATCCATGGGTGGAGGGCAAGTGGTGAACCGCTAGGAGTTATCCGCCATTACTGTCACATGAAAAAACGAAACGCCAAACGGATAGAGGAGGTACTAAATTTTATTGACAGCATGTGTGGCAAAATTACAGAAACTGCTCCAAAGAGTAACCGCCTGCGGTAATGCAGGCAGTTGCTCTTGCTGCATAGCCAGTGGCAAACTTTTTCAAACACACCTGGCATGTCTCGAACGGCACCTGCAGCAACAGAAATCCTGGCAACTAGATCCTTGTCGGAGTCGATGGGGCTTTCGTTGACAAGACTTTTCAAATGGCCCCACAGGAAAAAGTCCAGACAGAAGAGATTGGGTTAACGTGCCGACCAAGGTGTGGGCCCAACCCGACAAATCAATCGCCCTGGGAATTTAGCATCTAAAGCGCTCCGCACATCCATGCTGAAATGAAGTGGTGCTCCGTCATGCTGGAACCACATATGTATGTTGGCCACAACAGGTTGAAGTAAGTCTGGCTATACCTGTTGTAAAAATGTGAGGTTTGTTCTGCTGTCCAGTCGGAATGGCAGATGGTATTGGCCAATCAAATGGTCACCCACAATTCCAGCCCATACATTTATGCTGAAACACTTCTGATATGCATGAGGACGTGTGTAGTTTGGATTGTTAGATGCCCTCACATGAAGGTTGTGAGTTTTTGAAATGTTGTCACAAGTAAAGGTGCATTAATCCGTGAAATAACACATGTGCACTAAAATCAGGCTGAGCTGTTGGCTGTTGCAAAAACCAACGTGCAAACTCAACATGTGGTGCGTAATCTGCAGGTATGAAGGCTTGCATTTTCTGTGCATAGCAGGGGTGTAATCCTTCGTCCTGTAGTACTTGCCAAACAATCGAGTGGAGCGGAAAATCACAGGAAACCTTTCACGTGCTAATATCCGGACAATCTTCCACTCTTTGCAGAATGTCCTCTACAACTTGTGGCATCCGCACACTCCTGTATCATGCATGCCGGTGACAAAGGATCCGTTTCGCAAAGGCACCGATACAACCGCTTGAACATTTTTCGGTCTGGCAAGTGTCTTCTCGGGAAACGCTGCCTATACAGTCTTTCGGCTTCCAGAGCATTCCCATTCGCAAGACCATACATAAAATGCATGTCCGCCTTTTCCTGATTACTGTACGTTGCCATGACTTCTGAAATCCACGGTAGAAATGATGATGTGTAAGAAAACTTGCGCTTTATGCTTTCCATTACAGTGCCGTCTAGCGGTTCACTGCTTGCTCTTCGCCCATGCATTGTATGGTGAAAACGTTTTTTTTTTAGTTGTTTTCTATCACCCCTTAAATTTTTGCCCATGAGTTTCGAAACACCCTGTTTATTTCTTAATATGCTCTCTTGTCAGTAACACATAACACTCTTGATAGATCTGGTCTTTTAGCAGTGCTGTGCAAAGAAAGCTCAACAATTAATTTATATGACATACAATCTCCTACTGGGAATGATGAAGTTGAGCCTGCTGTAGTAGAGAGAAACCTGCAACGTAAGTCTAAGCTACATAAACATATTTTTGAGATCAATGTTAACTTCTCATTTATCGAATTCAGATTTCGAAATCCATTCTGACCAGGGCCCAGAGTTTAATTAGCTAAAAATAAGGAATACCTGCGAATATAGTAAAGTATTGTTTGTTTCAGCAAATAGTTTAAAGAAATCTGTTTTCTGACACATGCATATTGGCATTAACCTACCTCCGCCTACATGACAACCAGCCATCTCATTGGACAGGATGTCTTCTTGTCCCGAAAATACGCCGAAAACAGAAAACTGGTCCCGAAAAAGTCTCAAAATCATAAATTTTGTTCAGAAAATTTATCTCCTCTTTATTATCAGAATTTAGGCTAAAGGTGGCTGCAGCTGAACTTATATAAATGAAAAAAATAAAATTGCAAATGATGAAATTGAACAATTAGAGAAAGAAATTATGCAAACTGAAAAAAAAAAAATGAAAATGGTGTGACTCCCCCAATACAACCACATTCGAAGACAGTTTTTTTAAGTGCACAAATCAATAAATAATTTTTTTACCAACTTCATTTGATGCATAAAACAAAAAAGTAAAAAATTTGCATTACAAAATGTTTTTAAAGTAATTTTGTTGATAGATTTCTTCAATTTTTATTAAAATTTCAAGTACTTGGAATAAAAAAAAATGATGAATATTATACGAGTGTTTGTTTAATGTTCATCTACTTTGACATGATTTATGGTTTGTCTTTATTTTTTAAATTTTATTTAGAAAACAGCTTATTAAAGCTGAAATTTGATACTAGAGTCGTCTTTTCTCAAGATTAGACTGTAAGCAATAAAAAAAGAAGTGATTTTAAAGTTATTGCATCTAACTGCCCCACATAATCATGTAAAATCAGATCATGCATTTATTTTAGAAAGTCCCAAAAATCCCTAAATGGACCTACTGTAATTTAGTAGACACCCTGTTGGAACCCTACCTCTTCTCTGTAAACTCGTCATTTGCAAACTTCCATAAGAGATGGCAGGACTTCAGCTTGGGTTCTCTGGCCCACATGTTTTCGTGATGGACGTTGTCAATCGTACTTTTTATAAAAGCATTAAAACTGAGCGTTTTTTGCATCAAGTTTGGATGCTTCGTCTTGATAACTCAACCAAATATTTGAAAGCTTAGAAATAACTGGTGCACATTAAATCTGCTGTGGTTGATGCTGTCAAATTGGTGATTTTCTATGAGTTTTTGGATATTGTGTCGCATGCTTAGTTTGTTAATGACAACGTATATTGTACTCTTTTCACACAGCTATTATCTCATTACGTAATAAACATAATACATTGTCATTTAATTCTGTGACAAAATAATTCTAACTCCATTCTGCTTTAAAAGCACGACATTTGAAGTTCACTTTTCTCTTTTTGTCTGATCTTGAGAGTGACATGGCAATGTTGTCAATAAGAAAATATAATAAAGTGAACAAATATCACAGGGCGCCGTGACAGACAATAACGTGCACTGCTAAAGCAGAACTGAGAGAACCAGCAACACTTGTTCTACATCAACAGCAGATTATAGAATGCGAATATGCGATGCCAGTAGCGCCATGTGCGGTTATTATTCACGACTTATCAACCGTTGCATTACAACACAAAATATGATTTTTTTTTATTTCTTCATGTAAAAAACAATATTAATCTGCATCCAGACTAAAAACAGGTAGCAGGCCAGTTTGAAAGAACGATGTGTTTTGTTCTTGGATCTGTACTGGCCCACAAACCTTAATTTGAGAAATGCCACTTTAAATTTTTGCATTATTATATGAATTATTTTTGCCCCCCCCCCCCAAAAAAAAAATAATTATCTTTCATTTTCTTTGGTGAACTTTGATTGAATATTATGAAACTTCTTCTCTATCCCTCAGTTTTTTACTGCATTGATGATTCACCAACTATTGGAAAAGTAGGAAAATGTTTTGTTTATGTTGAAGCATGATTGATTATTGAGTTATAGTTGTTGATTGATATTCTTTTGCTGTCAGAAGGTGGTAGATGATATCTTATTCTTTGTCTTTTTGTAGAAAAAACTGCAGATGACTTGCTAGTTGAAACCGCTTCAACAAAATTTTGCTTAAATCCCAGAAAAAAAACTAAGACTGCTAAAAACTTTAAAAATGACCAAACAATGCCTCAGTAATCTAAAAACATGAATTGAAAATGAAATACCTTAATTTAACCTAAGAAACTACAATCATGATATTGCAAATATAATCTATATCAAAACAGGTATTGTCTACTAACTGCTATCAAGACGTCTTGTCAGTAAAATCTAGACCCTGATACTGATTTGTTTGAGATTTCTGGATTCATGAAATGAATCCCTTTACAAGTCCCCGAACAAAGAGTTACTGGCTAGTACTGAATTATTATGTTTTTACTATGAAAGCTACTCTTTTTAATTCAAATATTTTGTATTGCAATCTGAAAGTTCTTTAGAATCTCCTGTATAGGATATTTAATTTATGACAGAAAAATCATCATACTTAGCAATAAAACTAAACAAATTTAGCCTCAAAGTTAATACCTAGTTTAAATTTAAATAATCGTATTAAAATTGTTATTTTATTCTTGTGTTTTTTGTGTTTTTAAGAATAAAATATGTTTACTCGCACATTCTGAACAGTTTTACCAACAAACTTATTTTAAGGATGCAATTTTTGGTAAATATTGTTTTGATAACTTTTTATTCACTTGCAGCTTTTGCATCTCACTCAATTATGTCTTTCACCTGGCACCCAACTCATGAAAATAGAATGCTAACAATTTCCCAGAATAACCAATTGCTAGACTATACTATTTTTGATCGCATTACCCTGGTATGCAGTTTTCTTACTTATTTCTTGATGCAATGCAGCTTTTCTATTGCATATCATATTCATATCCGTTTGTAAAATGGTTTATACTCATTCGTTCAAGTGATTTTTATTATGTTTGTTATTGTTTGAATAGAAACATTTTATTGCTAAGTCTTCTACAGAACCAAAGTTTCATATTTCTGTTACGCTACAGTATGATTGAATAGTCACGCAACCCGACATGTACAGGACAAATCCACAAAATCTGGGACAGAGGAAATGAAAAATAAAAATTTACATTTACATAAATTTATTATTTATTTCAGTCTTAAAATATGCATTTTATATTCAGAGAATATATCGGGTGGCTACCTTATATAGAATAAATAATATAGACGTTTGAACGTTGTCTTGCGCAATTCTGAGCACACTGCATAAGTTCAGTGTGTGTTTTATTGAAAAGTTCAATTGAAAACTAGTAGATATTTGAAAGAAATTAGCAGCACTTTGTAATCTCAATGTTTGTTTTAAAATATTTAGGATTGTGACAGTTTTTTAGTTAACTTCAGCATGAGATCTTTCATTGCTATTAGAACATCATATCTACCCAGCATCTCTCCAATTGTTAAACATCTCATATGATGCAGTAAATCATTATTTGTTGAACCATTAGGGTGGTCACAAGGTATATGGGGAAAATTTTTTTCCGCTTAATCTTCCATGGCACCCCCCTAAAATTTGCCAACAGGCTAGAAACTATGATTGGCGAAGTTTCAGCTCAACCTGATAATATTAACCCGTGCCTCATTTAGGTTAAAGTTAAGAAAAACAGCGATTTTTAGCAAAAATCGTAGTTTTTACGCTTAAAAATCGAAACTATTCATCCTAGAAACCTGGTTCTTGTCTAATTTCATAGGAAATTTTACTGACTTGAAGTTTGATATCATCCACTTTTTTTGCTAAAACGGTAAAATGGTATTTAGCATTTTGCAGGTAAGGTCGTAGTGGATATCCTCAAAATTGAATTTTTATGCAAAGCCCCTAAAAACATTACAATATTCCATTACATCTGCTTTCCAGATTTTGCTTGTGTATTTTTCATTTTGTACATTAAAAAGGCTTTAGTTAGAGGTATTTTTAAAAATTCATCCAACAACATTCAAATTCAAAATGAAGGAATTAGGGGTAAAGAAGAGGAAGCAAGGAGTAAAAATTACAACAAATAGTGTACAAATGTATTTTATTAATAAAATAATTGAATTATACATAATTATATTATTATTAAACATACAAATTAAGTGGTAATTACAAATTAAGGTGGTGATGTCTTGGATATTGTAGCTTTTGAAGAGTCCGGAAAAATTTGTCTACATTCAGATACTACTTGTAAAAGGAACTATCATTGTTCTTCGTCTTTCGTCAAAGAGGAATTAAAGTCTTTAATTAATTTTACTTCTCTCTCAGCAGTATCATTTACAACCCTTAAACAGTTTACCATTTTTTTAGCTTTTAAATAATGTTGATTTTCATACCATACATCGGGATCAGTATTTAAAAAACCTGTATCTATTTCAAATCTCTTAAAAGAAATTTAGAATTCAAGCAGAAACAAAATAATTAACTTCTTTGTCCAATAATTGAACAACTTGTGTGAGATTGAATTTTGGTTTTACATACCTATCATCACAATCATCTTCATCATTTTCTACTTTGGACATTAATTTTTCAACATGCTTGTTTTGGCCTTTTTTCCCAAAGTATCATCGAAAAATGAAAATGAAACTTGCTCCGAGTTCAGATACCACAGATGGTTTATTATTTTGGACAGGGCCTTGTCTGCAACCTCTTTATCAATTTTCCTGTATCTTACTAAAGATTTTAATAATTGTACGTCTAGGTTGGGGGCCAAAGTGGGTTTGTGGGCATTGAACCATGCTTTTGCATAAATATTGATTATAAATAAACAAATATATGCAATACCTTTTCTCTCTAAATCAGTTGATCCCTGAAAATATGCATTTTAAGAGAATAAATGGCAATTGCCATCCATCTGGCGTGATGAATAGCACCAGCACCGTGATGAATAGCACCAGTAACCTAAAAGTAATGTCTTTTTGAGGAAGACGCCCTAATGAATTAAGCAAAGTTGGATGAATTCTTTATGATCATCCGTGGGATGTCGGTTTTTTAATTGTTCAAAAAGAAAACTTGAAATTAGGTCTGGATAACTTATTTTATTTCTAATATTTTCAGCTTCTATACCTGTTTGTATTTCTTCTTGTCTAGCTTAGACCATCCAGTCTGGAATTTTCGAAAAATATCTGGCTGAGGACCAGTGGATGTGCCCATTTTGCAATTAAAAACTGCTTTGTAAGCAACTTCTAAAACATGGTGGCAACATGCTAAATTCAGAAAGTTTTTCTCTAATACCTGCTCTAGCAAAACGCAGGTTCCCCTAAGGTGACCAGTATTTACTGTCGTTGTATCAAAACACAATGCCTGGGTTTTCCCAACTGCCCCCCACACCCCAATGCTCAACTGCTGATTATACAGCTTTTGCCTGAATTATCCTCGTAATATTTTCAAGGATTGTAACACCTATCAACTGTTCTTCTTCGCCACATGTAATCAAAATCGCTATCTGCTCCGCATTTTCTTCACTCAATAAATCTGGAAGCAATTTCCCATCCCAGTGCACAACAGCTCCCTGTAAATCGGAATTTCTAAATCTATTTTTGATGAGATCAGTTGCGGAGTCGTATGGCACTTCTACCTAGAATTAAATTCTGAGGGTCATGACCTAATGTCTGAAAAATGCTAAATGCCATTCACATGTTGTATCTGAAGTACTTTAACATGTTGCATCTGAATGTAGGCACATTTTTCAAGACTCTTTAAAAGCTACAGTATCTAAGACATTACCACCTAATTTGTATATTTAAATAATAATAATGTGATGATGTATATAATTCAACAGTATAATTAGTGAATACATTTGAACACTATTTGTTCTCATTTTTACTCCTTGCTTCCTCTTCTTTACCCCTAATTCCTTCATTTTGAATTTGAATGTTGTTGGATTTATTTTTGAAAACACCTCTAACAAAAGCCTTTTTAATGTACAAAATGAAAAATACAAAAGCAAAATCTGGAAAGCAGATGTAATGGAATATTGTAATGATTTTAGGGCTTTGCATAAAAATTCACTTTTGAGGATATCCACTACGATCTTACCTGAAAAATGCTAAATACCATTCTATCAGTTTTAGCAAAAAAAGTAGACAAGAACCAGATTTCTAGGACGAATAGTTTCAATTGTAAAGTGTAAAAACTACGATTTTTTTGCTAAAAATCGCTGTTTTTCTTAACTTTAACCTCAATGAGGCACAGGTTAATGTTATCAGAATGAGCTAAAACTTTGCCAATTACATTTTCTAGCCCATTGGCAACTTTTAGGGGGGTGCCCCGGTAGAAATTCGAAAATTGATTTTTTGTCACCACTCTATTGAACCATTAATGAATGAATTAAATCAACCATTAAATATAAGATACTGGTTTTTGTGGTACACCTAAATATGTTAAGAATTAAATAGCTAAATTCTGATTTATATGAAAAATGCAAGATATAAATTTTCTTTGTCGCAAATACGCTTAAATCTCCTCTGAATAGACTAAAAGTACACTCCTGAACTTAATAAACTTGTTCCAAGTTATCAAAATGATTTGCCAGATTATTCCAAATTAGAAGAAAAAAAATTGTATCACCCATTCTTGAGATGATCTTTTTTGAATATCCTGATTAGATGAATTAAGTATAGAACCTAGTATATCATTCAGTTGAATAGTTTTAAAAGCATGCTTAAAGAGGTAATATTAAAAAAAAAAAAACATAATTTTTTTAATACGATAATTTTACTTATTTAATGGGTTATGTCTGAATGTATCAAATTTATCTTATAAAATGTAATAACAGCATTTTTGAATTAATAAAAGTATCAATTTGTAGAATTGTTCGCCTACTTCTGAAATAATATGGACATATGGAAGGAAGATCTTGCAATGTGTTGACAGTGGAGATGAGTTTTATGCATGTCTTAATGACATTTCTGTAAAAATGAGAAAAAGAGCTTGCCAGGGATATGGATTAAAGGTATGTTGAACATTTCGTTACCTTAACATTTTTTGGATGCATATGAAATATTTTTCATTTTTCCTGAACTTAATATGTTGAAGATAGCTCTCTTTTTTTTATGCCTAGTGTATATTTAAACAATCTTATCTTAATAGAATAATGTTAGAATTGACCACTAAAAAAACATTTTCTGAATTGTTTTGAAGTGTTTTGAAAATAACCTAATTTCCAAAATATAATGAACTTAAAGTGATCAATTATAAATACACTATCTTCTAATTTTAAGAGATTTATTTCCTGTTAAAAAAGAAATTCAAACCATTAGTATGGATATCACTATTTATTTAAAAGCATCAATAAGAGAAATGGGTAATTTTCAACCCAACATTAGTTTTGTAGTACTAGAGTTAACAATGGAATTAGAATATCTTTGTACAGTTAAATTAATGTTTCAAAGTTATGTTTTGAATTTTATCAATTTGTAACAAAATGTTTAGAGCTATTTAATGGAAAATTGAATTTAAAAAAAAGCATGCAATATAAAATGGTTAAATTCAAAATGTATATTGAATCAATTTATTATGTATTTATTATATATATTTCTAATGATCAAATTGTCCAAATATGCACAGTATGTTACTACCTTTTATAAATGAATCATGGTATTACACCTGTAAAGGAACATTTGCAACATAGAAAAGAAGCGCTTGTCCTTTGATGGTGTCATCAACAAAATCTACTACCTTGCAATATTATTAGAATTTTGACCTTTCACAAATTTAAATGTATTTTTGAAAACGTCTTCAAAATAGAAATAAACCTTATTTTGATTATTAAAAAAGTTAAAATCACTTCTGTTTTAGTCTTTCGGATCAAATAATATTTTAATTCAGTAAAGTATTTCTGCATATGGAATTCATTAAAATTCTAATTTGTGTCGACTTTAGCAAAGTATTGTATGTAATTTTAGTTTTAACTATTCAAAATTTATCTATTTAGCTTTTAAATACATTATCATCTGTTGTAATACCCCTGTCATATATGTAGATGCCAAAAATATGGATGAATGCTGAACTAGCTGATGATCCAGGATTGCATGGAGTATGGATGTGGTTAGATCATATCCTTCATACACAATACATTTCATTATATGTCTTTGAACATTTGGGTATGGTGTATTGCAGTTCGAATAAAATGTTGCGTTTACTTCATAAAAATATACACTACCCTACAATAATGGACAAAACGTCAGCAGATTTACATAAAATCCGACTACTTGTTTGGGGTGTTTTTCATGGTATGGCCTGGGACCTTTGCATGTTGTTCCTGGTCAATTGAACGCCGACGCCTACATGAACATTTTGGACAACCACTTCTTCCTACGTTCTGGCAATTTTATGGAATGGACGAATGTTACTTCCAGGATGACAACGCTCTGTGTCCTGATGCAGTAGTACTGAGATATGGATGTAAAACGTCTTCCCTGGCCCGCTCAGAGTCCCGACCTAAACCCCATAGAACATGTGTGGGATGCAATAGAGCAACGCTTACGGACCAGGGAACCACGTCCGAGATCTACAGCTGAGATGGCGACATTCTTGCAGCAGGAATGGACACAAATACCCATCAAAACCTTGTTGAAAGAATGCCCAGAAGGGTTTCTAGTTTCATTGTAGCACGCGGGGGACCATTCCTCTATTAAAGCATGTATTCTTTTCCTTATACCATCACATCTTGCTGTCCAGTCCATTATTGTAGGGTAGTGTACTTATTAAGGCCAAGTGCTCTTATTCTCGTTTTCATTTGTCAAAATGTTGAAAGAAATTACTGGCGTTTTAAGAAATGATTTAAAAACTGAATACATTTTACCATTGTGCTAAAATGTTTTGTTTGCTTGCTCTTTTTGAATGCAAGGTAATTTATTTTTGACAGACAAATTTTTTATGAAACCGTAATTTCTTGTGTTTTTAAGCTGAATCATTCCTTTAACATATCTTATGTATAAGCTGGTTACATTAAATTTAATCATATTTTTCTATTGTAGTTATTTCTCTGCTTAAATTTGAACTATAGAAATATACAAATATGACAATAAGACGACTTATATTTCTTTATTCTTTGTATTTTTTTTTATCAAAACTTTAGGCACAAAAGAGATGTTGCATTTTAATCAAATAACTTAACATGCTTATTCAGGATTTCATATTAATTTTTAAAACTGCAATTTAGGGAGGCTGTATAAATTTAAATTCTAGGGACATTCTGATATGTTTTGATTTATGCTTCAAAGTACTTTTTGTTGAAGATTAGAAGTACATTCCGTACTTGTTGATTTGAGAATCTTGCAAATACTTATTTTTAAGTTTATGATTTCATGTACCATTAGCATCAAAATATACAATGGATGGTATTGTTCTGAGTGTTATGATGCATTCAATGTCTTTTCTATCTCTGTGGTGTGCCTTAATAACCGATCACTAGTCAAAGCAGTTGAAGTTGATTCCAAGAGACGTTCTCATCACAGACATCACCCAAAGTACGAAGGTGTGCATTCTGTTATCTGTGGTGAAAATGGAACTGCCACCTTGAGTCAGAGCGAACCAGTCAGGAGAATGTGGATTGGAATAAACACAACTGAGTGTAAAATAATAAAGTATACAAGTGAGGAAAGGTAACCATGTAAAATCATTTTTACTGTGTTTCTTTTATAAAAGTGCTTATTTTTAATTTTGTATAATAAAGCCCTAAAAAGTACTTATTTTTAAATAATTAAATGCATAAAAGTGCTTAATTGAAAAAAATCCAATTTTACACAAACCTGCTTTTTTCTCAGCAAACTGCTGGAATACTGAATAATTTTCTGTGTTCTGTGTGGAGGGGAAAATATTTGTACAATTTGTTAACATCGGGGAAATTTTTATAAATCGCAAATTTGGTGCTATTTTGTCTTAAAATCTTTTCAACTAGCCATAACGGATAAACTTCAGCGAAGCACATAACAGCAGCATGTAGTAGGTTCACAACTATAAAATGCTTTCTTATTTGACTCGACCATCATGAATTCGGCATTGTCTTGTTTTTTTAATCTAAGACTTATTTTTTAGGATTTTTAGAATTGTATAGGTTTTCAAAATGTGTTGATTTCTCTAAAGAAATAACTAGTTCTAAATATTCAAATGCATTAAAATATTTGTTTTTGTTTTAAAGACTCTTAACCAGGCCCTGATTTACCGTGAGGCACGGGCCTAGGGCCCCCATAATTTAAAGGGCCCCAAAGTTTCAAAAGTATCTAAAAATTTTAAACAAAAATAACTTTTCATATTTTCTGGAATGTTTTTTCAACAATTTTTGAAACGGTCAACAGTCAAATACGTAAGTACCAATTATTGTTTTAAAATTAGTTTTTGTGATGAACGGATAACATGGGGGGCCCCTTCCTGCGTGTTGTGCCTACTATACCAAATTTTCTAAATCGGGCCCTGCTCTTAACACTAAATTATTTAAATAAGTTGAAAAGTTTTGTAGATTTTTGAAAGCTTTCTTAATTTTAATTTCTTATATAAACTCTGAAATAGAATTTGCAATAAATGCCTCTAAAAAGGTTACACTATTGTAACCCTTTCAAGGGAAGTTAGTTGCCAGATATTTCGCCATTCATAAAAATGGAAAAGAGTCTTTAAAAATTCTAAATTTTCATTTTCAAAAAACAAAAACCCTGCATACATGAAATGTGGTAATGCATTATTTTTAATTGGAGACTTGAAAAATAGTTTTATTTTGTGCTGTAGCACTTAATAATTATAATAATTTCAAAGCTATTTGAGGACTTTGATTTAAATACTAGTAAATATACAAAGAAACTTTTTTTTTTCTTCGGAAATTAAATGGCTTTTTTTAGCATGGTTTGACATTACATGTTAAGACAGTGTTTGGCTTTGAATATGACTTCAGGATTACAATTAATATTACTTGGAAGGTGGTTTTCTTATTTTGGTTTTTCGTTCTTAATGTGCACAATTTTCTTACTGTTGCATCCAGATTACATCATTACACTTTCCTTACATGTTTGTAATATTAACATAATGTTTTCTAACTTTTCAATTTGTGAACTTTTAAAACATTACAATTCTTTTAATGTTTTTACCAGTGTTCATTTTTAGTCACGAAAGCCGATCAAGTGGCTTTCTTAGGTTGCCTAATAACATTAACAAATACTGTCCTTGTTTGTACAGTTTACTTTAAAATTGAACGCATAAGCCACTAAAACACAAATGTAACACATATTTTGAGACAAAGGGAGTATTGCATATAAATAATCTTTCGTACAAATATGTGCATATTGCGATTGTTACGATTTGATTACGATTGTTATTTTCTTCAGTAAAAAGTTTCATTGTTGGACAACATGTAATGCATTTATTTTTTAAACAGAGAACGAGCATTACAACTGTGTGGCTGGGGTGCAGACTATGATTCAAATGCGTTTTCAAAATTCTTAGAAAGGTAATCAGCTCATCGCAACTGTTTTTCTGTTTTGTGATTAACTGGTTATGATTGGCATGTTCACTGCTGTGTGTATTCTTTTCAGTTCACTGAAACTCACTTTCAGGCTTAAGTTATATCATTTTGTATATTTTCAATATGAAATAAATTGTTTTGTTTGCTACATTAGGCATTTATAAGTTTTCTGCTTACAAAAAGCAAAAAATATGTAACTTTTACGTATTTATCAAACTATGATGTGAACCGTTTTTGATGTACACAATAATAATACTCAATCAAAAATGATTTGCTTGTTAACGTTAGCAACCCTGCATGAATACAACTATTTTTGTGTGTGAATCTTAAAAACCTTCTCGTTATTCTAAATTCTACTTGTTTATCACTCTATTCTAAATTGTTTGGACATTTATTTTGCTTGGTAAGTAATGAAATATTATATTAGAACATCTAATAAGGTGAGTGGAATTTCTTTGGGTAACTTTTAGTAAGTTCTTTGAACATGAATAGTTCAGAAGTTAAAAATACCTATGTGTCTTTTACTAGAGCATACATTATTTGTAGGTCATCAAATCAGTGTCCTAGATAGTTAGCTGCAAAATTTGATTCATTTGCTAATAATCACCTAAAACTTAAATATCCTCCTTGCTTATTATTTCCCAGTGCATTGAAATAACTTTCCATATTGCTTATTTATTATTGATGTAAACCTGTTTAAGTTCGCTGCTTGTAGGTGATTGAATTAATGTCTCACTGGAGTGACAAACTATTGACCTATTCGCCCTGATCAGAGGAAATCAATGTCTGAATGCATCAAATTGTGTTTCACAAGTTACAGAGTCTGTTTAGAACTATAGTTCGCTGTAGTGATTGAAAACACTAAGATTTGCTAAGGATGATGGCCAAAATAAAATTGGTGATTGAGATTGAATTTTTGGACCTGACTAGACCATCACTTTCAGAGCACCCGCCATAATAATTCCATAATAAGAAAAGTTTATTTAAAAAAAAGACTAATAACAAAGGGGTAATTTATAACAAAATGTCGATCAAGGGGCCAGAAGAGAACTTAAATGCTAAAGAAATCGTAAGCCCTGCCTAGCTGCAAGAGATAGGAGGTTACCTTCCCACTGTAAAATATTATGCCCGGATTAAGTGGATCTCGCAAGTTCCCTGACTCTCAAGTGTACGCTCACGTCTGAAACTACAGGTAGCTTTTGGACTCCATCTTTTTCAGACGTCTCTGTAGCAACAGGATAATTTTTATATTTAAGAAGTCAATGCTTTCCTCGTTTTCGTAAATTTTAACCCATGTGTTGTAATGTCTGTGTCCTAATAAATGTCAATTTAATTGTCCAAAAAAGTTTGGAGTAATCAATTCAGCACACCATCTACTGACAACAACTTAGGTTTTGGGTCAAAAAGGTGATTTGCGTACGCATTCCCTAGACTGCTGTACGTTTACATGGAAGAGCATTAGCATTCAATATAAGGAAGGAAAGGCAGTTAAAAACTTAAATGTAACTTTAAAAAGTGATAAATCCAATTGTCTTAAAAAGCTCTAGTTGGCGTTCAGAAGTCAAGGAA
Source organism: Metellina segmentata (assembly GCA_947359465.1). Lineage (NCBI taxonomy): Eukaryota > Metazoa > Arthropoda > Arachnida > Araneae > Tetragnathidae > Metellina > Metellina segmentata. The sequence continues at coordinate 131,195,884 of OX375874.1, forward strand.
AGGGGAAAATTTAATGGGGGGGGGGGAGAGAATTAACAAGGGTGAAGTCATAGACTTCAGGGTCAAAACAAAACACCCTATATCAGCATTTAGGCCTTTGTTAGGAAGTTTTGAATGTGAAGCAATGGAACTATAAATAATGTTCTATGAAGTTACGGAGCTGGGGCTATTAATTTCTAATGCTCATATGTTATTTTCTGCAAAAAGGAATTGCAGATGTCGAGGAGGTCAATCCAAAGGCTGGCGAGAGAACCCCAAACTTATTTTTGAGAGTTCACAATCTTATCTGTTTGTCACTGAGGGACAGCTCATGAAAAAAGATCCCTGCATTCCTTAAGACCATCTGGATGGGAAGAAGATCAAGATGGATAGGGTGACATACAAATGGTGGTCAGAGTGTAAGACCTGTTGGCATTAACTGCCGACCCCAAATCAATCTGAAAATCTGCTAGTCTCTCTTTGACATGGATACCAGTAATATACTCTTTGCTGAAGGTAGTAACCTCCAATCTTCAAGACTGCATGAAGGCCTTTCCTACTCATGATTCTACTTATAGGACATAAAAACAATCTGGACAGTTAGGGTGCATGGAAAACCTGGGCCTATGGACCTTCTATCTCCTGTGAAAATATGTAGCTTGATGCAGTTAAATATTTGATGCATAGCTCTTTAAGTTATTATAAAGTTTATTCCAGTACTTAAGAAAAATTGTCGACCCAATTCCATTTTTATCAAATTTTCTGTGCAGATAATTATTGATTTAATTTTATTCCTGAAATCCCTCATTAGTTATGCATTTAGAGATTGTTTCTCGGTTATTTTGACCGATTAGTTTAGAAGTAGGTACTGTTTACCGTATACATGTATGAAAAGTATTAATTTCAAATTGAAATTCTATTTTGGAATTAAAATGTTTCAAACATTCAAATAGGGGTTTTCACAAAAGAATTGTCTTCAAAAATGTATTCTGATATTTTAAGACTTGAAAAGTATTTAGGGTTGATATTTAGAATTTTTGATACTATTCGTATAATATCTCTTAAATTAGTATTTACTGTGCTACATATTAGAAAAACTATCCTTGGAATTGGTTGCAATTAAAAAGTTAGGTAGTTGAAATCTGTTTATTACTTGATTCGGTGGGCAACTTGAAGTCCTCCAAACTACAATTATAACTTTATGGGGAAAAAAATGTTGACAGTAAAAACTTGCTGTTATCATGACTATGAATTTATAGTGCTATATAGTCCTTTTTTATACTAATACTTTATGTATATATATTTAGGCTTGAAATTGATGGACAGTACACAAGAGCAGCGACAATTGCTGTTTTTAATTTAGAACTAAGAAAAGCTATTAAAATATTAAGTAAAGGTGCTTTGACAAGAGGTTATAGAGGTAAGACCATATACATTAAAATATTTTATTTTTAATTAAAGCTGTTAATATGTATGGATGTTATAAAACTTCTTTATTCTTCAAATTTTAACTAATTTTTTAAAATGATAAATTAGTAAAATGTAGAGTATAAAAAAAATTGTTCATAATTTTCAATGTATTGGAATCTTAACTTGTATAAATTCAAATGAGACACTTTGTTACATTTCTATTGTTAATATGAATGTTAGCGTTGTTAATATTAAACTTAAACGCGCACCTTGACCAAGTTTGAACATTACTACCTTTAATTATTATGTTTCAAAAGTAGCTAAAGTCATTCTGAAAACATTTTACTAAAACTTATTTGACATTTCTGAGTATACTCACAATTAGAAATAAAAATAGCTACCAATTTCTAACTCTTAAATAATATATTCTTTGAGCAATTTAAGAAAAATAGTTCAATACAAACCAATTTCTAGAAATGAAGGATTCTTCATGAAGGCTGTCCGTTGTAATGAAAGTCTAGTTTATAATAAATAATTCTTATAGGGGTGTAATGCAACAAGGAGTACATTAATAAAAGTACAGTAGTTAGCTATAACAAGTGTTTATTATCTATCAAATAAAAACAGCCTTCCACATGGGTTGAATTGAAAAAGATGTTTTCGTATACATCTTTAGAACAATAAGGTTTTTTGATTGCTGATCATGTTGATTGCTTACATTCATTAGTTGGAAAAAAGAATATATAATTCCTGCTGTGTTTGTTTGCTGCTTATTTCTTCAGTTAATTACTGATGGAAGTGCCCTAAGTGTTCATAACATGCACATAACATAACCGATTGTTTAACATATTGAATAACAAAATTTAAATGGTCTTTCACGTATAATAAGTTCATTATAATAAGGTTCTACTGCATATTTACTTTTGATGTAATGTAGCAAATTACGGGGAATATAAGAAATAATCATGTATACATAAATTAAAATTTTCAGTGTTAATTAAATTGTTTCTGTGCTCATTAAGATACTTCTATGTGTATGTAAAGTAAAAAGATTGTTTACAATTATGCATATTTATGGATATTTATATTTCTCAGCTAAAGCTAGAGATGTAGTTGTAAACTTTTAATAAGGGTTGGGATTTTGGGGTGATCTAAAATTTCTGAAAAATGGCAGTCCTCCAATGCAAATGCATTTAAGACTCCAAAAAAATTCAAAATGCCTGAAAAAAATAACAAAAAGTACGATAATTATATTTCCATTGCCTTTTATAGAATGAAGAGATTTATACAGTAACAAAACTGAATCTGTGTGTATGAACACTCCGTATACTAAACATACTTGAAAACACAATTTTTGGGGAAAAAAAGACAATTTTTGTTTGCTATATTTGTATTTCATCAGCCTATCTACAGCAACATTAGCATGGCTGTATTCCACATATTTTCTAAATTAAAGGATTTTCTATGATCACCAGCAGTCTTTAACATTTATAAAGCTCTTTTCACTTCAACTTTCACTCCATAGGGGTGGCGTAGCATGGCCAAATATGGCTCTTGTGCCATAACCCCTCCCCTTTAAACTTTTTTTTTACCAGAGGGGAAAACTTTGTAGCCTGAATGAATGTAGAAAATAGTAGCCCAATTCTATTCACCTAATGTAATTTTTTAACAAAGCCCAATTCTATTCACTTTTTTATAAGCCCAATTGTATTCTAAATGTTGCAGCCTTACTAGAATACAAGGGTCGTTCAGAAAGTAATTCCTGTTTGAGCATGTGCACCACTATGACAGTGGCAGGTGCACCGTTAAAGGTCTTCCAGTTTTAGGGACTCGTCTGACAGCTGTCTACTGAATTACATCGTATTATAATGGTTATTGTTTTGGTAAACGAACAAACTGTCCTAGAAAATCGAGCGTGCCACCAAATGGGAAGCTAGATCTGTGATCCGATTTCTAAACGCAAAAAATGTACGACCAAGCAAAATTTATCGTGAAATCAAAGCAGTATATGGTGATGTGATGATTGAATCGTGTGTGCGTCGTCGGTGCCGGAAGTTTAATGAGGGGAGAGAGAACGTCCACGATCAGGAGCAATGCGGCCGCACAAGTGTCATCACATATCAGCTTGTCAAGTCAGTTGACACATTCATCGAACAAGATCCGCGTGTGACTTTGGATGAAATTCACAATCAATTTTCACATGTGTCTCACACTATCATTTACAAAATGGTAACAGATCACTTCAAATTCAGAAAAATTTGTGCATGGTGGGTGCTACACATGCTCTATGACGACCAAGCTTAAAGACATTACTTCTGATCTCAATGGGCTGGTGTCAGAGGAGTATGATGCTGGTATTCATAAGCGCATCAGAAGGTACAACAAATGTTTATATTTGCAAGGGTACTATGCAGAAAGTAATATAAGGTATAAAAATGTAAAATCAAAAGTGTGATGGAAAAACTTTAATTGGTCTGTACTTTATTTTAAAATGGGCATTACTTTCCAAACGACCCTCGTAGATTGCAAAACCATCCAAATCATAGCCCTGCTTAATGTAAACTGTGCACTTTAGGTACAGTGGATCTGAATGCCATCGCCATGGGACTAGCTGGTTTCACACAAGAGAAAACAGCTTTGTGGAGAGAAATCAGCGGGGCTTTGAAATCACAGTTGACGGATCCACACCTTCGTGCCATGTTTGCATTTCTGACTGCTGAGGAAGATAATTATGAGGAGATATTGGTGAGACTAACGACTAAATCTGTTCTGTTAAACTATTTTTAAAACTTTGATAAAAAGTAAGTTGCTTTTTTTGGCCATTCTAGTGCTAGGAAATTTTTATGTTACCGTTTCTTAATTTTCATTGTAGCTTCTCAGTTAGTCAGTGATCTTGCAAGTGGAAAATCTGCAGAATACACAAATAACTTTTGACATAAGCATGCCGTATCCATGCCTAGACTCTAAGAGCCGCTGTGGCTCAGTGCATTTGTCAACTGCACTAGCAACTTGCAAGTTGTAGGTTGAACAGGTTCAATTTCTCTGGGTGTATTCTCTTCTGTGTCAGTGAAACTTTCATTGTTTGGCTCTGTCCATTACTTGATGTTGTGTTCGATGCAGCGTGTCCAAATATGGCCTGTGTGCCATACAACTCAATGAAACTAACATAGAACAGTATTCCTATGGGTCAGGGAAAACCTGGAATTGTCAGGGTATTTAATTTTGTCCAAAACAATCGGGGGAAATTACGAATTTTCGTCTAAAACCCGGAATTTCACCTCAATGGCCTGGAAAATGATTGATCATGGCTTCTCAGACGCTTTGGCGAAAAGTAGTAAATAAAATTCGTACACGGTTTCATATCACTTTATTTTATGAATTGAATTTTTCAACCGATTTTTAAAAAAACCCAGTTAATATTTGATAGGTAAATAAATTTTTTTTGTCCACTGACTTAAATTTAAGAATTTCATGCTTATGATTCATTACATCCCAAGTTGATGTAAGTCAAATATGTTGTATTATTTGGTTATTTTAATGCATAATTACTTGTGCTTTGTGTATTAATTTTTACAGTGCATCATTCTTAAATTGATTTTTATTATTGGCTATTAAATGCTAAGTTATTTCTTGGTTTTTCACCTGAAAAATGTTGTGAATCGCTTAAGTATGTCCTAGAATTTTGTAAAAATTTGTCTGGAAAAGTCATGGAATTTTATTTCTGAAATAGGTGGGAACCCTGCTAGAATCTGTATTACAGTAGATTTCTAATTTCTATTATCAGTTTAGTGTTTATCAACAAACACATTTATTTCATTATTTACAAATTTCTTATTGTAACTATGACTTTCCCACATATAGGTTTTAAAGTTACACATTTAAGGTTTTTACAATTTGCCAACATGTCTCTTAAGCTAATAAATACATAAAATTACGGAAATTTGCAGTTTAAGCAGTTAATTACAGGTTTATCATCGATTAAGCTATTGTTATATTAATCGGTAAGTTCCATATTCATTTTATAGTTCTCGAATTAAGAAGACGGTATTACTGTAGGAAATCTGTAGTCATCTACAAAGAGAATAGTTCCCTTTTTCATCATTGTGATGTAGCTTTGAAAAGTAAAAATAGATTATAGAGCTTATATTTGCTTTATCAGAGTTGCACATTGTTTAATTAATACTTTGCAAGTATATTAAGTGAAACCATATTTATGCATTCACTTTTTCAATGGTAGTCATGTAATGAAGATTAAACGTCTATCACATTGTCAATGTTTATTAGTCATAACGTTGTTTCATTTGACAATAACTTGCTTTATTTATACCAATAATTGCCAAAATTGTGGAATCAAGATCAATTAAATCTTATAAGAAAAACTAGGAAATTAAAGAAAATACCTGCAAGAAAATTAATGTATTTCTTAATTTCATTATTTTTTATTGATTAACAAATTTGAGTGCAGTGATCGTTTATTTTTTGTCTTGGAATGCCAAAAATAAATTGAGAATGCAGTATGGATAGTTACCATGGCTATGATAAGACTGCTTAACTTGACAAAATTCCGTGGATCTTTTGGCTAGCAAAAACTGTTTTCTTGTGGCACATGATCTCATAATCTGACTCTTCTTACTAATTCTCTGTTAAAAATCACTCAGTAGTTAAAATTGTTTTAAGTAGTAAATGTGCAGAATTATCATTTGATACATTTTTGTATAATATCTTTTCAGAATGAACAACTAATAGCTGTTCAAGATCGTATGGCATTTGCTTGCCTATATTTGAATGACAGAAAGGTAAACCATAAGCACTTTGCTACATATTATCAAAGCAATGCATTATAAAAGATGCTAACCATTATGGATTTAATGGAATTATAGTTTTTAAAGTATGGGGTTTTCTAGTGGAAAATCTTTTTTTACTGTAATTTTTTAAGATTCCTTACAGAAATAAGCACTTTATCAAGTACTAAATTTTTCAACTCTTGCCCTCAGTGTACTAATAACAAAATTGTTACCTTATTACTTTTAAATTTAGAAATTATATTGAGTTTCTAACGTATTTTTAGGAGATTTAGATTTTGAATGTCAGATGAGACATTCTAGTGAATGTTCACTATTTCTATATATAATTAAAAATATTTGTGTGCAATATTGCTTCTAAATAAGATGTAGGTATTTGAAGAGTTGGAATTTAAAATACATTCTGCAAGTTAACTTTATTTTAAAAGTGCTTTCATTGATGGAAGAACATTGGAAAAATAGTTCTCTAAAGTTCCCTTGTTTAGCTACTTTATTAAAACTATAAGTCATTAAAATATCATGTATGAAAGTGGCTAAAAATATATCATTGAAAACATTTCATAAAAGGAATATAAATTCCAACATCCATGAAAGTGTTGCATTTCAGATTACTAAAACATCTCATAAAAACTTGGCATCTGCATTTAAAAAAATTTAAATTGTCACATCAGTACTTTGAGAAAAAATGAAATTACGGACCAAAAAAATTAATGTTGAATGAAAAAATTTGTCAATGTTTCATTTACTGTTTTAATAAACTCATAGTAGCTTGCAGATTTCCTTGAAGGTTTAAGAAAAAGGATGACCGAAACTGGAAACTTGGATGGTATTTTATTAACGGGTATGATATTTCTATATCTATTTATAGAAATTTGAATTGCATCAAAATTATTTATAGAAACATACATGAAATTATCTAAACTAATACTAACACACATATTGATTATGTTCATGATGCTTTGAATTCTGAATAATTGATGTCCAAAATGTGTTTCAAAATGCATATGTACGGACAGTGGGTGCAATGAAGTAATAGAAATATATAATTCGAAAATCAGCTTGAAATTAATTTTTTTATTAATTGTTTTTTAAATGATTTCAAAACATGCTAGGTAGCTGTGTTTAATGTGGTCAGTTTGCACTTCATATAGAACCTTTATAACTGTTTTTTTTTTGTCAAAAAGTGGAATAATTTCAATTAAATTAGTTCAATAAATAGAAATAAAAACAGTGAATTCTGAAGTTAAGAATATTTTTTTCTGTTCTTGAAGTAAATAACTACAAATAAATGCTATTAAAATATGTCTGTTATATATTTTATAAAAATGAGTGTCATGTGTCTTTTTATGAGATCTAATTTTGTTATTATATTACTCCTACATATAAAGCTTCGTGTTTATTCTACTCTCTACTGTACATCAGAACAGAAGGAAATTGAGTTATCTAGTTTAAGAATCTCATTAAAAGAATATTTCAAATCTATTGTGTAATTAAAATAACATTACACTATTTTATGTTTAACTAACAGTACCTGCACAGCATTGCCAGTGACATGCTTTTAAAAGTCAACCTAACTGATTCCAACAGAACTAAATTAAACAGTAATAAAAAAAATTGCATAAATGATTACAAATTAAATATTGCTATATTTTCAAAAGGTCTTAAAGCTAAAGAAAAAAACCAAGAAAGTTATGCTAATCACTGATTCCAACAGACAATGTAAATCAAAACCAAAATGAAAAAAAAATTAAATATCGCTGTACTTTTATGCTGAACTAAATTAAACAGTAATAAATTATGCTTTTATAAAAGCAAGAAACAATGCAATCTGCAAAGAGCGACTGCACTAAGCCTTGACTCTAATAAAAAAAGAATTTAAAAATATATTTTGTAATTTATACAATCTGTTAAGAATTTTGAAGAAAAAAAATAAAAGATCCAATGAAATCAAAGCAGAATCGGCCATCTCTCTTCCAACTCAAATCTGTCAGTGACGTCATTCGAAACTAGGTGTGTGTCCAAAAGAAATAAAGAAACATAACAAGAATAAAGCTCTGCAAAAGAAGAAATGCTAGATTCCACACTATTGCCAGTTTTAGAAAACCAAATTATAAAATAAATGCCAATAAATTGATAAAAAAATGTTCTAGATTAAATTTTAAAACTTGGAACATTGGAAACTTGGTGTGTCTAAAAGAAATAAAGAAACGCAACAGGAATATAGCTCTGCAAAAGAAGAAATGCTATATTCCACATTGTTGCCATTTTTTGGAAACCAAATAATAAAAAAATGTCAATAAATTAAATATTAATTAAAAATATAACAATAACTTTAAAAAATGTTCTAGATTAAAATTTAAAATTCAGACTTCCAGATGCATTCAGTCACTTTTGTGTACCAAATTGTGCGACTAAGTTATGTAGATTCATTTGAAGTCATTACACAAACACTTCCTTTTATAATAGCGATGGAACTTTTAAATGTAAAAAGTTTTCAACTATTCTTTTTCTTAAATAGTGTTAATAAAATGTGAATTTTTTTTTTGTTTGTTTAATAATGGAGTTTTATTTATAAATTTAATATTTTATATAATTATGGAGCTTCTTAACACGTTTTTCATAACCCGGGAGTCGGGTTTCCAACAAATAATTTTTTAATTATATTAATTCAGAATCGTAAACATTCTGTTTTTAAATGGATAACTTGCACATATATTTTGCCTGTGCAATAGAAATCTATAATGATTATCATATTATGGGGTGTACTTAAAATCTTTAATTTTTAACTGCCTCCCTTGGCTAGCTAACGTTTTAGGTGTAGGGAAAACGATTAAAAGAAAGAAGGGCCGGTTTAAATTTAAATAAAAAGGTTTATTTACATAAGTAAGGATAATTAAATAAAGTTACAGAGGAGATAAACTTGATTAAATGGGTAGGATGCATTTCGCACACAAATGACGAACGCCAGGAAAGCGAGACTCTACTTTTTTGAAAACCTGTTATCAAGACAGTGGGAAAGCAAAATGGCTCATTATCTCTCAACTACCAAAATACTTGTTGCTTATGGCACCATCTCTTGGTAACAGAATGAAATAAAATCTATGACTGTCACTAATTTAAATTTTTTATGATCAAATGTTACATTTAATTAAAAAAATTTTGAAGATTCATATTTTGATACACATTTTTTGTTAACAAATCAGTTGAATTTTCTTAGCTTTGATCAAGTTTATGATAATTTAAGGAATGGTTCTGCTTTTGAAGCCATTTGTAACATACTTTGACTTTTCAGATTTTTCAATGTGTTAAGTAGTATTTTCAACATAAACTTAATCCAAGAACTGCCGTATTTAACTTGAATGCTTTAAATGTGTTGAATCCCTTGAAATTCATGGTACATCATTAGACTCTTTTTCAATTGAATATTGCAGGCTTAACAAATGATGGTTTGTCTTTAATTCAGAAGTATGTAGATACAACAGGGGATGTACAAACTGCCAGCTTGATAATCCTACATACATTACCCAGCCAAGTTTGTAGAGATCTAAGAGCTAAAGCTTGGGTTCACAGTTACAAGAATCTCCTAGATACATGGAAACTGTGGAAAGAAAGGTTAGTATTCACTTTGAAGATTCCTTTCTGTACGATTTCATAAAATGAAACTAGTCTGTACTAGTTAAAAAAGATATATTGGTATAGGAAATTAGCATGCATCAGCAGAGTAAATGCTAGTTCAGTTCCATTTCTTGTTTTCCTTATTCAATTTAATTTAATTTTTCAAATTAATATTACAGAAGTTATTCAAGGCTATCAGTTTGACTGCTCAATTTAACTAAAATAACTCACATTTTAGATAACATTCTCTGGAGAAGGAAGTTTAAATGGTTGTGACGTTTGACATGCTTACGGGTCATTGAACTGCATTAGTAATGATCACTTGCTCTGTTTACACAAATAGTCTCTAACATCGAGGAATACAAAATCCAACAGATTTTATCAATGTTAATTGAGCAAATGCATGTGCAGTACAAAGTCCAAAATCCAGACCTCTGTCATTCCGGATTTTGGATTATTTGTATTTTTTGTCAAAAGAAAACCTTAATCAACCCCCTTTCCTAACCCCACACGAATTTTGCATTTGCAATAGTAATTTTTAAACAAGGAAAAAGTATCTTTCATACAATGCAACAAATTTTACTTACAAATCTTCTCATTTTTCTATGTGGTATTTACTCTGAACATGTCCGTTATTTTGCGTTGTTTCATTAATTAGGTCCAGGTTTAACTCCCTGTTCTTTAAAAATTGGCAGAAAGATGTAAAAAAAAGTGAGAAAAACTAAAAAACGCAGGTTAGCAAAATGTCCGAATTTTGGACAATTCCTGTACTGTATACAGTACTTTGTACTTGTTCTTGACCTTGTACTGTATACAGGTTCGTAATAAACACATGCATTTTTGTGTCAACAAAACTTAACTGAAATTTTAAATCGTAAAAATCACAAGGAAAACTAGAAAATTAAGAAAAAAGTTTTTCTACTTCATTTTAAATAGAGATTTAAGTACTAATAATTTTTTAAACTTTAAATGCTGTTGTGGAAAGTTGCCAAAAAAATGTATGAATAAACACTAGGAATAAATGCTGAGTAGAATGAATACAGTGTGGACTGTAACCATGCCTAAAGTGTAAAAGGCTATGGTATTTTACATATTTTAGTTGAAATATTTTATTGAAAAAGTATTAATAAATTTATATAATTTTTATTTGTAAATAAGAACATTGATGTATTTGAATTTGTTTTACTGTGTTAAGAGGATTATAAGGATTAGTAATTTGTTATGTTATAAATGAAATTCTCCTTCAATTTAGGGCCATGTTTGTTGTCAACTGGTTCAATAAAAATCCATATGCAACTAAACCTCCTCAGCAAGTTTTCGTCAGCTGCAATTTTTGCAGAAGATCCGTATCAAACGTGCAGCACCGTCCTACTTCGAGTGGTGCAAGATTTAATCAAGCCCCTATTATTTCTGCTAATAGAAAAGTAAGTCATTCAGGGAGAGTGGTTACAAGCACCAAGGGAAAGTCATTACTTTAAGACTCGAGAATATTCCATACTAGCCACTGCGTGGCTAGCCCATTCCTGTGGTGTTGGTTTGTGAACACGGGCAACACCGTGATGTAATGTATTAATCTGATGTAAAATTTTCCGCAGATTTCAAATCCGTTGATATTTTTAATCTATCTTTGACGATTCCGATTTTAAGAAAAAATAACTTAACAATCCCAGTCAAAATGTTTTTTATATTTTGCTCTCCTTTGCTGAAATGGAATAGGGCAGGAAATATGTAATCTGATTTTATTTTTATTTTGACGCAAAGGGCAGAAAATGCAATCTGTTTATTTTTGGAAAGTGAAAGTTCATGTGACGTCACAATCTCTTGCGAAGATATAAAAGAAAAAAGAAAATCAAATGTAAAAGGTATCTATCTGGTGTAAAATTTTCCACAGATTTCAAATACGTAGAAATTTTAAATGTATTACGTTAAAAACCATTTTCTAGTTTTAGTTGTCTTTGCAAAGTAAATAATATATACTTATCTCATTCTTTTATTTTGTTTAGATGAATAAAATAAATTGTAATGCTCTGTTAGTAGACGTATTACATTTGAAAACAAATAGTCAGCCCTTGGTATGTTGAATCTCATGGGAACAGAGTTGAGATAGTTTGGAGTGTGCCAATATATTGAAAAAATTACAACATGCCTAACTGAAAGTATTCAGTCATTGGAATCTGAAGCATATTTAAGTCTGCTTGTCAAAATATTTACTGTGGCATTTCTTCGGGATTCTAGGAAACTATTTTCATGTTTATGTTTGTCTAACTATGTCTCTCTTAATATGCCTCTTGTTTGCAATTGTCAGAATAATCTGAATTCCTGAACAATTGCATTTTGAAACTTTCTGACACCTGGAGACTAAAACAATTTGAGATGCTACGGTTTCAGAGAAAATACTTCAAGATATGGAAAGAACATGAAGTAAATTCATAAAATACAGAGGAAATAACATTTTTCGAGATACCAAGTGGTTTAAAATATCAAAGGGTAGACTCATATTTAGAAACTACCCGAACAGGGTGAACAGAACCAAGAAATCGGGGAACTTTTTTACTCGGGAAATATCAGGGAAATCTTTGAAAAATTTCAAATTTCACAGAAAATTAGGGAACTTTGATGTAATTTTTTAATTTTGATGCCTTAAAATGGCAATTGTTATCGTTTGTTCTATTTAGAGAAGCGCGATTATGAGTACTTTTAAGAATTGAATAAATCATATTCGCTGAAATTGTAATTAGAATAAAGAACACTTGCGTCGTAATTTTCGAAAACAGACGCTGTGGTTTTGGTATCTTGTTACAGTGTGGCCGGCGATTCAACTTGTGGTATTCAATTTTAAATTTGTGTAACAAATGATATTTTTTGCTTGCTGTTACATTTTAGTAGAATTTTTTGGTACAGCTTCAGTCTAGGTTTATAGCGGTGGTAGCGACCTTAGCGCTTTTTTTGGTACACTTCTAAAGTCGCCAAGGTAAGAATTATTTCGAAAGAAATCAAATGCAAGTTTAACAGATTTTAAAATAAATTTCTAGGATATTAAAAATGAAAATTTAAACTTTCCGCTTGCTGAGGTTGCTATAAAAACCGTAATACAGATGGTTTGCCTTAACCTGCCATAACTCACTACTAGAAGTGTACCAATATCATTGCCACCTCTATAAATGTAGACTGAAGACGTACCAATTTTTTATGCATACTATCCACAGCATAACCTGTGACAGTTTTTTTTGTGGCTTAAGGTGTGATCACTGCCGACCCCCTATGATTGCTACGTATTCCCATTTGGTTTGCTTCCTGTGCCAACACCACAGACAATGCTGTGATGGCCTCAAAATGGCTAGTAATAAGTAAATGCCAATAAAATAATTTAAAAAATGTTCTAGATAATATTTTATAATTCAGGCTGGACACAAAGTCGCAAAAAATTAGGACTACCAGTGTGTCAAATTTCATTATTGTGAGTGCCATAGATTCGTCAGGACGCAGCATACAGACACAACACAGAGAAACACTTCCTTTTATAATAGTAGAGATTACCACTATTCTAAATCATTTGGTTTCTGATATGAAACAACATAAATTCATGTGTATCTTCTAACTTTGCAAACAGCTCATGTTTTCAAAGATAAAAAATACCAGTTTTTAAGTTACAAGAATACTGGAAGAATTCTACTAACTAGAAGTTACAGTTTAAACCATAATACTATAAAATTCTATGTTTTGAGTTGAGTGGTTTCACGCAGTCAATGTAATGTAGAATGTTTTTACAGTTTTGCAAAATCAGTTGCACTGACGAAGTTGAAGATGTTTAAGGAAGGTTGGTGAATAGGATTTTAATTGTAAGAAAAAGAAAATCAGAATACTGATCTCTACTATTATAAAAGGATGTGTTTTTTGTTTTTTTGTTATCACAGTCCTGACGAATCTATGGCACTTAAAATAATAGGATTTTTCACACGAGTAGTCTAAGTTTTTTTCATCGTTCTTACTGGGGTGCCAGCTCAGGTGTTTTGTCATCTGACCTTAGTTCAAAATGACGTGTTGTCCTTGAATCTTTCCCTTAGCGGATTGATCCCTTACCATTGTCAATAGCCCGTTGTGTTGCTCTAGTACGACGTTAATTAAAAATTACTATTACTACGATAAACTGCTGTGAATAATGAAATTTTAACTATAAATTTTTTACACATTTCCTGTCTTATTAAATTGATAATAATGTAATGGCTTTTTAAATTAATGTAAATTTTTATTGTAATAATGTAATTTTTTTTTCTTTTTTGCTGTGGTGGAATTTGGAGAGATTTAATAATTATGTAATATTTACTATTACAAAAGTGACTAATTAGCAACTTGCAATTTTCAAATAGTACATGAAGGTGCAGTAATGTTTGAGAAACTTGTTATCAATTTGTTTGCATTTCTTTTTCAGATAACCTGTTGTGCAGGTTGTCGCAAACCATTACCTCGATGTGCCTTGTGTTTGTGTCATATGGGAACACCTTCTGGCCTGCATTGGCAACGACAAACAGATACTGCAACTGGTAATTTGGTTTTTAGTATTTTTGGATACATACCTCTTTTCTTTTAAACAAAATTGTATGAGTTAAAAAGTTCAAATTACAAATTAATGATATGCATACTCCAAAAAGGTTGTGATTGATACAGGGTTCATACAGAATTTTGAATATGAAAATTAAAGAGTATTTAATGAGTTCTTTCGAAATTGTTAAGGAGTCATAGAAGATTCATACATACATTTATATTTTCAAGTGTGAAAAATAAAAATGTTTCAACAATTTTAAGAACTTAGTTTCACTTAATACTATATTACTAATAACTCAAAACAATAAAATTATACTTTGATATTTCAACTCAACACAAGTTCATTTTCCCCTGCTCGCTGCAGCTAATTTATCTAGGATGCTACTGTAAACAGTTCTTATACATTGAAATCTCAGTTTATAGTATGTCTCTCAAATCCCAGCTAAAACCAACAATAATATAAATCCAAGCATTTTGTTTTCAATATAAAGTATTCAAAATAAAATATCAATTAAATATTTTTAGGATGTAAGTTATACTGAGATTTCACTGTATTCTACAAGTAAATACAGATGACAGATTTCTGACAGACAGAAATGAATGAAATCCGCAATTATTTATGTTAAAATATAATTTACCAATTCATTTAACTTCAAAAATATTCAAGTATGAAATAATCCACTTCAATGATAACAGATTGCGATTTTCAATACATTCGCAACGCTCCTTCAATATTTAACGTTGAGTTAATATCAGCTTGATACGTCCGGTCTCTTGACCTCTCCAATCAATCTCTCTGTCTTCTCATTCCAGAATCTGAAAATAAAACAGGCCTGTTGAGCCCGCCCTCTTTGCTTGATTTGTCACAATAGCCCTTGTGCCATTGGATGGTTCCAATCTGGGATGTCCATCCATTGTTAACCACTTTACGCTGAGGCATATAAACTTGTTGCCACTAATATTTTGCTTACATCATCAGCATGGGATAGATCTGTATGGTTGATGTTATCCCCTTTTAAGTGACCGCTGCCATCGATCACCATTTACGAGCTGTCAGTGACTGACATTCTAGAGATTACCTCCTTTTGTTCAACTCTCTCTCGCGCCAAACAATATTTTGAAAGGAAAGAATCTGTTGATAAATGCCACTCGAGGTCCAAGTTAGGTAAGAGGGGTCGGACATGCAGGTGGCCTTGCTTCCCTTCAACTTCACCTTACTGATAACAGGGTGGTAACAGAACCTGGAAAAACCGGAAAATCATGGAATTCTCAGAAAACTTTTTAATTCTGGAAAAATCGGAAAATTTCCAAATTTTACAAAAAATTAGGGAAATTTTGACAATTTAAACGGCTACCACTATCGTTTGTCCTATTTAGAGATGCACTATTACGAGTGCTTTTGAGAATCTAATAAATCGTATTCGGCGAAATTGTAATTATAATAAAGAACCATGGCTTCGTAATTTTTAAACACCGCGAAAACCGCCACCGTCATTTTTTTTCGTGGCCGCACCCTTGGTTGCCGTAAGGCTAGTGATACAACTGGTGGTATACAATGTGAAATTTTTGTAACTAATGATGTTTTTTGTGTATTAAATTAATTATTTTTGTTTGCAATTACTTTTATGCAGATTTTTTTTATGTATATTTGCATTTGGTTTTGATGAATAGTATGATAATGTAGGGTCAGGTGTAAAAAGTTCATAATCAAAATATTTTGCATTTTTTTCAATTGCAATTATAAGAGTTCCATTAAGGGTTCCAACCCTTACAATAACAATTAAAATATCTGTAGAGAAAAAATACAAAATATTTGTGGAGAATTATCCTTTTACACCCTCTAAATATTTAAAACTAGTGTTGTGTGGACACTGTTTATCGATACCAATCACAGATCACAACATTTCTTAAGGGGAATTGTTAAATCAGGGAAATCATGGAACTTTTTTTCAAGGATTTTGTTGCCACCCTGGATAGTCTTTTCTTGTGGGAAAATTTCCAGAGCTTGCTGCCAATACACCTCATGCAACGTGAACTATCCTTTTACAATTGAAATAGTACGTTTCTGAATCCATTCTTTGCTGTATAACGTAGTGCGCATTTCAAAAGTGAAAAGGCAAAATAAAATATAAGGAGTTTTTAAGGAGTAGCACAAAAAAATAAGGAGTTTTAAGAGTGCTTAAAAACGAAAGTCCATTTTAAGGAGCATGTGAACAGTGTTATATTTTCCTTATGTAAATCCTTATTCTATGAAACATTTAAATGTGTTTAAAATTATTATATAATAAAGCAAATAATATATATTTGTAGTAGATGTGGTGTTAAAATATCTTGTTTCTCAGAGTTTTGATTAAAAATATAATCAACCTGTGATATTTCTCAAAACTTTTCAGACAGTTAAGGGTAATTAATCTTTCATCAGAATTCGTCTTCTGACACTTGGTTTTTTCAGTATTTGGAAAACCTTGGGGTGGGAAGTTTATTAATTAAGAAAAAACATTTGAAACTAGCCACTCCGTGGCCAGCACAATGTTGCTTGTGACAGTTCTTTTCGTGGGGTTGTGTGACCACTGCTTGCTTGTTTTCATAATTATCACCTTATGTTTATTATTCAGAGTGGTAACAGAACCGGGAAATCAGGGAACTTTTTAAATCTGGAAATATCAGGGAATTCTCAGGGAAAATTTCAAATTTCACAAAAAAATCGGGGAATTTTTATGAAAACGTTAGCTATTGTCGTTTGTGGTCTATTTAAAGATGCCCGATTACAAGTTCTTTTGAGAATCGAATAAATCGTTTTTGCCGAAATTGTTGTAATTCGAATATAAAACACTGGCGTCGTAATTTTCGAACCCAACGAAAACCGCCGCCGTGGTTTTCGCTGGTCGGCGATACAACTTGTAGTGTACAATTAAAGTTGTGTAACTAATGATTTATTTTTTGTGCATTAAATTAATATTTTTTGCTTGTAATTACATTTGTGTAGAATTTTGTGTTAAAGCTTCAGTCTGCGTTTATAGCGATGTAACGGCCTTGGCGCACTTCTGAATTCGCCAAGGAAGGAATTATTTCAAACGAACCAATGAAATCAACCGACGGTTCAACAAATTTTGAAAGAACTTTGAAGAATACTAGCCATTGTGTGGCTAGCACGGCGTTGCCCGTGACAGTTCTTTTCTTGGGTTAGGTGCTAGCTAACTAGGTGCTGCTCGCTAACCCCCGGTGATTGCTACGAATACGGTTTGAGAAACAAACCAAATGAGAATTCGTAGCCAATTGAATAACAGCCATCATGGCGTTGTCTGTGTTGTTAGTTTGCTTCGCAAACCAAATGGAAATTTGTAGCCTATTGGATAGAATTCCTTGCAAATTTCCATTTGGTTTACGAAACAAACCAAATTATGAATATTGTGAACTATGATTTGCTTCGCAAATTGGATTACAGCCATAACTAAGTTGCCCGTGGTGTTTGTTTGTAGGTTTGTGTCGCAAACCAAATGGGAATTCTGCGTGAATTCACAATCTCTTATAAAAATATAAATATTTAGTTGAAAAATTATTTATTAAAAGAAAATCAAAAGTATAAGGTATATAACTGGTGTCAAATTTCAAATCCGTTGAAATTTTCAATCTATCTTTAACGATCCCGATTTTACAAAAAAGAACTAAACAATGCCAGCCAAAATGTTTTTCTTTTCCTCTTTCACTGAAAATCTCTCTAAACGTCACAATCTCTTGCAAAAAATTTGAAGATATTCAATTTAAAAATTTTATTTATTTTAAAAAAATTATATTTTTAGGTATTGATCTAATGTGAAATTTTCCGCAGATTTCAAATACGTTGAAATTTTTACATTATCTTTAACCTTCTAGTATATAAAAAAAAGAACTTAATGATTCCAGTTAAAAGTTTATTTGTTTTTTATCGTCTGCTGGAAAATCTTTCTTCCGCGCAAAATGAAAACGGAAACGAAGAAAATAAATTTTGGAATATGATCTTCTATGCTGTTGTATTCAATAATAATTACATTTAATTAAATTCATTTCAAAATGTTCTAGATTGAATTTTAAAATTCGCTGTGACCCAAAAATTGCAAAAATTTGCATTTCAAACAAAAAAGTTGCATGGATTCGTCAGGACTTTGAATGCAGGAAACAAACAGACTGACTGACAAACACTTCCGTTTATAATATTAGAGATTCAAAATGAAAATTTAACCTTTTGACTACGATTGTCGATATAAGAAGCGCGATTCTTATAACTTTCAATGCAGAACTGCTATAACGGCCGTAGTCTAAATTATTTCTTGGCGCGATTCTTATAACTTTTAAGGTACAACTGATGTACTGCCCATTGTCTAAATTCCTGGCACGATCATGGTACTACTGCTGTACCGGCCGTAGTCTAAGGCCCTGTGCACACATCCGATTTTTCACATGCGTTGCCGCTGCAGCACCGAAGCCCAACTATGCACACATAACCGTGAAATGACGCAAGTACTCATTTCGCGCCATTTGCGATAAATATTCTATCGAAGGAAACGTGTTTATTTCGCTAACTTAGTGTAAAAAAAAGTATATTTTGAACAAAAATAGACGTTACTGGATGCAAGCATTTATTAATTACTTCAGACCGGAGAAGCGTGTGCGGCGAGCTGCTGCGACATGAGGAACTGCGGTACAAATTGCACGCAATATGGACGTACATCGGCGCCGGAGGCATGCATGCACTACTCCATTGGATCTAATGTATCTCAGACCGCACTTGCTATGCGGCAGCGGCGCTGTACGTTGAAAAACCGGATGTGTGCATTGGGTCTAAATGTTTAACTTTTCACTTGCCGAGGTTGCCATGGAAACCATAATAATCGTAATACAGATGGGTTCCCTTAATCTCCCTAACTCGCTACTAGAAACGTAGAATAAAGCTGTACAAATTTGTTATGTATATTTACATTTGTTTTTGATGCATATTTGGATAGTGTAGGGACTGGTGTTAAAAGTTCATAATCAAAATATTCCAAGTTTGTTGAATTGCTATTGTTAGAGTTCCAACCCTTACAATAACAATTAAAATATCTGATGAGAAAATTACAAAATATTTATGGAGAATGATCCTTTTACCCCATCTGACCCTAAATATTTAAAAATATTGTTTTGTGCGTACTGTATATCGATACCAATTACGTATCTCGACATTACTTAAGTAATTTGTAAAATCAGGGAAATTTTTGTCACACTATCAGGGAATTTTTTTTGTGGATTTTGTTGCCACCCTGTTATTGTACCTTAAAAGCAAAAAGACCTGAAAAATGTAATTTACTTACAAAATGTTTTATAAAAATAGGGGTGCATGGATAAACCAAGAAAAAATTTCCAACATCTATGCAACTAAAAAACATTTGGAAGTACAATTTAACTTATTAATTTCTCTGCCAGTGTACTTTGTTAATTAAAAATAGCCAGTACAAAAGAAAACAAGAAAAAGTACAAATGCAATTTGCATTTTTTCTTATAGTTCCCAAATCAGATTTGAATTTTACTAACAAAACATTTTTGATTTGTTGTGAGAAACTGAAAGTTTTTATTTTTCTCATTCAAAGAACAGAACAATGCAGATATTTTGGAGATATTTCCTATCGTCTGCCAATAAGAGTTTTTCAATGAAAAAATAAAACTTTTTCTTCTGAAACACTAAAAATAAATACAAAAGTTTTCAGCGTCTAGAAATTGCACCAAGGGAAATTACTACCACAATAATGACTAAAAGGTAACAAAAAATTCATTAAATCACAGGCACACTTAAAAAAATTGCCATATTTACAAACGTTGCACCTAGAAAGGTTCTTAAATCATCAGTGTTTAAAGAAACTCCTTTGTTTTTATTCCTCTTGGTGATATTTCTTTCAATTTAGTCAGAAAAGGTGCAAAATCGTAGTCTTAGTTATGTTTTTAGCACAAATATATGTTCAGGTCTTCATTATAAAAATCTTAAAATTATCAGTGAGCAAAGTAAAAAGTTGATTTTTAACTATTTGCACAATTTGTATTGTAATGATTTGCACAAACCTATTTCATGTGGTCTGTAATTACCTGTATTTTAACAATGAATTGAGAATTTCGAATAGCAAGTCTAGCATTAATGCTGACGCATTTCGTGTTGGAATTCGGTAATACCTGAACAAAACTTGTGTTATTTTCTTATTTATAACTATCTTCCAACATCTTGGAAGGAGTTTGAAATCTGATTTGAGGATGTGGAATGTAATTACTTTTTAGTCATTTTTAAACCTTAATGGCAACTTTCTGTTTAGAAAGGAAAAAGTTGACAGACTTCTCCAACTGGCTAACCTGGTGCCAAACGTGTCGACACGGTGGTCACTCAGTTCACATATTGGAATGGTTCAAGTAAGTAATATGCTAAATCATGAAGTTATCTGTAGTGCACAGGCATTGTTTATTTACTATGAGTGTGTAATATTCACTCCTTTTAACAATTAGAAAACTATCCTAACTGCATATTCTCAGCTTGGATTTGAGAGAAAAACACTTTTCCATGATATATGAGCAGTTCAATGCAGCTGATGAAATTTTCAGTTAGGAACTTACTAAAGGCATGACATACATATAAACTTTTTTATCTATTTTCGACTTCCATTACCTAATTTCAATTTTGCTGTCTCTTCTCCATTACCAAGATTAAATCCATACTACAAAATGCTTTCCATAAAAACACTTTGGAGGGAAAGCAGAAAGACTGGCATACTTTAATTAACTGTTCACAATTTGAACAGAAATATACTACACGCTTCTGTTACATAGATGCCTTGTTGAAGCAAGAATATTTACATATACCAAATGTTGAAGTTATTATTGAAGAGCTGTAGGTCGAAGTCATGAAAACTTTTTCTCCGATAAAGCAAAAGCCTGAATTCATGACAGAAATTATGATTATTACAAAAACTGTGTAACTTAATTTTCCTTGACCTCATGTGAGTTTTCAAAACGAATTTGCTAAAATTTTTGAAATAGGAGCTTTGAGGTGATTTTGCTTGTAAAGATGTCCAGACCCTAGTCACATTAAGTTTATACACATCCATGAAAACAAAGTTAATCTAACATTGAACATTTTGGCAACTGAGGGGAATGTTAAGGTTCCATTGATTCCCGAGTTTCTCCTAATTTCTAAGCCTGCTTTTCAGTGTCTAGAAAATTTAAGTTTTGCCAGGTTAATTCAAAGTGTACAATATTTTTGTCTTTTATAAAATTCTCATAGTGTTGAAATGTTTCTCTTTTACAGGCACCACAATGAATGCCCAGTCACTGGATGTTTGTGTAAATGTATGTCTCTGGATGCAACAGCAAAATTGGAATCCGATATAAACAATTGAAATTTAATTTATTTTATTAGCAAATTCAAGAGTGTTGAGAAATATTTTGTAAATTGTATCAATAAATTTTTTTAACAAATCCAATTCTTTTCCACATAATCACACCATGGTAACATAATGGGATGGAAGTCTTTCTGTCAGAGCCACTACATCATTATACAGGGCCATATCTACAAAGAAAAACATGCAAATGAAGACTTGAATCTGTTTATCAAAATAGATTTACTTTATTACACTTGAAATATAAATATAAAAATACAATAAGTAAAAAAATTTCCTACTACATCATGCCAGTTACTGATAACTAGCATTAACATTAATAACAGATTAACCTCCAGACTACGGCCGGTACAGCAGTTGCGCCGTGAAATTTATAAGAATCGCGCCAGTTATATCTAAGCAACAAATATACATAAGTGTTTCGAGTTGTACTGTACCACAACTACTGTCACTAGGTCTAAGTGGTCACCACACAAATGGGCCTTTTTAATTCTTGACCATTGGATGTCTCGACTGTTGATCGGTGAGGTACTAAAGGGGCGGTTTTGTGTAATTTTTGGCAAACCCAAAATATTTTGAAGAGTGAGATGTACTGGATCAGGGCAATGTTTGAATATTAGGACTTGCAGTGAGGCAATTTTCTGAGATATATTTAAACTGAATTTTCTGAGCTGCATTCAGGCATGCTGTTTGGAAGGATTAATTTTATTTTGGGTTAGCGTGCCGCTAGAATCCGGTTTAATTTTATTTTGGGTTAATGTTGGTGTCGAGTTAACTTACTAGCATAGATCTTAGCAACTATCACAAATGTACAGCTGTTTATTGAAAATGCAACACCTTCCAGACGTTTAGCTAGTTGCCTTATTAAGTGACAATGTTACAAAATTAAAAGAGAAGTACAGGGGAAATATTATTTTCAATGCATTAATCTCAGCTTTAGCCACTGACGAGAACAATTTTGAAACACTGAATTGGAACATGTGAACGGGTTCCAGAGCTACAGTTGAGTCGCTAAGAAAGGTCAGTTTGGTCCAAAAACACAAAAATTGAGAAAATTAATGGTTTTTAAATTTGATCAGAAAATTATATAAGGTTTTTCCCCAAAATGGTAGGTACAAGATGTGCAAATAAAAACATAAGTAATTTATGTAAAAATAGATAGTTCTGTTTCATTAGTTTATGGAAGCGTTCATAAATGCAACTTCAGAACTGGTGAAATGGAGGTCATACAACTGATTATTTTCTGGTTTACACTTTTTCAAAGAATCGTTTATGA
This sequence comes from Metellina segmentata, assembly GCA_947359465.1. Taxonomy (NCBI): domain Eukaryota; kingdom Metazoa; phylum Arthropoda; class Arachnida; order Araneae; family Tetragnathidae; genus Metellina; species Metellina segmentata. Next base: position 131,218,899 of record OX375874.1, read on the forward strand.
ACACTGCCTCAGTGTTATCAACACATCAAAAGAAAAAACAATTCTCATTTGAAAAAGTGTATAATTTCAGAAACCATTGTGAATAATCCAACATATTCAGAAACTATAAAAAGGGCTTTCTCTGACCATGAAAAAACGAAGTAATGAGTAAATCCTTTAATAACTAAAGAATATTTATTCCATTAACATTTGACAAAATCAGAAAATATTTTTAAAAAATGGACTAAACCAACATTATAAAGATGAAAATTTCATTAAGAAAACAAAATATTATCAAAACACATTTGAGATATATTAGATATTTTAATTTCATTCAATCACAAGTTCACAATAAATGTAAATATGAATTTTTGCAATGTTAACGGAATGATACATACCAAATTTAGATGACAAATTTGCAGGAAAACTCACTATGTGCTGGCCCTTGATTGTGGTGCCATTCGAAACAATGCCTTGTACTTCTACCAAACCTTCCATTATATCTTGAACCTAAATTACAGAAAAGTAAAATTGTAACATGATTAGAGCTACTTGGAAATTCCTCAGAACATTAAGAATAGAAATTATTGAATACTAAGATTCAAGCTCATTAAAACTTGCCACAGAAAAAATACTAAAATATCTAACTATGTCAAAATATGAAGCTGCAGCCAAAATTTGGTAAATGAAGATAAATTATAAAACTAGTGAGTAATTGCTTAGAACCTTTACAATTAAATTAGTTGACCTGACATTAATATTCACAAAAATATTTTCTTTGCGTTCTATAACACTTAGGTTCTGATAATAAAACAAACTTCAGAATCAGAAGAATGCTTGAAAACATATTTTATACCAGTTGGCATTTAAAAATAATCTTGGAGCTATGAGGAACTTAAATGCTGTCAAAGATCTTTCTTCCTATGCATTAAACGTATGTCGAAAATTTTGGGTGATCTCTGTAGGTTTAATAAATAATTTTACTATTTTCTGTTTTTAAAATGTATTGCATATTTATGGCTAAAAAAAACCTTTAAAACAATTTACAAAATAAATTTGAGTTTGTAAGATCAATAAGGATCATATTTAGTAATTATGCACTCTAAATATGGATTCAAAAAACTTTTAAATACTACTTTCTAAAATAAATGTATTTAACCCCCCTGTTAGTTGTTTCAATGAAGCAAAATCCTTAGCTGATGGACAAGATATCTCTTCAGTTGAAGAAGAGTGACCCAATCGTGATCAAGTAATTATTGAAAAAACAGCAGTATCAATATCATATGAGCAAAATTGGTTACATCTTGGAAAGGTATCTAGTCCTAACAACTTGGAAGATTAAACTGATAGTAGTAAATGAGCATATCTTCTTACTGGCTTAAATTTGAAAACTTACCTTTCTATCAAAAGTGCTATGAAAGAAAACATCAAATTGATTCTTGGTTGGTTATGAACATTAAAAACAGAAAATACGAGTCCTTTATGCAATGATTTTTTAATGAAACCAGTAATTTTTGGCTCTGGAAAAATCAGTATTGCAACTCTTCAAAATGCATTACAGAAAAGCTGATTAAAATGAGCCAGCAAGTAACAAAGCCTTTGTCACCTTGGTCAAATGACAACTAAAATTGGAATGCACACACACTCGAATACAATAGCAATAAAATGTCAAAAAACTATTAAACTTAACTGTGATTTTAATAAAGATAATTGAATTTGCGATATTGCCCAAGTTGTAAATTTCAAGAACCTTGTATTTAAAACAAGTTAGCAATATATGATTTAGACAATCCTTGTATGTTTGGCATTCAGATATTTTAAGTTTAATCAGCACAAGGAATAATTTAGTATTTCAATTCTATATCTTGAAAGTACCTTGTCAACTGTATGATTGTTTATCTACATCTCGTGGTTAAAATTCATTGGATAAGTATTTGCATGTTCCTTTTGTTAGTTTTTTATGATTTATCTTGCCAGATCTGTTCTAGTACATGTTGACAGAATTGTTTTTGCTAGCTTCCTATTTCAACAAGTTTTCTACGGCCTGCAATCAACATTATGCTTCAATTTGTCATTCAACGTAATTTTTTTTGCAACGGGAGGGGTAATTAGACTAGGACCCACAGAAAGTGATTCTGAACCACAATGAACATCCATGCTAAGACCAGGATCAAGTCAACTGCTTGATCTTGAAAGTACCTGGACAAGGTAATTTTTTTTTTAATCTAAGGATCATTTGAGCGATTATATAATAGTATTTATGATACTGATGTACAATGTTAATGTTTCCGTTTTGGAATCATTAGAGGTAATCTATTGCATTAGCAGTGAATATTACAAGGCATTTTTAAGGTCAATAAAAACGAATTGTTTGACCAAGTATTTATTGATGTTAAATCTACCTATTTTAAAATGAGTAAAAATATTTATGTGAATTTGAAGTATTTTGAGTTTTGAAACATATACTTGGTGAAATGTTCTATTAAAACGCAAAATCAGTACAAAAATTTCATAAAATATTTTTACATATTTTGCAGATATGAACTTCAAAATTCAGAGGAAGATATTTTGTATCTTAGAACACAATGTCAGAAACACTTTATAAAAAAATACAAATGTTTTCCTATACTTTTCAAATTGGATACATTTTAAATATCTTAAAGAAATTGTCTTTTTTATTAGATGCACTTGATTGAGTATATATCGTTATTACCATAACAAAGACACCAATCTGCATTTTTTTAGTAGCCATTTCATGTTTTATACCATGACAAAGTCACAAATCATCTTGATTCTAATGGAAATGCCGACATTCATGAGAACACAACTGAATCATAACTCAATATTTCCTGAAGCATCTAAACTTTGAGCATGTTTCAGTAGAAACATCAATTTTAGAGATTGGTGCATTTGGCATTGCGGTGACGATATATTGCATTAAGTCTCGCCTACAAGTTAGTTAAATTATGACAAAGAAGGCTACCTAAGAATACAATTTTCACACCATTAAAAAAATCTCCTATTTTTATACCATCAAAAAAATACTAAATAATTTCCCTTAACTTTGTGAATCCTCTCTTAGGAACAACATATCAAATCTGACCCAGGAAAAAAAATTTTGTTCGAGGAATACAAATGTTCCCACATAGCAGGTGAAAATATGTAATTAAACTGACGATAGGTCATTTGAAGCAGCATTGTATTTGTATACAATGGCAAGAAATTCTAAATGTAGTAATTAGTGGTGGATCAAGTCAAGTAGGGGCCCAAAACAGTAACATTTTTGGGGGCCTCAAACTCAAGTTAGAAAATTTTTTCTAGAAAACTCTCGAAAGTTAAAACAAAGAAAAGAATAAAAAATTTCATGCCATAACACATCAAATAAATTTATGAAAAAATTTTTTTACATGAATTTCCATCTTGTTTTATTTTTTGTAAATTCGTCAGTTATTTTGGCAGTGTCAATTTTTTTGCTCTATATACAGAAGACCATATTAATTAATCTTTCTTCTCCCATGGTACACCCTAAATAATTTTTTACACGCTTTAAAACAGAAAACCATTTTTCTCCTGACGCATTAGATAAGGGAATTGTTTGAAATGTTGAATATTTCAACTTTTGGAAATGTGCAAGACATTTCTTCAACGTCTCGATAGATGTCTGGTGTGGTTTTTATGGCGTGTCATTTTCTTTTAGAAATATTAAAAAATGGTCGAATTCATCTTCAAAAGTACAAACATCAGTTTAATTTTTGTAAATATCCATTAACTTTTTAACAGTGTTCTTTTTTTCTTCCATTGATAAATCCCAATCAAAAATTTTTCGAAAAGGCTCCACAACTTCATACGTTTGAAGTTCTTCGAGATAATTCTGCCCTGGTGTTGTTATCACATGACATAAAATGCATTGACTATGAAATTTTATCTTATTGCAAATTCATGCCAGATTTCTTTGTTTTCATCAAAAAACATTTTTGTCTTTTGTTGTCTGCGAGCTTGTTCCATCTTTTCCAATTTCTTCTCTGAAATTAGTGATAAAGTTTTCTAATGACCAGTAGGATAGAACCTTTCGATAGTTTGCATTCCTCTGATTCACTAGTAGCATTTATTCTTTGTAAAATAGTATTCCCAATAACTGTCATTAGAGGTTTCATATTTGTCCATTTCTTCATAAGTCGCCTCTACTATGGTAACTTTTTTTCCTTCTGAAATACAAATTTCAGTTAAAGTCTCTTTTACATGGGTGAAACCAAATTTTTTGCTAATACACCATCTTGTATTAGAAACTCTTTTCACTACACTTACAGAAACACAACTTTCCTCAAACCCTAACGAAAAGCCTATAACTAACCTATTATTTTTTAAGACCTTGGGACCTCTTCGGTATTCCGAGGCCACTTAATCCGCCTCTAGTAGTAATCAACAATTATTTTTCGGTATAATTTTTGCCCTTATAACCAATCTTAAAATCAATTTGTTGGATGTTTTCGTTTATCATGCATCTTATAACTTTCAAGATAGTTGCGCAAGACACCAATTAATCGCAAATAAAAAATTTTTAATGATAAGTCTAGTTAAATTTTTAAAAATTCACGATTACATGATTATTATGGCTTGTGTGAAGTTGAATTATGAAAAGAAATATATATATATATATATAAAACCCGAAATTCTAGATAGCATCTCATATGCACCTATTCCCATTTACTGCTTTAATCCCAATCCTTTTTACTAAACTTAAATATTTCTTTCCCCCGAGATTACATGTCTGAAATGTGTTAATGCAAGATGTTTCAAACACAGCTAACAATTTTAATGAAATGAACCTAATGTAACTAAATGCATATTATGTAACATAAACTAAAAGTAGTGTTTGTATCATTCTGTAATAACCAAGTGAATTACAGAATATGTGGTTACTTGGATACAAAACTTGTTAAACCCAAACATGTCAGTACATGCTTAATAGAAAAATAAATTTAAATGCAACACATTTAGACCATACGTTATGAAGCAAGTCAACATTTCACTAGTTCAATACAGCTTCTTAAAATTAATGTTATGTGCGAGTTACAACACCAGTTTTACTATCAAATCATTTTAACAACTAAAGTTGGATTAAAAAGAAAGGGAAATATTTATGTTTTTTAAAATCTGAAAATAATAACCTGTGTGGTTTTAAACAATCATAAGCCTCAGAGTATAAGTAATAAAAGATAATAATTCAAAATTGAATAGTAGAAAAGTTTTAATAATTTTGTCAATTAGGTTGTTTTGTACTTAAAACTGTAAAAAAAGAAAAGAAAGATTAAAATTGTAAAAGAAATGAGTCTTCACATTAAAAAAAAAAAAACATCACATCAGGCCAAAATCTTAACAAAAAAAATATTTTTTCCTTGTATACAATTTTTGATATTATATTGATTATTTTTATTTGGCTTTATTGTAACTATCACTTTAGCTCTATTTTGAATGTGTATCATTTTAAGCTACCTTGTTTTCATTTCAATGAAAATATAAACATGTTACACTAAGAATTGTTAATTAAATTATACAAAATGATTTAAACTAACAGTTTACTTTTGACAAGTGCATTCACAAATGATTTAACTTAATACCATTACAAAAAAAATTTTGTACATTTTATTATAAATAACAGACATAACTTTTTGTTAGATCCGCAAAAAATGCAATATATTTTTGGTGTGCAGCAGAATTTTAGTTATTAGTTTGTGAGCCAATATAGCAAAAAGAGGTAGGTAATTATTTTTATTGTAAATCAATCAAAATTATATCTATTTTTTGGTCAGATAAGCAAAAAAATTTTGGGATACAATTTTAGTAATTACTTTGTGTTTATGTGATGAAAGAGGTTGAAAATCACCGCCTTGGCCAATAATTATCAAGCTGATGAATTTATTTCAATGTGTCTAGAGAAAAAAGACATATTAAGTGAAATATTAATTATCATGGTTGTAATTTGGTATGCTCAAATATGCATATCTACAAAACAATGTTAAATTTAAGTCCTTAAAGTCAAAGACCCACTTTGAAAGCATATTTGTTAATAGATATAAAATTAATTTGCCTTACAAAAGAGACACTGAAGTCCAAATAAGGAGCTTATGACACAATGACTTTTTATTTAAAAATTACAACCAAGATCACAGAGGCATTTTACGTAATAACCAGTCATTGATATATTAGGTTATAAACATGATGACAGATACATATGCTTTGAATCAGACAGTTGAAATGCTGTCTAAGGTATCACAAGCTATCAAACTGCAAAATTGAAGCAACATGCATATGAAGATTCAAAACAGACAACTAGTGATAACATAACACATGGTGAACACATGACAAAAATTACTACAGCAAAACTTATTTCTGGCAGTCCCCTCGAGTATAATCCTTCAAGATTTGCAGTTAATATTAGATATAATCACTAGAGTTTCATAATTAAAAAAAAATTCTATCAATTACCCAATAAAATAACAGAGACATTTAGAAAAACTATTCTTAATCTGTTTGGTCACATATTTATGGTTCTTTTCATTTGTACTGCCATGATTGTTTTATTTTTGCACAATTTGTATATTACAAGACTAACTTTTATAAGATGGACTCTTCTCGCCTAATATATCTTAAGGTGCTTAACACTTTTTTACAAATATTGATGGCATTAATATAATTATTTATTTCCATATTATAGAATTATTCAGCTTTGCAGATCATATTTCAAGGAAAGAAATGTCAAATGAAATGTTTATTTCTTACAGCTTAACACCTATTTAGAAAAATTATTTGAATATAGTTTTGAGACTTTTTGAATCAAAACACATTCCAGTTTCTAAACAAAACAAACTTCCATACCAGCTTTTGGAAACTTTCTTCAAAACGAATGAAAATACTGTGATCTAAGAAATTCATTAATAGTCTACAATAAGTTAAGATTCCAAATGTATGTCCTCTGGCTTCGAATAAAAAATTATCTGCACTTAGTTTCTAAGTGGCCAACAACCAAGTAATGAACATTTTAAAAGTTCTTTCATTTTAGTAAATCGCAACTGTAGCTGTCAAATAAAGATGACCAGATGCAAGTTTTGCAGCAGTTTTTTATTTCATATTGAGACAAGATTATACCAATATTTACACAATTTCCTTTAAATTTTTAACTCACAATACAGATAGCAGTATCAACTCCATATATATTCATTGATCATGCATACCTGCCAACATGTTACAATGGCTCGTCCTAGAGCATGAAACATAACAAAATAACCTGGCCCCGCACAAGGGGACCATTTATTATGAATTTATCTTTACTCGGGTATAGTATAAGTGAGCTACTACTTATTTCCAAGTGATGAGCCAATTCAAATGAGCAAAAATTATTTTCTTTACACAAAACCGAAATAATTTACAAACAGATTGAATCCCCCAAACCTATGTCACTCTTGCCAATTCAATGTGACTACATGAATGAAATAGGACTAAATGAATTAACTTCAGAAGCAATTATTTTAAATGAATAAAACAAAATGTTTTTTGCAATGAAAATCCATCATAAATGCAGCATTACTCATCCATAGCAGTTGGCAGGTATGCTTATAGACAATTTAAATACATAAATGTCAACACTTATTCCACAAACATAACCATTTTTTAAGCACAAATCCGACAATTGTGTTACGATATCTGGACACATTTCCCAAATGCTGACAACTTTACACTTAAAATAAATTATAAAAGCAGAATGTCACATAATCAACAGTACATTATAGGAAGGTTTGATTGCAATAGCACAAAAATTAATTAAATTTTTTTCAAACCTTAAATTTCTTTTCTTAGTGTATTTATTAACTTTATTTTGGAAAGTTGTAAAATGCTGAAATAGAAACAAACTAGGAGATACAGTACAAAGTCCAAAATACTCCGGCCATTCCGGATTATTTGCATTTTTTGTCCCGCACGAATTTTGCGTTTGCAATAGTAAAATAGCAAATAGATAAAAAGGAATAATTTTTTAAAAATGAAAACAAACTTTTAATACAATGCAACAAATTTTACTGCAAATCTTCTAATTATTCTGTGTAGTATTTAGTCTGAACAGATCCGTTATTTTGCATTGTTTCATTAATTAGGTCCAGGTTTAACTCCCTGTTCTTGAAGGAAAGACGGAAAAAAGTTGGAGAAAAACAAAACATTCAGATTTTGTACTTTGTACTTTACTAGCAAAAAAACAATATGTACCACTAAGTTGCAAAATATGATAGCCCAAGAGGAAAACCTGAAATCTTAAGATCCATCCTATTATCTTTATCATGGATTTGGAAATAACCACAGGTACTTTATAAAAGCAATCAAGTTTTCCAAATACATGACTTCATAAATTTTAGCTCTTCCCTAAAATAAAATAGTTAACAAGGTTCCACTCTATACCTATCTTATATCTGAAAATTAAGAGATGAGTGACTGAAGTAGCATGCACATCTCACGTCAAACGAACTATCTAAAAACAATCAAAACACGTTAAAAATAGTGTTGATTCACTTCCATTACCTTTCAAATCCGAACATAAGCTTAAAGAATCCTCTTAAACGACCACTTTTAATGCCTTGTTACAGTAATGTAGTTAAATATTTGTAACTCAACTCATTTTAAAGCATACATATAAAGCTCTTAAACATTAAAATAAAGCACTTCAAATATGGTAAAAGTATCACAAAGTATTTAGAATAGCGGTAAGTATTGGCAGTTACTTCAATACATTTCACCAAAAAATTGTAGCTTCAAAAATGCAGTTAAAAAGCTGCTTTTTCTTGGTCACTTAATACCCTGAAATTGTAATACCAATATGTTGATATTTCTCATTGCCAATTTAGGTGTTAAATTTTTATTGTTTCCATGAACCTTTTTAATAAGTTTTATGCATAACATTAAAAAAATATGCAGTTAAAACAGTAATCCTTCCCATAATCTGTCCTCAGACTTTGAACAGTGAAAAATATCTACAGTAATTAATTTCAGACAGGGTTCTTGCTTTTCTTGGAGTGTTCATTCCGATGTGATTTCTCCCAATCGTTGATCTGGCAAGCTCTAGAACAATAGTAATGCTGCTTGGGAAAATTTTCCACTTTGCACCTGCCACACCTCTTAAATGTCTTGTATTCAACTTCCTTCTTACTGCAAAATGCACAAATGCGTAGTTTATTTTTCTTATCGGTTTTATCACAAATTTGAGCTGCGCCCTGATCAGTAGCAGTAGGTAAGCTCGGATCTAATTCACTGTTTTCTTCTTGTGCACGTTCCTTGATTACACCAATTAATTCAAAAAATTTATTAACAGTTTCCTCATCTTTTGATGACAAGCTCTGTTTGGGTGGTGATACTTTCATTGGTGTACTCATTTCATCAGAATTGCAACATTCTCGGGTATTGTTTGTCTGCTTGGTAGGATATTCAGCACACACATCATGCAACAAAACACGGGCTTTCAAGTTTACCCTTAAGTTATTTTCAAAAATAGGTTCCTTATTCGACTCACTAATTACGACACCTGAGGTACGCTCTTCATGCGTAATGGAATCATTTGTATTTTTACACTCCTTAGTTACTACTTTGGATATATTACTCCCATCTTTCACTTCTAGTTCCCTAATGCCTTTTTCTTTCAATACTTTGGTTATCGGCTCAGAAGAATTTGTCATCATTGATACTTGAATTTTGTCTTCTATACTTCCATCTGATTTAATCTTTTCTTTATCTTTTGAAGCAATTAGAGTTGGAGAATCTTTTGAGGTTTTAAAGCACTGAGGTTGTTTGAGGCTTTTTTTATGTGAAACAGAGCTTAATTCTGTTTTAATATTTTTTGCAACTATATTTTCACCAGAGACTCCACAGTTCCGATCATCATTCAGAGAGTCAGATTTTCTCTCAATGATATTTTCTGAAAGCAATTCCTTGCTATTGACATTGTTGGCGATTGGTTGGTTCCCTACACTTTCAGTTACAGCACTGTTATCACGATTGCCTGGAGGGTTCCCGTCAGTGTCATAGTTTGTCTTGCCTTTCTTTTTCTTTTTAGCTCTTAATTTCTTGGACTTCGATTGGGTGTCAGCTTCATTTATACTATTCTGGATTACCAATTCCCTCTGAACCCTTGATTCCAAGGTAGATATTGCAGCTGCAGCTGTAGTATGCGACCCAGTGGGACACACAACTCGGCCAAATATCACATCACTCGTGCCCACAGCAACAGATGTTAGTAATCCCGTAACGTATTTGAGGGAACTCTCAATAAGACCCTTTTCATTCCATTTCTGACAGTTTATATTCTCCAGATTCTGGGTATTTTCTTGACACAATTCATTCAACCATGCCTGCCGAGCTCTTTGGTATAAATGAACACAATACTTATCGCTAAATTGGTCACACCGAGACGATAGCTTCTTGTCTAATTTTGTTCGCAGCCTCATTTTCAAATCATATTTCTTTTTGTGCTGATTAAAGCTATTTCGCATTTCATGATCGTCATAAAGACACATGCTCTCTTTAAGGGGCAGATAGTCGCAAGCCATGCAGGCATCGTGAGAGGTCTGGTTCTTCAAATTTAAATAAGTTACAATTTCTTTGTCAACAGATTCAGTAAGAGTGGTGACAGTCCTTGTATTCTTTTTTTTACACACAGACATTTCGGCGAAAAACACTTTAGGATGGATACTTTCATCAAGGCTGCCATTATCCCTCAACATTGCTTTTCTTGATATTTCACAGGTGATGACACAGGTACTACCACTGGCATCACACAAGTATGGATCTATGCAATAGGACTTGTGCCTAATGAGGACACGACAATTGCTGTGATCTTTACAATTCAACACATCTGGGACTATGATTGCAACATCTTTCATGCAGAAAGGCTTGTCAGGCTGGGCTTGCATTTGAAGTAAATCAAAAACATTCATCTCATTTTTATAGCCACAGCAACAGTTCTTGCTAGAATGAGCATTAAAAATGTTATGAATATCACAGGTTAGCAACATTTTGGGCAAATCGCTCTTCCAGTAGTCTGAAAGATATTTTTCAAAACACGATGGATCGAATTGGTCTGTCCACTCTGGATCTGGTTTCCAATATAACAACGTGTAATCGATGCTTTTCACAGTACCTTCCGACAAATCTGTTTCTCGCAACCAGCATTTCAAGAGGTTACATATGGAGCCAGTAAATAAGGCATAAACTGAACTTGCAAAAGTTATCACTGCGATGGGAAGTTCCTCATACAAATCAGGCTCTCCCAAGATGGATCGAAATGCCTCTCGACTATTCTTGGAATAAAATGGATTCTTCATTCCTTTTGGCTCTGGTAAACTATGAATATACTTTGAAACTGTAAAAACATTTTCCAAAAATTTAGTTGCCACATTACAGGAATTCTCTATAAACTGTTTGTGAATGTAAATATAAAGAAAGTCCAGGATCTGTCTGCCGTCTTCATCGAATAAGAAAAACACGCCAGCAGGACGTGTCACCAGATCAGCCTCAAAATACAATTTAAATGTTAGCAAGAAACGGAGCCAGTACACTTTACCCTCTTCGGCCCACATCCTTTTAAAAGCAGATAGGTGGGAATAAAAAAAGGAATGCTTCTCACTATCTACAATACCGTGAAAGACTTCCTTGTCTGTCGGGTGTAACTTAAGAGCTCGCATTTTAAAATGTTAAAATTCAAGGGTACACAGTAAACAAATGCTATATTAAGTTAGGCTTGGCAGATAAGGTATAGCCGACTTACAGGTTCTTCTAACTGCACTGTTATAACATCTTTGCTTGAAGTTTTCAAAGTGAACATTCTGCCACTGGGTTCCAGCTATAAAGAAGACAGAACTTAGATGATTTTCAGATCATAAAAACTATATTCAAAGCATTGAACTATTATTATGAAATTTATTAGATAAAATTAAGATTTTATAAAACCTGAAACAATAAATATATATTTTTTAAGTGTTTAGATTTAAAAGAACCTTCATGATGTCTAGAAATTTTGTGGGAATAAAACCATTGTATTTAATAAAACAAATAAAAAATACTCATGTTGAGGTGTTAGAATTCTAAATAATTAAGAATAAATTGAAATAATGAAATATTTTTACAAAAATAACAAATATTTCAAATTTTATAAGATTTAACAGTTTATCTGGAGTATATATATATCAAATTAGAAATAGTTAAAATTGTTCATCAATCAGCAATTCCTTGCTCTTATGGTTTCACAATCTACAGGTGGGCAACTAATCCTAAAAATTAACACTGTGAGTAATAGTAAACTTAAAGCACTGGTTAGCGATTCCAAATAAAAATTGAAAAAAAAACGATCTCACAGCATCTAATATTTCATTCAAAAAATCAAAAGGGGCCATTCGAATTAGCAAATATGAGGAAATCACTTTAACACTTGCAAGCAGGGTACAAATTTAGTCATATTTTGCACTTAGATTTCTTTTTGATGACCAAATTTTTTAATGCATTTTATATTTCGAGTTTTTACCACAATTTTTTCACTTGGCAAATTTAGGCCGATTTATCATTATTTCTTTCTTTTAACAATCTACTTCTCTGACTTAAATGCATCAAGTTTGTGCACTTCTACTCTCTACCCTATTCTATAACCATAGCAACATTTACCTCAATCTATGTGATGAACTTGTTTTGCTTGAGGCAAATGTTTATTGAAAAATGACAAGAAACAAAAATTTGCTCCGAATAGTTAAGTCCAAAAATGCAGATAGATATATCAGGTCTTTTTCTGTCACATCAAAATCAAAATAAATTAGAAATGGGATGTTTTGGCAACTGCGAAATTATTTTCAGAAATTATAAACTTCTGGCTAATTTCTAATCCTGATTGTAAGGTTAAGCAATCACAAGATGAAATAGATTGGAATAGCTGCATGCCAAGTTAGGGATATTTGGTAATCAATTATAATCCATTAATTACAGTATACTTTTATATACTATGTATTTCACTGGATTTATATGCCATAAAATAAAAAAATGCTTTTAGTAAAGTTTTCAAGATAAAAATTAAGAGAGTTGCTCCATTAGATAAAAATTATTTAAGCTGAGAAAGCATGAAAATTTGATACTTCTGCTTGAAAGTCTTGCCTCTCGAATTTGAGAAATTATACCTTTAAAACTTCCGTAGATTTCAAATTTTTATGTGGAACTTTGAACTCCCTACAAAATATAGGACTTTAAATATAGGACAGATATCAAGAAAAGTTAACAGTTGCTGGAAAATTATCAAAATTAAATTCAGGACATTTCAAGCATTCCAGGCATATTATAAAGAACTTGCATGTCCTAACATTAAGTACAATCATCCACCAATTTGCATAAACAATCGAGCAAATTTAAAAAAGAAAAGCACAGCTTCTAAAGTAAATACTTAATTTAACTAAATGGAAAGGTTCTTTTTAATTCTATGCTAAAGTAACAAAAATGTAGTTTTGTAAATAGATCTACTAAAAAAAACTGAATATATGTTAGTTAACAGGTTTTCTCAGAAGAAAAACTACCAATAACTCTTCCTCTTTCTTAGAAAACTTTAAACATGAAAAATCGCAGCTTTGGCATTTAAATTGATGCAGAGTATAACTTGTGATATAAAAAATACAACAATCATATGCAGTGTCTAAATATAAACGAACTAGTGTCTCCCAAAAGTGTTCATACTTGAACTGAAATTGAATCCAATATTTTTTCATGTCATCTCCATGTAATTCTGAATAAAACATTACATTTTATTCATTATTTTTCATCATAGTAGTGGTAAATCTGCTCGGAATATCGTTAAATTATTGTATTAAATTCATCCCATTCTATGGGGTGCAGTATGTGATAAAAAAAAGCTTTAAAGAAGAAAATTGGATCGAAAATAAGGTAAGAAAAAGTCGTCCTACAAAGTTATCATCAAGATCAGATTTCTAGGAAATTTTTGAAATATTCACGTTTAAAAACAGTCAAATTTTCTACAGAATTTTCAATTTGAATTTCATCTGAAACTGTTCCAACAAGTACTCAGATCAGCTGGATTAAATGGGCGTTCTGCCAGAACAAAATTTTGGAAAAGGAATTACGAAAAATAGAAAACTTAGGCTTTCCTTCGCAAAATCAATGATAAATAAGCCCAAAACGTATTGGAATCATGTCTTATTTGCAGATGAAAGTACATTTAACATTTTTGGTTCCAATGAGCTTATAATAGCATGGAGGAAAAAAAATGAGGAACTTAATCCCAAGAAGTTAGTTGGAACAGCAATGCATGGCGGGTCCTTGTGTGTGAGTACATATCAGCATCAGGGACAAGGTAATTTGGTATTTATTGATGACATAATGAATTTATTTAAATATTTTAAAAGACAATTTAAAATTATCAGCCCAAAATTTGGGTATTGGAAACAACTTTATTTTTTATTAAGATAATGATCCTAAGCACATGGCTCTCAACTTTCGCCTCTGGTGTTTCTATAATTGCCCACAAATTCTGAAAACACCACATCCGTCACCATATTTAAACACAATAGAACTGGAGGTTAGAGTGCAAAGACATGACATCAAAACCAAAAGCAAACTGAAAACAGTAATGATTGAAGAAAAGAGAAACATTGATGCAGAAATTACAAAAAACTAGCGAACTCTATTCCCAGACGTATAAAAGTTGTAGATTTTTAGATGTTGTTGTAGATTTTTATATATGCTATAGAATACCCTACTAAGAACTAATTTATCGAATTATTACAATATTTACTAAATTCAAGAGATTTTTTTAAAGTGTACGAAGACTCGTGATGTATCTTTTCTGTCACTTTTTGATTGTTGATTTTCTAAAAAACAAAGTTGTACTATATTTGAAAAATACTTTATGCAGTTTTGTTAAGAACAAGTTATAGATATAAAAAAATCTCCATTATGTAATATTAGTGTTCATAATGGATATAGCAGTATGTCATTGAAATTCGTAAGTGTACGAACTCATTTTTGAGCCACTGTATAAGTAATGTCTCAAAATATAAACGATTTATGTCTTTTTAACTTCATAAAAGTTTAAAATATGTTGCTTTCTTGCATTAAAATCTTAATTAACAAACATAATCACTAATAACCTGAACGATTTCTCCAAGTAAAGTAACAGCTTTTCCAATAAATAGTGGCAGAGAAGCACTAGTTACACGTTTTCGAGCTTGAAGATCCATTGTTGAATCAAAGAACTTTCATCAATTTTGACGTGTTTTGTAAAATCCACCTTTTAAAAGCTTATGTAAACAAAAAAATATTCAGATTTAATACAATGCACGTTCTACAACTTAAAAGATTCGAGAATAAAATTTCGAGTATTTGACACAAAGAAGTTCGCGGCAACTCTACAGATCAATATCATGAAGTGAAACCAAACGTATTTTTGGTCCTCAATTTCAGAATGCTAAACAAATAAAAATAATAATTTCACGGCGCAAGAAATATCTTGGAAAACGAATTAATGAATTTTTTTAGCAAACTTTTATAAAATTTAAAGCTTTTTCAATCAACTAGAGGGCCGTGATAGTCTGGTTGGCAGAGTAACAGATTAGCAACTGGAGGGTTGCGAGTTCAAATCCAACCACAGACCGCATGTACAAAGGGGCTCTAGTGGCTTGTGCAGGTTAAATCTGTTGTGACCTCAAATGTCCTCATGTTGGTGAGGTGTTCGTTAGTTGGTATTTTTAAAAATTAACGTCACACTGGAGCAACACGACTGTGTATTCTCCATCTACAAGAAACATTTTACAATTATAAATCAGTCGCCTTAGGTGCGTTGGAAAATTGCATCTTATTTTCAAATTTAGTTTTTTTTTATTAATAAAGATTTATTCAACAATTATATTAAAAAGTACGTAACTAAAAAAATTCCGACCTGCACTTCTGCTGTAGTATAAGCCACAGAGAGTGTGAACTTCAAATGTTTAAAATAAACAAATAACTTTTTGTTGTTGTTGCTAAGCAACACAACACTGATTATGTTAACCATAACAAAACACACCGAAATTATTTTAGCTGGAATTAAATAAAGGTTTCTCGAGGCGCTTTTGAAATTGAACTAACTCTGTCAGTAAATGGAGCTGCCCGAATTAACATCACGACAACGTTCATTGTTGACGTGCAATGTATTAAAACTTGTAACATTTCACATGGAATAACGTTCGCCATGGAAAACGTCTTAGGCGAAGATCTTCCGGTTGAAATATATCGAAGTTATGACAAGATAAAAAATTTGAAAATTAGGTATTGAAGCATTCATTTTCTATGTGCGTGTTTCTCTACGGATGCAAATTTTCATTAAAATTATGTAAATTAAAGCAACGTCACGCCATTATATGAGATTTTAAAGCTGTAATTTGCCATTCTTATGTATGGAAAATTTTGAGGCAGGCAAATTGCTAATTTTTATTTTGTGGTAAGTTTCTATGAGACTGTTTGAAATTGAATCATAGCATAATTGGTGCGACATTCTTTCCATCATACACTACTGTTTGTGACAGTACGATCATTCACCCTTGTTTAAACTTTGTTGTTAGTTCATATTGTGCCCTTTGTCACAGACAAGACAGTGATTGCTGGACATACTTTTATAACTTGCCATCCACAATACACTGATTATATGACTCTTAAACAGTGCTCTACTCCTAACAAGTCAGTTCAGAGGGCTCTGCTAAGTCAAGCAAGCACAATCACTGCAATTCTAATAATTTGGGTGGAGGGGGAAGTAAAAGAGCCTTTTAGAGTAACAAATAATACATTTGCATGATTTTCATTCTTTTATTCCAAAACTTTTTTTTTTTCACCTAAATAAACTTTTTAACATTTCCTTTATTTCTAAAGATTGATTTTGCTCTATTTATAGAGTGAAGGTGAGAAAAATCCCCAATGCTTGTTTTACCGAGAAAGACTCACTGACCTTTGGTGATGCAAATGAAATAGAGTTAATGAATTTGATGAAAGCATCTGCAATATCAGATGAATGTGAATTCCGATGGCAAGAAAAAGTTGATAAAGCAGTAAGTTTCTTAATTATTAGTTCCAGTGTGCAAAATTTATGCAATTTACTTTCATAGTAATTTCCATATTTGATTGAAAAACTTGTAGAAGGTTTTTTGAACTAAAATAATAATGAACACAATACTTACTTTACTAATAGACTGCTACACACAAAAAAAGATAATCCGCAGTGGGAAAAATACAGTTTTCCTTGCTTCTTTGTTACATAATTAAGTTCATGTTATGTATGCTCAAAATTTCTCAAATTTACCTAGTATTTTCAACTTGTTTAGTTAGTTCTCATGAAATTTTTTTATAATTACCTTTATTCTCTATGGAACACTTTTGCATTATTAATTACTAGTGAGGCTATAGCCAATTAAAAGATAAACAGTGTTTAATTTTAAAATTAACCCACAACAATCTCCAGTTATGCTGCTTTAAGAGCTTTAACTAGGAGCTGAACCTTAACCGTAATATTGTATTGTATAGTTTATAATTTCTTCATTGTATTTAAGATTTTAAATTTTAACATTCTTTAAATGTAACAAATATTGTGATAGTAAAAATAAATAGTTTGTATTAGTAATCATGCATGCTTTACAATTTCAGAAGGATAGAATAGATGCTAAGGCAAAAGTAGATGCTTCTAGGAAGAATTCTCTTTCTATTTGCCTGTTTTCTTACATTGATTCAGACATACTCTCACCTCTGTGGAAAGTAATATTTTATGCATATTTTTCTATTATTCTGTGTATTATTGTTCTTAAGAACCACTAAACTCTTGCTTTATCAATGAAGTTTCTATTCAAGATTTTAAAAAAAAAAAGTGTTATATTTAATGTACATAATATATTTGTATTCAATTTAATTTTTTCAAATGAATAAAGTTTATAATTGATATCCTGTTTAATAAAAGCTTATTCCCACATTTCAACTAATATTTAGAGCTTGTAATTTTAGATAAGACAAATTAAATATTGTATCACATCTAATATTTTTGGAATATTAACTATTATACATTTGAGTAAGTAGCATTCAAAATTGTTTCAATTCAACATTCATTTCTTAATCTTATCTAAACTTGGATACCTTGTATTTTTTTTTCTGTGGTTGTATTTAGATGCAGCATCAGCATGTAATAAGATGTCAATTACTAACATCAGATGTAACCAAAAGAGTTGTGAGGGTCATATCCTCTCCCATGGTTTAGTAATTTAAACAAAAATAAGCATTCACATTCATAGAATGTAGTTAATAAAGAATTTGCATCATTTCACAAGTATTCATATTAGTATTATTCCAACCACCTGTATATAATTTGATATCAATCAAATCTGATTAGCTTTGCTAGGTTGGTTAAACCACAAATTCAGAAATCCAATTGGACTTGAATTTATTGTTTCCAAAACTCAAAAGACTCCAATGTCTCCCAAGTGATCTTGGATGAAGCCTACCTACATTTATATGTTCCTTTGTAGACATTAGGTTATATGATGAGGTAGATTTCTCTATCCTGTTTACAATATTGTAATCAGAAGATGGTGGACTCAGTGTGGCAAAGCCCTGCTCAAAATGGTTGTTTTATTATTTTATGACTTTTTACAAATGAAATAGTAGGCTTCCAGATAATTTTTTGTAGTAAAATTTTTTGTATTTTAAAGTAAAATGCCACTTAATAATTTGTTAAATAATTTTCTATTTTATATTAAGGCAGGAAAATTATTTGTTTTCACTGACTACACATCAATGTTTCAAAAGTGACAGAAATATACAGTTAATTACAAGAGAGAAGATTTGAAAATTTACTTACTATTGTTTAACTGTCATAAATATATGCCATTTTGAAATGATTTCTATACTCAGATCAATTGAGATGCATCACTTTTTGTGCTAGAAAATAAATCTAGTAGATGAATATAAGTTATAAAAGCTCTTAAATTTTCTAATGTGCAGATCATCATTTGGCTTAATAAATATATTTATTACTCTTGGCCCCTTTGAAATGAAATCTGGCTAATGCTACTGCTTTCTCGTAATTGATCATAAAATAAACTAACATGGTAATTTATTTGAGGTTTTGAAGTATTTGTTTAATTTCTCATTAGGAACAATTCTAAATAGCTATGTATTAATATTAAGACCTTGAAAAGATAGATGGAATTAATAAGAAGTTTAGATGTTCTGGATCACATAATCATCGTACATCTAAGATATGGACGTACATTAACATTTATTCTTTAAGTAAAATTTAAACTTTTAGCATTGCTTTACTGTCTGCATGAAATGCCATATTATTTCGTAATTTCTTTTTTGCAATAAACTAACAGTTGGTTCAATTTAATATTTTAATGTAATAAAATTTAAAACAATTTGTTATGAAACATCACTTTCCATACTTTATTCATGTATTGGTGATTTTCAAATGCTACTTAAACATATCTTAGTCTTGTATGAATATTGCTTACACTAATATAAAGTGATCATATACTTTTTTTTATTAAAAGATTTCACAGAATGTGTTGCTTGAATATTTTGCTTGTGTTTAATCATTTGTTTATTTGATCAAATTCCTATTAATAAATTAATTTAAATATGATGTCAAATATGTAATTTTTGATTCATATTTTGCTTTCATAGCAGAATTCAGTGTCATGTACATACCCAACATCACAGCCAAGTCATTTGGAGGAACAGATGATGAAACTGAAACCTAAAACTAGGCTGAAATTTTCAGATGGAGAGACATGGTATAGAAGTATTTTAATATTTTTGAGAGTTAAATAACTAAGTTACCCATTAAAAGACTCTATCTTTTTAGAATGTGCTGTTTTTAGGGGTTTTTTTAATTTGCTTTTTCCAGGCAAAAACCATTGTTTTCAAATGTGAAAAGATTAGTGAAAACAAGTAATGTAAAAGATTCACTCTTTCCAGTAGGACAATCTATGGTTCTTATGGCAGCATTGTTTTTTGAAGACAGGTAATTTTTTTCCTTTGTCTCATGTCTTTCATGATGATTCATGTAGTATTTATGCTACATTTAATGCAAAAATTTGAAAGTAAAATTATTCTTTCTTCAAAACATCTGTCATAAGCGAAATTTGTATTTGTCATAAGGTGTTAGTGATAAAAAGAAATTGTATATTTTAAGTGCATTATATGTATACCTTTACCTTATACATTTCCATGTACTTAGAACCATATTTTAACTATTATCTTAAGATATTAATATACATTCAATTTTAATTAATTACTTTTAAAAATTGTTTAAATCATTAAATATTTTTATGTAACCATCATCAAGTAGACATTTTATAAGTATGTATTTAATTTTGAACTTACTATAGTTACTGTCTGTGCCAAACTTCATTTCCTTAGAACACTATAAATTATTATATTTAGTACTGTACAAGGAAGTTAAAAAGGATAAGATTTGAAATTATTGTAGCTAATCATTGTAAAAATGTTTTTTATCCGAAAATCCCAGTATTTATGTACATTTATGATTTTAGTACAATTTTATCGATTAAAAAAAAAAAACTCTTGAATATATTTTTCTAGAGTAATACATTTTAGTGCTATTTTTCAACAATACTAAACTAAGGTTTTGGGGTTTGTAGGTTTTCTTTACTCGAATTTTTATTCCATTGCTTATACTTTAAGCATCCAGATTGTGAATTATATTTTATCATACTTGTTGATCACAGTAGAAACGATGGATGATACAAGTGACATTATATAAACATTATCCTGTTAAAATATATCTCCAGGGAGTCTATGAAGGGTAATATTTCTGGTTCTAAAACTTCTGTGCTGTTCCACTGACTGTTCAGAGCCTATGATCTCTATAAAACAAAAGCCTGAATGTGAAATGAAATAACTTCCCAAACTATAACCCTTGGAGTTGGACCACTATGAGGCTCTGCACTGTATTTGTGAATCAGGTCCCAAGATTATATCAGAAAACCTGTTTTGACACCACTGAAGCTTCTTTTGTTTATGGTTAAGAAAGTTGCAGTAATCAGCCCAGCAATGAGGCCTAGTAGCCGAAATCGCCAGTGAATGGTTCTGGAAAAAATTGTGTGTCATCCTCCATTGCTGTGCTAACATTACAGATGCCTTTGTAGAATTCATCACTGCCCAATGTATCTATATTCCATTTTGATGTTGCAATAGGTGCTCCACAATGATGCATAGAACCATCTGTCCATTGTCTCCAAGCATGCATACTTGTACTAACGTTGCATCCAACTCATACACCAATATCATGGTATGACAAACCACTTCTCTCAACAATTCTTCTCTCAAACCCCATCAGTAATTTCTCATTTTGTGCCAAGACAGGTTTATATACTATCAGAGCAATACTAATCCCATTCACTGATGTAATGCTTGGGATTTGCTTTTTGAGGCCTTCTCATAACTTCCATGTCAAATTTGTTTGTTTATCCCTTTTGTATAACTCAGCTGATATTTTAATCATTTTGTATTCCCCATGATAAACTACCAGTCTCAAATTTCTGGTCAATTCAACAATTTTTCTGGGTGTGGCATTTTCAATGAACAGCAATGTATGTCAACTCTATGCTCAGATAAAAAAATATTATAAGTCACTTTTCCCAAAAAACTGAGTAAGTCCCATCCTGGAGTTTGGTTTGTTAATGTTTAGAAGATGGCAAGATGTAAGTCTTTTTCTTTCAGTTTATGAGAAAACAAAGGTGGAAAATTGTAATAAGTCAAAAACCGCAGAATCTTGAATCTTAAAATTGCTGTCACGAAAAATTAAAAAAAGTGACTTATAACATTTTGCCATCTGAGCACAGAACTAGTCACTGACATTTAAAAATTTAAACAGTTAATTGAAATTATGTGTATCAGTTCCAAACAAGTTTATTGGCAGAAATTATATTTGCTTTTAGCCAGTTGTAATGTTTTAAAAGTATAGAATTACACCATTAAGTTTTTTGTATGTCTTCTAAGCAAAACAAAATGCCACAGAATTTCTAGAATACAATTAATATAGTAATTAATGGATTCTTCTTATTATTAAAGCCAAACTTCAGAAGAAATTGAGCTATGCTATCTCCAACTAGATGATAATGGATCATTAATAGTTGTTCCTGACTTCAACAAAAGAAAATCTTACACGTTTGTGAATAGCAGATCAGGTATTATGGTTTCCTGTACACATATCTCATTTCTTTTCTTAAACTAAACCAAAAATTCTTAGTTTAGAAATGTAGGAAATTTTTAATCAAATTTATTTAAAGTAATACAATGCAAAAGTAAAAATGTTATGTATTAAATATTAATGTTTTTGGAGGAATCTCAAATAAATTACTATATATTCTTTTGAGAATTAATGAATGAAAATGAATAAAGTATCCATTAGGATAACTTAACACGTTATTGTTTGAATAAATAATTTTAATTAATCAATCATCTTAGAAGACAGAGTGCTACTCAATACATGAGTAGCACTACCCACAGAATGAAATCTTGTGTACACGTGTTTTGTTATTCCATATCATAATTTTTGTCTTGACATTGTTAGAAAATGACAAAATAAACAGTTGAAAGGATCCAATAGTGTTTAAGTGTAATTGTATTTCTATTCACATTTGTTGACTTTTCATGCTTTTTACTTTCTATCTCTGAAAATGAAGACAAATTCTGTTATCGATATTAAGTCAATTTCATTTTACTCTAGGTATGTTGAATAATAAGTTACTCAATTAAGTACAATTGTACTGAATTATAAACAACAAAGGCTTTGGAAAAATCTTCTGATCTGTCATGTTCACGAGAAATTGAAAAACAATTCTTAGCTATTTGGTATTTTTAGTGTATCAAAAAATTAACGTATTTAGAATTGCAAAATTATTTTTTAATTAATTAAAAAATATGAGGCAAAATTATTTTATTTTAAATAAAACGTTAGTAAAATTTCTAGCAAATAAAAATGAGCATTCTGTCTTTATATACACTCTACAAAAATAACTATAAAACTTGAGAGTTATGTATAGTTCTAGCTGAAAAATAATTTTGATTAAATTCATTACTTAAGAAAAAAGAAAATTATATTTATTACATTAATTACTTCAAGGAGTTTTATTTGAGTCAGTTACTTAAAACTTGTTATGAGTAAAATTAGTTAAATGATTAAATAAAAAATATTTAAATACTGTTGTAAGTTTTGAGTCTACTCTATCTGGTATTCATGCAAGTATTGTGTATAGTTATATTGAAAATTTTAAGTAACTTCTTATTCCAGAAACATTTGAATATGAATTAGAAAATGTTTCTAATACCCTCGCAAGGTAAGTAAAATATCTTGTTTTACTAAAAAAACCATAAAATTCTCAACTTCAATTTCAATCGTTCGAAACTTAACAAAGTAAACTTTTACTCATTAAGAAATTCACTAATGTAAGGTGTTTTCGTTTTTTTTCTACTTGTCATTTCAGTTATATTGCTTAGCTTAAAAGTAAATATTTTTAATTTGCTGTGTTATGAAAAACCATTATTCAAGCTCTGTTTCATTGAGAATATCCAAATACCCAGTTTATTTAATTATAATAAATATTTCTTTTAACTAAAACAAGTTTCTTGTATCAATATTAACTACTATTACTGTAGCTTCCCATTTAAGTGAAAAAATGCTTCAAAATCCTAGCTAAATTCTTTATTGTAGTTGACAAAAATATAGCATATAATTATTAGGAAAGCTTTCAACCTTGATAACTTGGTGACAGATCACAGAACACTTTCACCTTTGCATATGTATAAACTGTCTTTCAATTGTAAAAAAACTCAAAAAATTTTAAAATATTATTTGTTTATGTTCCAAAAACATCTGTTGTCCAAAAATGTGAATAAATATGCTATAAGTTTTATAAAATCCATGCATAAATATTTTCTGATGAATGTTTACTTAAAAAAGTAATACTTTACAAGTTTATACAGATTAGGACTTGCCAAATATTGTAATTGTAACATTACAACAAGAAATACAAAATCAACTCTTAAAACATTAACAAACACAAATTGCATAAAATGTAACCAATGTTTATTTTTGACTGCTTTAAAAAAATGAAAATTTTGTAGCATTCTTATATTTCTTACAAATTTACTAAAAACATTTTATTGTTTAGTGCTTCATTAGAGCGTGAAAAGAATTTAATGAGAAAGGTAAGGTAAAAAGTATTTTTTTACATTAAAGACATTTGCTATTTCCCTAATAATATATACTACAGATGCAGGTATACCTTATGAAAATAATTTATCTTTATTAGATTGCAACATATAAAGAAAAAATTAAAGGGGACACAGTTGGTACTGAATTCAACCAAGTAAGTTCTTGATTTAACTTAATATTTTTAATTTAACTAATATTCTTAATTTAACTTAAATATTCTTAATTTAACTTCAATATTCTTAATTTAACTTATTATTCTTAATTTAACTTAATATTCTTAATTTAACTTAATATTCTTAAATTAACTTACAATGTTCTAAAAATTTAAAGTTTGGCTTTTTTCAGCCTGAACCTGGAAGTACATATTTTGCATTAAATTGTGAAATAGGTAAGTTTCAAACTTGAACATAATTTCTAAATTATATTATGTGAATATCTGATCTTTAAATATCTTAATAAAAGCTGATTTAATTGGTTGGAGCCCTATTCTTACAGAAAATATAATGAAATTATAAAATTTAGAGTAAGAAGAATGTTTAAATAAAACTTAATTAGTTAGCTTTCCTGAAATTAGCTGTCAATTTTACCACTACATATGTTGTAATTGCAGATGCAATAAAATAAACATATAAAAATGTGTAAAAATACATTTATGCAGTTTTTGATAATACTGTACATATTAAGATTGTAATGTACAATGAAAAGATAAAGCAGATTTTAAACAAAATAAGATTATTAAAAAATTATTTTCAGTCAAATAAATTTAGTAATTTAGCTTGAAAGGATTTTCTTTTATATTAATTTACAAAGAGTTTTTGTTTTCTTTTAACCAAGCAGAATGCATTCATTCCTAACTTCTTTAGAGATGAATCAGTAAAAATGCACATTAATTCAGAAAATGAAAAACTCACTGTAAAAATACAGTTTTTAAGATAGATTTTTATTTTTTTTACCTTCTCAAAAATGTTAAATAGATATATTTATTTAATTCAAGTGCTATTTTCCATATAAAATGCATTGCCTTCAAACATGCTAATGTAAAATATTATCCTTCAAAAGTGCAACCGTGAAGCCAAGATATCAAAGCTACATGGGGCTATTCATTGTCCTGTTGCAGAGTGGCCACAGGAAAGCCCTGAAGGTAAGAGAGGACACCAAACTCCAAAATTAAGATGTAGCTGTCGAATATATCGGTAATGTGTACTAAGTGGGTGCTGGAGAAGGTTCCAATTGTGCCCAATACCATTACTAAAACCCTAAAGACAAAGGGTCTTTAGAGGCATCTATGGCTTTAACCTTAGTGACAGGTGACCAACTGATATGGCAATTCATAATAAAAGAGTCATACAGTCTTACCAGGGTGCCGTTATACGCAGATGTGACCATTATGGTGCTGTAGACAAAATCTAGATTCATATGAAAGACAGTCATACTGTTCGTTTAAACACGTGCTGCATTCTATAAACCATTGCAGCCATGGACGCTTATGGTTTAGAGTCAGGGTAGTTGCAGCAATGGACACTTTGAAAACATTTCATGGTTTTTGCTTTTGTGATGGCCAGCAGCTTAGTTCTTAGAAAGACATTGAGTGCTACTTGTTTGTCTTTTAATACACTTATTGTTTGTCGGAGTAACACATAGTTCTAATAATTTTAGTAATTAAAATTTTTTTTAAATAATATTTTGTAAAATTTATGGCTGACAGAAAATGTTTCTGAAATATCATTGATCATGTAAAATTTGGGAAATAAATTATTATTTTACTCAACAGGTGCAGTATAAAACTTTGGGGGAGTTGATCTAATCTAAATGCAATGTGTAAAAATCTTTTTTCCTTTGCATCCACAATGTTTTGCTCTGATCACAAAACATTAGCTCATTCATGTTAATGGAACAATTTCAAATTCAATTTTCATCAGTTGTAATTTCAACAGAACTTTACTTTTCCCATTATTGAAACTAATATTTCCTTTCTTACCTTCACAGTTTCTGCCAGTAGTTTTTCAGCTTCAGATATATTTGTTCACTATTTAGTTATCCTTCCAAGAGGTAAGAACTATGCTTTCATCTAGCTTACGAAATGTTACATTACTGTGACTGCTAATGTATTTTTATAGGATTAGATTTATTTGGATGTATCAGTAGAGAATAAGCAAAAGTTCCTAGTGCATAAAGTGTTTATTTTTATAGTTTACCGTTTAAAAAAAATATATATATCATTTTACAGTGTTAGTTTTACTTAAACTCCTCAAATTCATTTCAGAACTATGGACACCTCCATTAGATATGGGATTTTAATTTTTAACTAACAAGATTAATTGTAACTATGTATCAATCAATACTTAATATCTGTTCTAATAAAAGTTCTTTAAAGGATGCTTTAAATATGATAGGGTTTGTATCATTTTGAAACTTTTTAGCCATGACTACTTAAGCCTAGTTTTTAATGAACCAACTGCTTTATTGTATAAAATACTTTGAATTAAGCGGGCATATTTTGTTTAAATTCAATTAAGCAACCTATTGAAAATTTGGTAACTGTATTATCATTCAAATCTCAATGGGCATTTTTCTAATCATTAGGATCTGTCAGTTAAAATTAGATTAATTCAGGCATAGGATAAATTCATTGCTTTAGTATTTATTCAGGTGTCATTGAATACATTTTAACTCCAAAGCAAGAGCATTGAAGTAAATATTAACTTAATTCACATAAATGTATCAATGAAACAAGCAACATGTATTTCAAATCATTCACATTTTTTTAAACAAATGTCATAGTAAGTGCAGTTTTTTATATTCAGTAAGAAAACATAACACACCATTCTTGTTATGACTATAAGAATCGAATCATTTGCGAAAATTTCTTGATAGTAGTTACAACTATACCTAATAATTCAGGAGTAAATCTGAAACAGTGACTTTGGACTAATAATGTTTTGTTTGCCGTATCAAACTGATTACTTGACTGTACTAACAAATGGTTTTTTTTTTCTACAAAGGAATAAGTTCAGAGAATAATCTTGAGGGAGTCACACAAACATGCCAATGCAAAGTGATTGATTTTGTAAGTAGATTTTATGAATAATTACCTTTCAGTAAAATAATTAAGTTATACCTTTATTAATTATGCATAGAATTACTTTTCAGAGTAACTTTCTTAATTTTAGTTTGTTGGTTTTATGAGGCTAGAGCCATATTTAGCCTTTAATTTTTGTTGGAATTCAAAATAAAAATTTATGTTCTTATGCATAATTATCTTATTTGCAGGTTGATGAATGTTTTTTTTTATTGTACTTAACTCCTTCGGGCCTAATGGGCATGTACGACCCAGAGATTAGATTTCATTCCCTATTAGGTACATAAATCCCACTTTTCAATGGCTTTTTATGTTTTCAGTTTTCTTAAGGATTTAGGGAATATAAATATGACTAAAGAAACCACTATTATCATTCATGGCCCCCTTTAGCTTAACTAATAAATGTTGGAAGGGAGAAAGTAAACACACAAAAAGAACGCGAAAATACGGTCGTCCGTCAAAAAGAGCAAAAAGTTTGTTGAATGTAGGAGACCATTTTCCTGTTCAACAAGCTCAGAGGAAACGATGTAGCTACTGTTCATCAAGAGAAAGATAGAAACAAGAACATATACTATTTGTCAAATGTGTCAGGTCGCACTTTGTAAAGACTGCTTTATGCCATATCATACTTAACTTGTACTGTAAAAATACAATATTCGGTGCTTTTCATTTAATTTTACTATTTATCCACATGCAGTGTAAGGTTATTATCACAATATCCTAGACAATTAAGACAAATAGTCTGAGTTGTCAGTACGATTGGGACATATTGTCCCAGGAGATTTCCAGGACACAGGAAAATTTAAACTCATAGACTTCTTTTAGCATGTCAACATTAAATTAAACTACTTTTCATAGTTAAATTTTAATCAAGCAAAAGTCGGGGCGAAAGGGTTTAGTGACTTGAACAGAAACTGGTCTTAATTATTTGTTTTTTAAAGATGTAAAACATATAAATAAGAAAATTAACCTCAGGTTGGTTTGTAAGTTTTGAGTTTGTCAATATGTTATGCTGGAATTTTTAGTTTAAAATATTAGCGTTTATTATCCAGATAGTAGATACTTGATTAAAATGTGTTTTGATCACCAATTTTTTTTCTACCTTCATTATATATTGTAGTTCACAGAGAATGTAAATACGTCTTAAGGAGAAACATGAGTTGATATTATAGTGGATGGGGATATGAATGTTTAAACTCGTTTCCCTTTAATTGAGTCTGCAAAAATATGTAGTCTTGGTGGAATACCACTTTTCTGTATGCTAGTTCTGGTTGCTTTCACTTGGTAAACTTTGCTTTTAGTCCGTCCAGTAGTTCTTAGAATCGGTGCTTTTGTTCGTGTCGTGGTCACAAAGTCCCCCATGTTCCCATACCAAATCAATAACTCTGGGGGTATATGATCAGGGGGTTATCAGCCTCTGATTTGGATCTAAATTACGATATGTGTGAGTGAATGAATGTATGAAAGGGACCTTCCTGTATAACCGATGTGTCATGTATGGCGAGCAAAGTCGGACTTCCTCCCAATGGGGCTCAATAACATGGAAGGCACACACCCTCGCCTCTTGCCGTCTTCGACGGGCCTGGCACTCCTCTGGTCTGCCAGTATAGGCATGAGAAACAACAACAAAGTACCAGTTTTTAGAACATACATTCTCAATGTATAGCAATATTTTGGTGAAAGGAATTGTATGTACTAAAAAGTGTACTATGAGATACTAGATGCGCCCAGCAGCATGAAAAGTATGCTCTACCTTTCTTGTCCACAATTGCCCTCAAATACAGTATAATACACAAGTTTCTATGCTTAAAGTTCTGCCCCTGTAAGCTTCAATTGACATTTGATATGCATTTCTGGCTTTGCCTATTTAAATGGGTAAAAATTGAATAAGGGTTAGAAACTGGGTGCATCTAGTATCTCATAGTGTAATTTTGTTTTGAGTTCTGAAGTATTTTTATTTTTCAGGAAATAATCCTGTTAAATTATGCATGGATGCAAATACTTTTCTGTAGTTAACAGTCAAATTTGTTGGAATATCATACCCCTTAGCTCTTTCTAGAAATATCCATGTTTTTAAACATTTTGTGATGATTTAAGTAAATTTTTAGCTATTTATATACTATTGTTGTGATTTAAACATTCATTCTAAATATAATATACTTTATTTAACAATAAGCAAAATAACATTTTTTTAGACTACTGTGGCTCATTATGGATATACTTTTTCCATGGATATTTGTGCAGATATCAAAAGTAAGTCCCTTATTTTGCATTAAAGTATAAATTAACAATGTGCTGACTAAATTCTTCTGTTTTAATTTACATTTACGCTAAAAAATATATGCAGTCAAACTACATTTGCATGTTTCTGTTTTAACTACTTTTATAGGAGAAAGACAAATTTTAAAATATTTTTACTTCAAAATTATATCTCTACCCAAAAAAGCAACACAATTTAACTGTTAATTATAAAAATTAGTTACTGAACTTCTAACTAATCCAGTCACAATTTCACGATCCCAAGGCCCTTTATAATTTACAGAACTATCTCATTATATTTCATTCACTGTATGAGGAAGGATTAATCAAGGAATTTGTATGAGATTCAGATTTATTTTAACTTAACTAAACAGAGCATTTTAGTCAAGATAGGATATATTTTTGCATTTATAGAGCTAGTTTTCAATTTATTTTTTCGAACCTAAAGTTTCAAGGAATTTAGTTAGCTTTTGTGGCTAGTTAGAAATATGACTAATTATTGTAGCCTGCAATAACCTTTATGAAAAATAGTGGCAACACATCTAACCTTAGTTTGTTATTTAACATATATAGTGTTAGCCCTCAGTAGTTTGCATAGCAGGTAGATGCTTTTCAACTCGACCTGCTTTACACATTAAAATCATTTCTAGTCTAATTTTCCTTTAAACGAATAAGTCAATAAAGAATGAAATTATGGAGTTCACAATTTTTAAGTAGGAATAGAGAGTGTACTTATTAATTATAGTTTGATTAATTCCATTTTTATTTATAGCATATGATGGAGAAGCAGTTAAAATAATATTCGATATTACTTCCGTTGATCAGTGGGGTAACTTTCGAAATGAAGGCTATGGATACACGGATATAACTTTAATTCCAGGTAAGTTAAAATTCCTGGAAATAATTGCATTTTAGCTTCTCTTCAGATTTGACAAATTTTATTTTAGTTTTTTATTTAAATTAGGAGAGCACTTTTTCGATGTTTACACTTGGAAGATCGAACCAACAACGCTGCGGCACAAGTTACAAAACTTCTTCGTAGGAGGAATGCCACACCTAGAAAACCTATCTTACGTGATAAATTCTAAAGAGGCAAAGGTAATTACATTTCAGTGAAGTATATATATTTTTTCAAAATAAATGTTTATATCGAAGTTAGAAGTGGTTTATAAAATGTATGCTACAAAGTTCATTTATATATGTCTTGACTTGTTGAAGGGGTGACTCCGAAGAGTACCAGCACTGCGACTGATAGTCTATTGTACTAAGCATTTATATGTCAGAGGACGACAAAAATAAAAATTAGGAGCCAGGACCAGTGCAATACATATACTAACATTTTTTCTAATGCTGAGTATGTTGCAGAACTCACTAAACATGCACAGTAAATATGCTTTTTATAGTGACAGGCAACAAAAATCTTGTCATCTGCATCATACATTTTACTCCATTTTTGACCCTTTAAGTGGCCATGAACATGTCTTGTTACTTTAGAACTGAAATACCACTTGTCCAGCCCTTTGTGGGATCCAAATCTTTCACTGATGGTCCATTCATATTGAACATCACCAGATTACAAATACTTTCCTCTCCCATTGAGGATCTAAATTTATTTAAAAATCAAACTGAAGCCCTGCTCACAGCAAACTGTAAGCACGCATGCTATGGATAACAACTGTCCTCAAATTTGGAATCTATCGTTATTAAACGCTGCTACTACTAGAAGGTCCTTCAATTTTTTTCCAAGTACTTTACAATGAGTGGTATGAACCCAGAGATTGCAGACAATTTTCATTAATCTTTAAGGATGATGAAGTTGTTTTAATATTGTGCTAGTTATACTATCTCACTCACACCATAACTTAAAGAATTTCCTGTGGGCCAACCGAATGTATCAAAAACATTTATGGCTTTGTTAGAATCCAGATTCAAAAATACTTCTCCCACATATTTAGCTCCATGTGTTATATTTTGTTTCAGATTCAATGGAAGACTGAACAGTGTTGCTTAATCCATGCAACTTGATAAATTCCATCAAAAGATGTATTTTTGACAAATCCATCGTAATTTGTTTTAGGCAACAATTCAAGTGATGCAGTTGTGTTTCTAACATGCAATTCAACACTGCTTAGAAAAACTTCTATGAAAGAGCCGAGAGGCTCTTTAGCAATAGCATCGTCTTTTTCTGCTGTTAACATTGGTATTTTAAATTCCGAATGATTTTCTACTACGCTTACACGATTTTCACATTGAATTTTTTCCCCCATGAAAAATAAACGCTTTTCACAGAAACAGAAAATTTAGATGCCAAACCAAATTTATTGGCTGCCTTGGCGACCAGGATTTCTTGTGTCCCGATATGTTATATTATGAAAATTACATTTGTTAAACTTCTCACACCTCCCAGTTTGGGAATCGCTGGTCTAGCAACTGCTGCTTAAATTCAAACTTGCATGTTTCATGCACAGATTGAAGTGCAAATCCCGCCAAGCACTCGTAGCAAACTTCAAGGGTCTTGTGCCTTGCACATGACGAGTGCGTCATTGACAAGAATACTTTACCAGTTTGCCAGGCATTTGCACAGAATGCCTAGGAAATATGTGAAATATTAAGTGCATCATACATTGAAAATCCCACTAATGGGACTAAATTTCCTACACGCTACATCTGTACCTTGGAGCTAAAAGGGGCCACTGTCCAAAATTCAGAGTTTAATACACCCATGAACTCTAAATAATAAACGACCCCTTATAATTATCAATAAACATTACATTAATACCTAAAATAAGAAAACAAATTATGCACAAATTTACGGATGAGTTGGGAAATTAAAAAGAATTAATTTTGAGTTTCCACAATTTGAACATTGGTAAGCTCCAAGGTAGATATGCAGTGTCTAATCTGGCATATTCAAATATGCACATGTTATTGTGGACCTCATTAATGCAAACGCAGAGTGCATTTTTTTTCCTCTTTTAACAGGATTCACAGTTATCTAGGTATGGTGTTCATACCAAGTCAAGTGGAAGAATCACTTTCAAATCATACATACTTTTCCAAAGACTAGAAAACAAAATAATTTGAAAGACACAAAAACTGAAATGCAGCTTTATTTATTTTTTGAACAGAAAATGAACTCCCATGTTTAGTTACAAAGTTGTGGTTACAGAATTATAATATTGGAAAGATTCTTGCTGGATACAAAACTACGAAAGGGATCGTTTTTTCCCCAGTTACGAGACCAGGTTAAACAATTTTTACAACCACCACTTGTGTTCCAACTGAAAGCCAGTGATTGCATACCATCAATTTATGAGCAGAAAAGCCGCAAGCATTCACTTATGACAAATGGATTGACGCTGTTTTATGTGCCAAAAATAGTTTGAATAATGTATTTTTAATATACAATGAAATAAATTATTTGAATCCTATGTTTACAAACAAAATTCAAGCAATATTTCCTTGGTATTTTTTATTATTAAGCATTAGTCCTTTTAAGTAAAAAAATATTAGGAAAAGTTATCAGATGGAATAAAGATCTATCCTTGTCCTTTTGTTGAAGAGAGTCCAGCTCTTACTATTTCATCCACTAATAACAGGTTTCCTGCAATGGCAGAACTGAAATAAAAACATTACACGATTACATTTCTTGTAAACCAAAAGCTAATATTCTGACAACATTTGAACAGATCCATTAGTTGATGTGAAAATGAGTTTTTAATATTAATTTTAGGTTTGTTCAAGTTTATCTAAATGGTTCAATGATCGAAACAAGAAAGATTATAAAAATTTACAACTTACACAAAATATTTACAAATTGTATTTAATTTAACTTGAAGTAATTTAATCCTTACATTAATACATGGTACTATAATGACATAGTACTTGCAGTTTATTCCACCACAAATGCACTAGATAATTATAGTGTTGTTTCTTATACTTGAATACTAAGTTAGCCTTTCTCGCATATGAGACAGGTACAAGATTGGAAGTTCAATAAAAAAAGTTTAGTTTTACTTCAGCCAAATTTTACAACAAAAGTGAAATTCATTTTCAAAAGAACTTCAATACAGAATCAAATACTATTCAGTATTGCAACATAAGTGCAAAATATTTGTGATTTTGGCGACTCTAGAAACAAGGATGGGATATGTAGCCAAACAAAAAATATTAAAATTGTAAGAGTAAGCAAAAAATAGTTATTTAAGGGTCTTTGTCTAGATATTATTCAATCCTTAAGAGGCATGAACCAAAAATTAAGTTAATATAGAGTATTAAAAAAAAATTAAAAGCATAGATGTAGACATCAATACTTATGAGGTATTGAAATATTTTCTTAAAAGAAATATTTACCATGAGCTTAATAGTTGTTTCTTCACTCTATAGTTGTCTAAAATACCAGCTACTTCGGGTACTATTGGTTCACCTGTTAAAATATGCAATGTAAATTAAATGGATGTTCGCATACACAAAATACAAATGTTATATTCCAATGAACAAGCTACATGCTAAAAAACCACAAGTCTGCAATGAACTAATCAAAAACTTGTTAAATCAAACATACATCAGAAAAACGAAAGATAAAAGCATTTAGAATTGGAACCAATATTGCAGTACAATAAAAAAAATTCAACAGAAATTAACAAGTTCATTTTTATAAATTAACTGGTGAATCATGCTATTATACATGTTACATTTTAGAGACAAAAACACGCTCAAATGAAACAAATTAAGTCACAGGGTAGGGGAGTAAACTCATTCAAATTGCAAAAAGGATTCAATAAAAATACATAAATACTCGATTGGTATAATTTATTCTCAGTTAATATCATATGCAAATTAACTATAAGCACCTGTGGTTTCGGATACCTTTCAAAGCAGTCTGAACAATCTGGGAAATAAAAGTAGCTAATCGTATGCTAACTTGGAGTAGCATGTGTTCCAGAACATCATTTTGTCAATTCAGACCAGCTTCAAAAGGAATTAATTTCTTGGTAAGCATTTAGTACATAAACCAATTCCACATGTAAAATCAGTCTTCCGAAGAGTTTCACTGTCACAAATCCAGTAAACGCAGTATCATTGGAGGAAACCGGAGCACAGAGCAACAAGAGATAAAAACAGCCACAATCTGTATATATTTTTTATTCTCGATATGCGTAGCGAAAATGTTAGGAAAACCTTTCTTTTCTGAATTTTACCAAGCCAACATATTTGATTCGTACTTTATGCAAATCTCATCAAGGTTATGCAAATCTTGTCACATGATCCTTCATACTATTATAAAAGCGGTTGCATACTGTTGTATCAGTATTCCCGCTTTAATGTTTGATCACATACCCGCTTACTTGATCTCTTCGATCAAGTTATTAGATTTACTTTTCAATATAACTATGCGCCGATTGTAATATTTTAATCTTAACTTAAATTCATTTGTTATCTTTGAATAAATTCTAGTTTGGATTTTTAAAGACTTAATCATGTGTACTTTTAGTGACTTAAGTTTATACCAGCCTAATAGGCGATAGTTTATATCAATTCACTGCGTGGACACTGATTGATCTTAAAATTCAATCCGAAAACAACTTACCCGAGTCGATATCGAGGCCTATGAGCTGTCCCTCTGCAGAATTGTATTCCTGAATCAACTTGACCATTACATCCTGGGGATCGTATCCAGCATTGGCTGCAAGTGTCTTGGGGATGACTAGCAGGGCGTCTGCAAAAGCTTGCACTCCCAACTGCATGCGTCCTTTCACTTGAGATTTATAACTGCTCAGGGCAGAGTAAGCAGCCACTTCAAATGCACCTGCTCCAGCCACAAGGCATCCTGAAAGGCATCACTTGATTAACAGGGTGTCTACCAAATTTCATGACCTTAACTTTTAAATACATACATTTGTCTAAGAATTGGAAACATTTTTAAATAATGATTTACAAACCTAACATTTATCAAAAATTCTTTTTCGTATAGTTGGCCTTTTACTGACAAATATTCAGTGCTTGCAAATCTCCAAAGCTATGCATTTATTTACATTTAAACATATACAGTAAAATTTAAATATCATGCACTAAGTAACGGAAATGTATAGACTACTACATAAAAAAAAAACAGCACACAACAATAATCTATGCATTTTTTTTCTACATTTTTATAAAACCAAACCCATTCTACATGCTGCTACAGATCTTCTAATGACCAATCACAAAAAAAAACTGAATAACACAACAACCTATGTTGATTCCAGTCACAAAGTATAAGTTTTCCTTCAACACTTGGATTTTTATAAATAGTGGAGATGGTGTTTTGATACTGCCTGCTTCGATGCAAGTAATATGATTTTTTTGCAGCGAGCTCCAATGCTAATGTGATACAATTAAATTTAATGGCATTTCCTAGCACTATTGAAGGAGACAATCAGGTATAATTTGTTTAGAATTTTTAAATATAATGTAAGTAGAAATTTCTTACTATCGGAGCGAAAAGCAAATACAAGGGATTCTTTTACACATTTGCAGATTGCTGCAAGAGCAAAACCAACATTTACTGCCCTAACATCAAGTTGATTTTTTTTTCTGTTATCTCCAGTGTGCAATTAGCTGACTAGCATTTTTGAAAGATTTCATAACATCTTTTACTATGAAACAACTAGCTATACACTGCATCATTGCATAACATTCTGCATGCAAAAAAAAGGAAAGATGGTTGATCACTCTGAAATTTTTTTAAAAGTTCATCTTTCAAAAATCTTTGTCTGACTTAAAAATTACTTGAAGCAGGTGGCTTTGATTTAAATGCTTCAACATACTACTTTTTAACATATGGAATTACTTTTATGGCTCTTTCAATAACTACAATTTTCTATCCACCTTATTGAGCATAACTTTAGGGGGAACAAAGTTGAACCAGAATGGAATGTAAAATCTGCTCTTTGAGAAGGAAAATCTTTGAACAGAAAATACACAAGTCCAATCCAGCTTTTTTTCAGGGCAGTCTTGAACGCTCCATGGACAATATGTAAACATGCTTCAACATTGATCAATTTTTACTCTTAAGAATCAGATCAAGAATTTCCTCACACTTCATATGAAAGACTGAAAATCATTCAAGAATTTCAGGTTTAACTTAGGGCCATCAGTTGAAAGTTGGTAGTGTTTTCTTTACAGATAAACCCTATCCAGGCATAGTATGGGTAAAGGCACTTAGTAGATCAACAGCTGAGTGGCCCAAAAACGTTGAAGTGAGATATTGTGTTTAACCTTATTTATAGTTGAATCCCAATAACGGATTATTACGGCTATTTGGCCCTTCTGTGCTACATTATTTAAACTTAAGTAATGACACACAGTAAAAATCACATTTATTTAGATTTTGACAAAGGCTGTATTGATAATGTGAACCCAATCCATAAGTTATAACATAGCCTAACTTGTCTTTGTGTACTTTTTAAACTTTTGTGTAATCATACTATATGGAAACATCTCAGAAAATAAATCACTGGAAAGGCTGGCATGTCTCTCAGAAGCATAGCATATAGCTTTGTCCATATGATTGCTGCTCGGAATACACATTCGTTTGCTATATAACAGCTTAAATTATTCGATTTTGAAGTTACAGGTGGAGAGCACTCTGAATTTTCAGTTCTATATACAGGGTTCCCATTCTTTTTTCTAACTAAAAATAAAGACCTAATTTCAAAAAAGTGGGATGCTCTTACAGATTAGTTAAGAACACAGTAGTAAGTAAAAAATTTAATATTTAAGTTTTATTTTCAGAAAATTATACTCAAATAATGCCACAAGCCACACAAAAATGAGATTTTTCATAATAGGCCCAGTCTGATATTTAAAAAGTTCAGCAGCTAATATATGGGCATTTACATGTACACTTATTAGTAATATGCAAGTATATAAACAAATTAAGAATGGAGAATGCAAGAAATTTTTTTGGGTGTCTTTCTTTTATATCTCTTTGCAGTGCATTTGATTTTATATATATAAAAAAAAAGGGGAGGTAAGTTGAATTGAATGAGGACTCACGATACAAAGCCCAAAAATCACACAACAAATGGTCGTGGTGTCGCCGGTCTCCCAGCTGCCGTTGCGGATTTGATTTCATTTTCTTATTCTTTTCATATTGTTTTGTGTTTGCTTTTACTGGTCTTTGGAGGAGAGTACGAGTCATTTTCTAGCATATTGCTGCTTATACATAGGAAACACTACTTTATGTTGCCTGGGTCAGGCTCCTCCCTGATGATGCCCTAATCAACCAACACTTTCATTTTCGAAAATTTTCTAAGTATTTTTTTGTTTTTGGAATTATATTGCTTTGCTTTTTAATGCCTGCAGCTTCAGCCCATTTATGAAATTAAAATATTACTCACACCAGTAATTATTTTTTCTAGCCACTGTGTTGCTTGGAAACAGCATTGGAAAATATTGTTCTCAATGTTTTTCCTTCGCGCACATGAGCGACAGGTCTGCAGAAACGATAGCAAACTAGCATTTGCGATATCGCTAGTTGACGCTCATGACATTAAAGATTCCAGTGACGTCTCAACCATTTTCTAAAGTCCATTTGATATCAAACAGGGTTTTTGAAAAAACGAAACATTTCGTCCCTCCATTATTTAAAAAAAAAAGGAAAAATTTGTGTCTGAGAGCCTAATTTAGTGACCTTTTCATCCTTTTCGAGACCATTTTCTGAATTCGTGACTTTCATGACTGGTAGACACCCTGATTACATAAAAGCTGGTGTGACAAAAAGCACATAATTAAAAATGGATTGATCCCCCCTGGGACCAGAAAGTGCTTAAAACTGCAACTTGATTAATAACTTCTGAAAATTTTTATAACGACCTAAAACAAGGCACATTCACAAATGTCAAATAAAAAGAAAAATAGGAAAATAAAAATAATTTTTTACTTGGGATTTTCTTTTGCAAAGTGGGCTTCTCGTCAAGGCTACTACCAGGCTACTTGCATACAAATCGATTTCGATTGTGTGATAAAGTATTGTACGATAAATTGTCTGGTGGCATGAAGAGTATGGGAATTCGCACACAGTTTGATCCACACATGGCACAATCTCCGTAACACTTCAATTTTCTTTTAGATTATTTGAAACAATTAAAATATATATCTTGCTTCATACTAGCAAAACATCTTCAAGAGCCATGATCAAAAACAAAATACTTCTCAAAGTAGCATATATTATTGAATAAGCAAAAATCTACTCATTGAGTTTCAACATTGACTCAATCTATCAGAAGATTCAACTGGCTTGAAGGGAACATGGGTATAATACGTGTTACTTCAACAATTGATAGTAAAAAATTATATCAGAATTCACTAATGAGTATGTTGCTGAATTGTTAACAACCTTATAACTAAAGAGCATCTGAAATTCGAGAAAATTCACCATTACTAGGTATTGTTCTGAGGGCAAAGATGGTGTAACAGCAGTTAACTGACTACAATTTCCATTGAAGCATGCTTAGCTAGAAGCAGAACAAAATAAAATTTACTTACCATCTTCAATTGCATTTTTGACTGCTCTCAGACCATCATAAACAGCATCTTTGATCTGCATGATAGTGTGAGCATTGGGTCCTTTAATGAGGATTGTGACAGAGAGGGGATTCTTCAAATCTTCCACAAAAGTGTACTTTTCTTCTCCCAACACATGCTCGTACACGACACCAGCCTCGCCAAGGCATTCAGGTGTGAGGTCATCCACTGAATTCACAGCTTCTCCTCCACAAGCAAGAGTTAACCTACATTGCAAGAGTAAAGCCATGTTCAATTGAGTATGGAATTCGTACTACTCACAAAGCAAAATTACATGTAAGTACACACCGGAATTAAATGTTACAGCCAAAAATACTCGTATTTGAACTTTTATTATTAAATTTGAATTTTGCACGAAACTAGGTTTAAGAAAGGTAAACATGTAAAGGAACTACAATCTTTCACACCTTTTTCACTATCAGTTACACAACTCTCATTCATGATAGACAACATTCATAACTAAATAAATTGTGCCATACATCTGAAAGAATTTTAATTAAAAGAAGGCACGCATTTTACAATTTTCATGAATCCTATGGAATGTTATTTGAAAAATAACAATTATGAAATGAATTTTATAAATTTTTATTTTAAAACTTCTGCATGTTACCGAGGACAAAATAGAAATATAATACACCTTTGGCTCTTGTAGACAATAATGGCAAATTATTAGCAGTTTCATTCCAAGTTTAAGAATTGAAAAAGAAGGAAAATCTAAAAAGTACCACAAAATTTGCTTTTCATGTAACTCTTAAACTAACTGCCATAAAGTAAAAAGAGCTTTGATGATTTTTGATAACTTTCTGTCGTTATTTACCTGCGTTAAACAAAACTTTGATTTACACTGAATAAATGTTTTACGAATATCTTAAACAGTAAAAACAGCGGGACTACCAAAAAGTAAGGAGTTATCCAAGTGACAGCTGTTCTAGGTTTTATTGTGTTTTGATAACAAGCAAATCTTCCTATTATCTGTAGATCATACAGAATTAACAAATTTTGTTTTATAAATTTGTAATGATTGTGTTATGTTTAAGAGTTATAAAATGCTGCTATTTTAATAAGTGAGGCATATTATTGATTAAAAGAAATATTTTGAAAAATATATAGGCAGTACAGCAAAGAATCAAGATAGCACAGTAGAAACCTATATATTAACTAAAATCTATGAAACAATAGGGCAATATTAACCTTTCCATATTCCTTCTCTTGGCTCTTCTTAAAGCCACGATGCCTTCTTTACACAACATATCCAAGGACATAGGATCAATGCCCTAGAAGAAATTTTTTTTAGAAACATTTAAAAAGCAAAATTAAAAAAAGCGAGGGAGGGAACAGATGCAAGGCAAGTGATTACAAAACCCTGGTAACTTCCTATGGCAAGAAACAAAAACATTTCGATGTTTCAGATTTGTTCTTGATTGTGCATTATGATTTAGTCTAAGTAATAAAAAGAAATATTAACTTTGTTAAAACAAAAAACTCAAATAAATTTCTTATGGAGACATAACGGTGCAAGTTCCCATCTAAGCATACTACTTTTGGGGAACAAACTTTAATGCTTTATAATTATTCCTAAGACATTAAAAACTGTTCCAAGATATGAGTGGGTAAAAAAAAGTTTTTTTGATTTTCAACAAATATACATTTTAAAATAGAAACACTAAGAACAAAGCTTCAAATATTAATTATTTTTACTACCAATTATACAAATACAAATATTGACGACCAGCTACAGGCTCGAGCCCAACAAGGTTGGTCCTATGTTTATGAATTCCCCAATTCCCACTGACTATCCAATTGTATCTTAAATTCGTACACTCCCTTTGAAATAACTATATTTTCTGGCAACGCGTTCCAACTGTCTATTACCCTATTAAAGTAGTAGTTTTCCCTTAAATCCCGATTAAAATCTGTCTTATTCAATTTATACCCATGGCCCCTTGTTCTGTTATCCCTATTGAAATTTAAGCCCTCTGTGTCCCCTTGTTTTACAAACTTGAAAAGCTGAATCAAATCCCCCCCCCTCCTACTTTCCAGTGTATACATGTTTAGTTTACTTAAACGTTCATTATAGTCGAAATTTGCTAGCCCCTTTATTATTTTTGTAGCTCTGTGCTGAACCCTTTCAATTGATTCTGTGTCCTTTCTCATATATGGAGCCCAGAATTGTACAGCATATTCTAGATGTGCTCTTACTAAACCCTTATATAACGGCAAGATTATATTCTTATTCCTTGAAGTTACAGTCTTTTTAATATACCCCAGTAACCTATTAGCCTTTTTACCCGCAGCTGAACATTGATGACCCATTTTAAAATCCCTGTGAATTATTAACCCAAGATCCTTGACTGTTTCTCCCTCCTTTACTTTTACTCCCTGAAGACAGTACTCAGCTCCACTGTTCCTGTAACCATATGCAGAACTTGACATTTCCCTACATTAAATGACATACCCCATTTTACAGCCCATTCGGATCTTATCAAAATCCCCTTGTAAATTTTCTATCTGCAACTTGGTATCCACTGTCCCCCATATTTTTAAGTCATCTGCAAATATACCGATTCTATTCTTGATCCCCTGACCTATATCATCTATGAATATTATAAATAAAATTGGTCCCAAAACTGATCCCTGAGGCACCCCACTTATAACTTCTGTCCACTGTGAATAATTTCCTTTTACCTGCACTCTCTGCTTTCTACCCAATAACCAATTCTTAATCCATATCAATGTTTTCCCCTGAATCCCCAGCCTCTCTAATTTAAAAAGTTATGCCTCATGAGGTACTTTATCAAAAGCCTTTTGAAAATTTATGTACATGATATCTACACTGCTCTTATTATCCAGCTACTCAGTAATTTTTTCGTAGAACTTCAAAAGGTTTGTAGAGGAGGATCTGCCCTCCCTAAACCCATACTGATTCTCTAATAACAGTCCCTCTTCCTCCAAGTATAACATTATATGCTTTTTTAACAGAGATACAAATATTTTGCAAATTACTGATGTTAAACTTACTGGTCTATAGTTGCCCGGATCACTTTGTTTTCCCTTTTTGAAAATTGGAGTTATGTTGGCCAACTTCCAATCCATTGGTACCCAACCCATGCTATATGTTGAATTAAATATTGTGTGAATTACTTCCCCCAATTCTTCCGCGCATTCCACTAGTACTCTCGGATAAATATCGTCTGGCCCTGGTGCTTTAGATGGCTTAATTCTTTCCAACTGATGTACTATTTCTTCCCTGTTAAATTTGCATTCTATAATTATACCCCCTGCAAAGGTTCCATCCTTGGGATCCTTTTTAAAATTATAGTTACCATTGAAAACCCCCAGTGCTTTTATATACCCTGTATGTTCTTTGTTTTAATTTCAAAGCCCTGTGTGTTTCCCCTGAAAACCACATAGGGAGCAATTTTCTAGATTTTCCTTTCTTCCTGAACGTTACATGTTTTTTTAACACCCTGTCAAACTTATTCTTGAATTCCTCCCATTGTTCAGAATGATGCAGTGCTATTAATCCCCCTTTGAATGTCTCCTTTAACTCTTCCCTTATCCTATGAAAATTTACCTTTCTGAAACTTGGAATTATCCTACTATTGATTGTGTATTGCTGACTGAAAATTTATACTTAATCTGAATACTTCTATGATCACTTTCTCCCAGTGGCTCACCTATAACCAAATCCTGCACCCTATCCTCATCATTGCTGAAAATCAAATCCAATATTGCATTGTACCTAGTATCCTCATACACCATCTGGTACAAAAAAACAATCCTGTATCACTTCCAAAAATTCTGCCCCTTTCCCATTTGTAGCTAGATTGTTTGTCCAGTCAATATTTGGATAGTTATAGTCCCCCATTAAAATTAATTCTCCTTTTTGACATGCTTCGTTTATCAGTTTGCACATGCCCTTTTCCTGCTCTTCACTACAAACAGGTCTATATATAATACCCAGAATTAGTCCTTTGTCTGTATTCAGTTTCACCCAGACTGATTATATACCCTCAGTTTTACTATTTAACTTTATTTCCGTACAGTTTAAAAATTGTCTCACATAAATCAAAACCCTACCCCCTTTCCTATTCACTCTGTCCTCCCTAAACATTGTGAATCCACTTAATTCTAAAATGTGTGCATCTTCACTGCTTGCCGAACTTTCAGTAATCCCAATGATATCTATATCCTCTGCTTGTGCAATTCCCTTGAGCTCATCCATTTTATTTCTCACACTGCGAGCATTACAATAAAATACTTTTAGCTTATTTTTCACCCTTATATTGCACTTTCCCCTTGTATTATTTGTCTTGGTATTGTTTTTCTCCCTTACATTGCACTTCCCCTTTGTATTGTTTGTCTCCTGCAATTTAGACCCTGTTAGTTTTCCTAAGCAATTACTGTGTACTGTCAACCCTCTATGTCCTTTCCATCCCTGCTTGTATAATAGTTTTTTGACTCCAGAATGTTCAAAACCCGCTTGCCAACCTCCCTATTACCTATCAGGCTTAAATGCAAATTGTCCCTGCTTATCCAATCCCTCCTACACTCCTTCCAAACATCTAAAAATCTAACCTCCTCCCTCTCACACAAATCCCTTAACAGCCCGTTCATCTTATTGGCCCTTTGATTTAACCACCCATTTATTCTATTTAATTGGTATAAATTATTTAAAACTTTATGCATGGGAGATTCTTACGGAACTCAATAAATCCCACACAAGTGTAGAGAACCATTTGCAAATATTAATTAAAAAATTCATATTTCATATTTAAACAAATTTTACAATAAAATATTAGGTAGATTTTGTTTGGGTTCTGTAACAGTAACATGGTACAAAATATCAGTGCTATAGAAAGATTATTTAGCAAAATATCTGTAAGTCTGAGATACTGATTTAACTCCAATCTTTTTGTCCTAGTAACTTCAAAATGGCAAGTCCTAATGACATGAAAATTGGTATCTGAAGTTAAATTGCGACAGATTCGAAATTCTGTCATAATAGGAAATTGGAAATTACGAAGTTGGT
This sequence comes from Metellina segmentata, assembly GCA_947359465.1. NCBI lineage: Eukaryota > Metazoa > Arthropoda > Arachnida > Araneae > Tetragnathidae > Metellina > Metellina segmentata. Next base: position 131,263,095 of record OX375874.1, read on the forward strand.
GCTCTTTGAATTTGCTTTGAATAGAGAACAGAAATGATGAATTAACTGTATTGCAGAACTATCAGACAAAATGCAGTTCCACAAAACTATATAAAAAGTATTATGAAATAAATACCTTTTGGTTGATCACAACAAAACCTTTATTTGTTCCTTGGCAAACATTGTTCTTCAGTTCTATGATTTTCTTCACACGTTCTGAGATGAAAGCTCGCTCAGCAGCTACTAACTTTTCTCGTTCTTCAGCAGACTTATAGAAAAATCCTGCATTGACTTCACTGAAACAAAATTAAATACAATTTTAATGTTAGGCAATAAATTTTGGTAGAAATAAATAAAAATTTACCTAAATTGATTTTTTAAAAGAAACAATTTCAATTCTAATTTCTTAAATGGATGTATAATTAAGTATCAAAAATTTAACTTATATAAGTTCAGGGCTCCTAACAGGTTTCAAGGTCCAAAAAGGTGACAAATTAAACCAAAAAGGTGACAAAAAGTGACTAATCGAGTAGAAAAGGTGACTAATCAAGTAGAAAAAGGTGACAAAAAGTGACTAATCGAGCAAAAAAAAAGTAACAAATAACAATAATGCTAAACACATTCTAGTATAAAGATAAAAAGATCCTCCCAAGCTACCCCTATCTTTTCTATTTCTTCCTTTGGAAGGATATTTTTATTTTCTTCTTTTAAAAATTACATCATTTTAAAATATTAACATAAATTTAAAAAAAAAAATCGGAATTATGATTTTTTAATTTGTTTATTTTTGACACAGCTTAGAGAATTTCTTCCTTTCTTTGAAAAATTATGTCTTAATTTTTTTTTGTTGAAAAAAAACTAAAATTAATTTTGTCTTTTTCTTCTCAATAGAAGAATGTGTATTTTTTTAAAGTCTGTCTTTGCTGACCAGCATCATCTGAGACTTTAGCTGTTCCTTCAATCATTGCCTGAACAAGTGCTGCTTCCTTTAATAATTTTGAAGCACTATCCAACGGCTCATCCTCTTCGTTACGCATAATTTAAAATTATTGTTCTTCTATCGCCATTCTTTTCTTTGCCAGCGCTTTAAATTTTTTTCTCTGCTTCCAGTTTATATTTTTCTTCTCAGTCCTTCTCTAAATTTTCTTGTGCCTTACGTTTAATATCTCTCTTTATTAAAAAAAGTTTCCGCTGCCGCAGGATTGAAAACTGTGCTGTTTAGCTCGAATCTTAGACGGTTTCCCTAGAAAGTTTGGATAAGAAAAAAAAAAATTAACATGGTTTGTTCTTCATAGCATTCCCTGGACGATTATTAAGATTTTTTTTCCGATGCGGCTATTAGTTTAGGGCTTATTAAGTGTCAAAATTGGAGAAGCGAAATTTCTTCCGCGAGTGAGCAAAACACATACAAATTTTCAGTCTTAAACCGTGAGTTTTTTTTTAAAAAGTACATCTCAACATAATTTTTTGCAGCTCGTCGAGTATTTTTAAAAATTCCAGTTTGGATCTTGATAATATTTTTTTTTTAATTCGGGAAAAATCTGGACATTTTCATTTTTTTTAACTGTCATATATATATTTTATTACTATTAGTTTTTAATTTTGAAAATATCACAGTATACCTCAGAATGTACTCTTTCTTACGGTACAATTATTTCTAAAATTGGTTCATAAATAAATTCGATGCAATTAAAAGTTAGTCACAAATTTCATATTTTTTAGTTCGCGGAGAAGGTTTTGCAGTCAGGTGTGGGTTGTATTTTTGACTATCGGGTTTGCCACTCTGCTCTCAGACTCGCTTTTTTCACTCTGCTCTCAGACAGTTTACGGAAAAAGTACAGATTGTAAAGTTAGGAGATTAACACGGTTTACTTAAAATTGTACAGGAAAAAAGACATAGAAGGTTTTTTACTGATGCGGCTATTAGTTTAGGGTGCAATAAGTGTAAAGTAAAAAAAAAAGTGAAATCACTTGCGAAAGGAGTATTGGTTTGCGAAGCAAACCAAACGGGACTACGTAGCAATCCCTGAGGGTGGTCAAGCATAACCGAAGAGGGGGCGAAGCCCTCGCTGTGACGTCATGAACCGGAAAGTCAACTCAGGATTATACGAATGATTAATTATACGATTATTTATACGAATTATTAATTGCAGGATTATACAAATTATTTCTTTTCCCTGCATCAAAGCGATTTCTGGAGTGAACCAATGATTACGCGCGGAGTTGCAGATTTTCGATTCTTTTGCGTAGAAACTCTGGAAGTTTCGGAGCACTTGGCAACTCTGCTAATGTCTTGCAGTCTTAAGAAATGGTTCCAGTAAACATCAATATGCTTCATTCTAAATCCTTCTTCCTCAAATTCTCTTGAGTAATTTCCACTCACCCAGCAGTATGTCTGTTGGGACATCCCATAGCATTGCTCTTGCAAATTCTAATACTTGTCGAACACTCTCGCTACTGCACATTTCGAAATTGAATTCGTACAAACCCTGTTTTTTTACAGAAGAAATGAATTTTTTTTAACTGTGCACCAAAAATGTTTCTTCTCTAAATAAGATTTAAGAACTTAAAACCCCTGAAAAGGTGACAAAATGTCAAAAAGGTGACGTGTTAGGAGCCCTGTAAGTTTTCTTCTAGTTTTTGATAACATGGGATAAAGGTGATTTTTAAATCATACTTTTTTGTACTTAACTGTGATTGTTATACAAAATGTGATAGCTGGAAGCCGTTAGATTTTTTTTTACAGGATAATGTCCCCGTCATAAACTACCTTCCAGCTCATTCAAAATTTTCCTTTTTCATACAGCAATATGACAAGTAGGGCAATACCTTTTTTCGTATTCTAATGACACATTGCAAGTGAGAATATAGGCCTCATCAACTTTTTTCTTCATGTCAGGGTGACGAGCTCCATGATCTAGAACCAGACCTCTCACAAGGTGTGTATCCATTTCAGTCTTGTGCTTCATTTCCATGATTTCCACCATGTGTAAATCAATTGGGATACCAGGCCTGGAAATGGCCAAGACAGCATCCACACAAATCTAGATAAAGAAAAAATCAGTTGTAAATTCACAGCACAAACAGATTCCCTTCATAGGGTACCTTTAAGTAAACAGTTGTCTATCACACCATCTACATGGGTGATTTTTACGAAAATCGCAAGAGGGCGCTAGTGTGGCACTGACCTTGAATATATGTTCTACACATTTGAGAGTGATTACGATTGGCTTGATGAGAAAGAATGTGCAAGGGGTTGCAGCCCTAATAATAGTCTCGTTATAAATTACTGTGTTTTAATAAACCAGTTATTTCATCCAAGATGTGTTGTGGAAAAAATTAACACTGAACCACACACACATCTTAGTGATAATCTGAACACCCCGAAAATCTTATGATGGCTTTGAACACTGTTTACAGGACAGAGGTCAGTTTTCAAACATTTGTGGCAGATGGGAGTGGGTTCCGCCTTCTGGGAGGTCTTTAAGTTGTCTTCGCATCAGCTAAGAGAAAAACCAATAAAATCTCCAGGCAACCTACCAGATAGCAGACTTAGAAGTCTGTATAAATTCTTGGTATGTGATACTGTGCCCTTTTGTCAAGATAAAAGACTGAAAATTTTCTTTCATTTATTTTAAATGGCTAATGAAAACTACTATTTTATTATCTCTAAATATTATATTTTATTTTCTACTCACATGGATCCAACAGTTTTAGTACGAATATACGTAAGGATGACAAAAATCTATACACATATTCACTTAGAAAGGGAATTCAGACATCACTGATGCTCTAATGCTATTCAATTAAAACTTCAATAATTCTTCCACATTGACTCAGGCCACTAAAACTTCTCCTTAATTTCAATCTTGAATTTTCGAATTTAAAAAAATTCAATCTTCAAATGCACAATCTTAAGTATATTGCAAGAATGGAAAACACAAGGTTAAAAAAAAATGTACGAGTGGTCAGGAATGATATTAATTATATGTATTAATGAGTCTGTTAAAGTGCAGAAATTCAAAGCATATAAAACATCCCAAGTGACAAACATTGAATGTTTGGGATTGGATTTGGGAGTTTTATGGCACTAGGTTTAAAAGCGGACAAGTTGCGCTAAACACAAGATAGAATATGACTCAATAAAAGTACATATAAAATATTTAAAAGTCTAAGGCAAAGTTAAAAGGTAGATTTAAAGAATGTAAAATGTGTAGATACAAATAATACCATCATTGTTTGCAGCATAACTAATGAATTTAATTCACAATGCATAAAATATTGAGTGAAATTTAAACGATTGAATTATACAAAAATTTAAAATACTAGGGGGCTCCGCCCCCTGCTCGCTTACGCTCGCCAACCCCCGGGGATTGCTGCGCAATCCCATTTGGTTTGCTTCGCAAACCAACACTCCTGTCACAGATACCATTTGGTTTGCTTCGCAAACCAACATTACTTTCACAGAGTGAAACTATCTGAATAATTCGTATTATGCTGATTTCACTTTCCGGTTCATGACGTCACAGCGAGGGCTTCGCTGCGTCTCGCTTACGCTCGCCGACCCCGGGGATTGCTACGCAATCCGTTTGGTTTGCTTTCTCAAACCAATACTTCTTTCGCAAGTGATTTAACTTTTTTTGCTTTAACACTTAATGCACCCTAAACTAATAGCCGCATCAGTAAAAAATCTTCTGCATCTTGTTCCCTGTACAATTTTAACTAAACATTGTTAATATCCAAACTTTACGATCTGTACTTTGTCGGTAAACTGTCTTGAAAACAGAGGGAAAAAGCGAGCCTTTTTCCTCGCCAAATAAAAAGAAATCGTTTTTATGGCAATTGTTGCTACGATAAATTTGATATCTGGCAAACCCGATAGTCAAAAGTGTAACCCACTACTGCTTTCGGAAGCAGCTATGCGAACTGAAAAATACGAAATTTGTGTCACCAACTTTTGATTGCATCGAATTTATTTATGAACCAATTTTTAAAATAATTGTACCGTAAGAAAGAGTATATTCTGAGGTATACTGCAATATTTTTAAAATTAAAAATTAACAGTAATACTATACAGATATGACCATTTTAGTTTTGTATCGGAAGTTACGATCTGAAAGTTCCGAAAATTGTATGACCCACTTTTATTTGCATCGATTTTATTTATTAACCAATTTGAAAAATAATTGTACCATAAGAAAGAGTGTAATGTAATGTATTCAGTGATGTTTTCAAATTTAAAAAATAATGGCTTTTGCCGTAGACAAAACGGTTTTAACAATAAGTAGCGAAAATATCCAAAGATTCCGAATTTTGTATGACGAACTTTTGATCGCATCCAATTTAATTATTAACCGATTTCAAAAATAATAGTACCGTAAGAAAGAGTATATTCTGAGGTATACTGCTATATTTTAAAAATTAAAAACTAATAGTAATTAGATATAGATACGGCAGTTTTAAAAAAAAGTAACAAAAATGTCCCGATTTTTCCCGAATTTCAAAAAAATATTATCAAGAACCACATTTAAATTTTAAAAAAAACTCGACGAGCTGCAAAAATTTACGTTGAGAGGTACTCTTAAAAAAAAACTCACGACTAAAGACTGAAATTTTGAATGTGTTTTGCTCACTCGCGGAAGAAATTTCACTTCTTCAACTTTAACACTTAATAAAACCTAAACTAATAGCTGCATCGGAAAAAAATCTTAATAATTATCCAGGGAATACGATGAAGAACAAAGCATGTTAATTTCATATTTTTCCGATCAGTACTTTCTCGGGAAACCGTCTAAGAATGGAGCTAAACAACAAAAATTTCAATTCTTCGGCGGCGGCGGCAACTTTTTTTTAATATAGAGAGATTAGTTATTTTGGAAACAATTAGACAAGATGTAGCAACTCAACTGAACGTAATAATGCGAAAAGGTTTGAAAGAGAATATTTCCAAATCAAATTTTGTAAATTTAAAATTGTATTTTTAAAATGATACTGTAGTTTTTAATGATTCAAAGCTAGACAGATAATTAAAATATTAACAGAAAAATCAGAACAAAATGGGCACTCTCGCCCAACAAAAGATGACGATAAGTAAAACGTGTGTGCCCACTGCAAAGACGGGTCAGTTTGATATACTTCAGTGCCATGAATGAATAAATGGTTTGATGGAATGGAATTGATTGTTGATCTGATCTGTTGACTCTCCCAAGACTCTTGCCACTATGAGTTGAAAAATACTTTAGTGATCAGTTAAAGAAACAGCCTGCTGCAGTGGAACAGGCTGCTTTTGTAGCACTATCAGCAAGATTGTTAACTTTGATGCCTATGTGACTCAGGACTCAATGGTAGAGAACATCAAAACACCTGCTTTTCTATGTCTGTAAGATGATAAATATATGACCAGGGGATGACAAAAATTAAAAAATTTAGGAGACAGCCCAATTTTTTAGGAGTTGGGGTACCAGTGCAATACATGTCATACTAATATTTTTCTAACGCTAAGTACATCACAGAACTCAATACACATAATAGTAAATAATATGCTATTTATAGTGTAACTGAGTCAATAAAAAATAACATTTTTACTATCTACATTATACATTTTACTCCATTCTGGACCTTTTATGGCCATGAACATGTCTTTTTGCTTTAGAACCTAGATACTACTTATCCACAGCCTTTGTGGGATCAAAATCTTTCACCTGATGGTTCATTCATATTGCACATCAAAATTAGCTCTTCAGTACCTTTGTTATCGGTCGATCCATCTAGCATTAAGCTCACATAATTTGGCATATTTTAATTCCCATATTAAGGCAGCTATTTGTGTGATGAAGTCCGCATATCTTTTCATTATTGTACATTTTAAACATCTATGTATACAATTGAGACATGTTTTTAAAACATCGATATATTGGTTTTATTTTCAATGCTGGTTTACCGATGAGAGCTAATATCGATATTTCAAATGATTTTCTACTATGCTAGTTGTAACTTGTGCTTTTCTTGTTAAGATTTAGCTAAAGAAATCACCTTTTTTACAATGAAAAATAAACATTTTTCAGGTTTTTTTTTAATTTTTTAGGCGGACGACTGGGATTTGTTGTGACCTGTATGTGACACAACAGGATTGCAAGTGATGGTATATCATTTGCATTCCTTCAGCTCATGCGGGCAGTGTGTACATAAAATGTACAGTGGGTTAGAACTTTGAATGTTTTGATTTAACTTATTTTTAATGCATACACTCTATTTGAATAGACTAGAATGAGTTTAGCATTATTTTAAACAATTGAAATTTTCATATTCAAAATTATTTTAATGTTTAAAAAATCTAGCCAAAATTGTTTTTTATTTACAATGAACAAAGCATATTCATTACCACAAACTAAACAATGAAGCTTGCCTCAGTGCAAGTCAACCACTACAGTTAATATAAGACACTCACTTCTGTTAAGCATTCTGCAAGCTTTGGATTGACTTTAGTTTTGAGGGAGGTATTAGCAACATTAATCAACTTTTCTCTGTCAACTTCTCCAGTGATTTTAACGTTTTCCAGCACTTCGAGAGCCTTATCTCTGGCAAGTTCAAACCCTTCCATAAGAATTCTAGGATGGAGACCCTAATAAAGGAAAATAAGTTACTCTGTGTGTTAAATATTTTGTACAAGTTCCAACAAAAAATACCAAAAACTGAAGATTATTATTCAAACATTTTATTACTACAAAATATTTCAATGCAAACTTTGACATAAAACCAACGGGTGAGATGTGGTTTATGAGACAGGATTTATCCCCAAATATGGTAACCTCCATGGTTGGGTTCTACTTTATGGCAATCCCTATGCCAAGAAAATTCTGGATAATTTTAAATGTTTATTTCACGTTGGTTCTGTTGCTTGTTCTTTGGATGAAAATTCTGGTTAACTTTAAAGGTTCATTTCACGTTGGTTCTATTGTGTGGGTGCTCTGTTTTTTTAGGTTGATCCTCCCCAGTAAGTTTCACTTTTTTTGCTTTTAATTGCATAACACTTGGGCACGGAAATTCAGCAGATGTTCCTTGCTTTTCTGCAAATTTTTTTTTAAAGTTTAATCTCAACAATCGTAAGAGTGTTAGTTGAATTTTACTTTTCTTAATGTTTAGGTTCCTCTTGTTTCCATACGATGAGTGTGCATGATCCAGAGAAATGTGCACCAAATAAGTGAAAAAAATATTGAAAAAAAATTTTTTTTTTTTTTTTTAAATTCTTATTTTTAATTTCATTTATGCAAAGGTACACCATGTGGATTTTGCTACATTAGATTTGACGATAAACACATCTCGTAAACTACATCTTTACCCAGCTTAACTTTTCACTTGGAATATCTGCTATGAAACCTAACATAATTTTGGTGATTTTATCAGACTATGTGACTAATCTAAGCTAAATAAAAAACACTTTGAAATCTAGAATTTTCCTGACATTTAACCATTAAATGGGTCCAATGACAGCTTAATATTAGACAAAAAAAAAATACATGAAAAGATACTAGGCATCTTTACTATCAAATACATTTACTTTTGTTTAATTTTCATAGAAACCATCTAACTCAAAATCTTACAAACAAGAAATTTATGAAATGCAAAAACACAGAAAATAATTTCTAATAAAGACAAAATTTTTTTAATTTACAAAGGAAAGAAGATATTATTTTAAGTTACCTCAGCAATGTATAAATCAGCTTGCTTCAAAAGTTCACCTATCAACAAAACCGTTGAGGTTGTACCATCTCCTGCTGCATCATTTTGTGCCGTAGATGCTCGGGCAATTAAAGTAGCGGTGGGGTGTTTGATTTGCTTGAAAGGAAAAATAAAAGTTAATATGAAGCTTCTGAAAATCTAGCTGCACAAAACTACTTTAGAACAAAGCAAACATTATTTGTTGATTCATACAAATTTTAACTCATAAATTAAAAGAACATTAATTAAAAATTACCATTTCATGAAGCAGTACATTTCCATCCTTGGTAATTTTGATGTCACCAGCTCCGGAAACTAACCTGTAAAAAAAAAACCAGTGCCTTAAAACTAAGAAGAATCATTGATCAATTAACATCAAAACAAAGCAGTGCGACACAAAAAAAAACGCCTTGGCCCTACTGTCCCGTTTGCTACCATTCCACCCAGTTTAATACTGATTTGACAAATTGGATGTTATTTTATTCAGAAGCTCAGACAGGTTGACAATAATTTATTTATCTTACTCATTTTTTTCTTCAAATCAATACAGTTGTTTTTTTTGTGGGTTGGTTTCATGGAATAAAGGTAATATTTGGTCAAGCTGGGCCTAATACAAGACAATTTCAGGTGAATGGACATACATACATTTAATGACACAGAAGAGTGCTTGAATTGTGATTAATGACACCTGATTATAGGAAAATAAACTCAAGATTTGTACAATTAATTAAATCATGCTTTTTCTCAAGGCTTCCAGAAAGGGTTCAGTTCACATTTTTGACAAAATTTTATCAGGGACAGGAAGGGTTAGTATAACTAATTTGTAACAGTAAGTTGTTCCACCTAAACACCCACACAAAGGATGTCAAGTCCTGGTCACCCCTTTAATATTTTCCCAAATAGAACCCAATTTTCATACCAGGAGGAATTAATATTACAAACATACAAGTAACTAATCATGCAGGATGATTTTACCTCACCACAGAAAAAATAAGCTGCAATCATAGGTTGACAAAATATTTACAAAATCTAATTGCTTACAAGTTCAATCCAAAGAAAGGAGTGGCGAAATCAAAGGTTTTTGAACAAAAGAAATGACTACTTACTGTAAATAAGACTACAAAAGAGGGAATGAATTAAAAAAACAATTGAAGGAATAAATTTAGTAATTCACCGATTCCCTCCACCTGTGTCAAAATTATTAAGTTTCAGACTAATTATTCAAAACACCTATTTTTTTTTTATGAAATTCAGAATTTTTTAGCAAGAAAATTTTTGAATAGTGATTCAAAAAAGTAAAAAAGGAATTATTAATGAAAATCTAAGGCAATCCAAAATCAGGTCGAACAATGCCGGGTGAAGCACGTGCGAGAGAGAAGTTTAGAAGAACAAGCATTATACCATTAAGTCCCAAAACTTACATTTTCATGGTCCCCTTGGGACCTAAATTTGTTTTTAATACATCTTGTAAGCCTCTAGCAGCACTAGTATTTACAGCTAAAGCTTGAGAATGACGAGCAATTTCAGCTTTAGGATTGACACTTAACACAGCAGCCATTTTTCCTAGTTTGTAAATGTTGCCAGTTCGGATCCGAGTTCCTTCTACGTTCAAAAGCAAAGTGAAAGTGTGTTTTTGCTGTGTCATTATTAAACACAATGAGCAGATAAAATATTGTATTACAATAAGCTATAGTTAGAAAAAAAAACAGATATTTATTGTAAAAGCACATAGTTGAAGTCATATTGAAAATCAGGAATGGAGAATACAATGATAATTTTATTAGTTCCCAACATTTGAGGCTAGTGCACGTTAAATCTGTCGTATCCTCAAAAGTCCTCACATTAGTGTGGTGTGGAAGTTTGGAGAGTGAGATGCCAGCTCAGGTGTTGTTTCGTCATCTAACCGTGGTTCAAAAACACTTGGTGTTTCCTCGAATCTTTCCATTGGGGATTGATCCCGGACCATCGTCAATATCCCGTTGTATTGCTCCAGTACGACGTTAATTAAAATACCTACCTACCCAACACATTTTCCATATTTTTATACTGACTTCTACTTCAATCAATATGTTACTGAGCAACCTGTGCACAAAATGAAGAACTTTTAAAAACAAAATCTTGAATCTTGATTTGCACGACTTTCTTTTTTGTTTCAAAGCCAACAACTTTCCGAATGCAAGACACGGAACAGAAATTATCAAGTAACACATTTGTAACGCAACAAAAATATTCTCAGTGACTCTATATTAGGTACAGCTTCAGTCTACGTTTATAGCGGTGTTATAGCGGGTTTTTTTTTTTATTTTTTTTTTTTTTTGGGGGGGGGGAGCATTTCTAAAGTCGCCAAGGAAAGAAGAATTATTTCAAATGAACCAATGAAATTAAAAGACAGTTTAAAGGATTTTGAAACAACTATCTAGAATATTCAAAATGAAAATTTAAACTTTCCGCTTGTCAAGGTTGCCATAATAACCGTAATACAGATGGGTTGCCTTAACCTGACATAACTCTCTACTAGAAGTGTGCCAAAAAAGTGCCAAGACCGTTGCCACCGCTACAAACGTAGACTAAAGCTGTACCCCATATTTAAAAAAAAAACTACTCTTTTTTCTAATGGCTTTTCTTTAGTTGATGCATTATCTATTTGAGAAATAGCTGTTGTCCTGATTGGAAAGTTGAGTAGGCATCACAAACATACGTATGCTCAAGTAATCGCATGAAATAAGTTCACCTGATTCGCAGACCAGGCCAGATACGGCACTCCGTTTAACAAGCCCGTTGACAAGATATGATTCGCCAAATAGCCTCGTAGACCAGATACAGCCTTTCGGATAGGTTTACCAAACCACGTACCAGATACAGTACTCCAATAGTCTTTATCAAGCCGATAGACAAGATACGTCCTTCCACATAGATTTGCCAGACCTCCAGATAGGTTTATCAGGCCCACATAACGAATACTGTCCAACACATAGGTGTATCTGTCGCACAAAGGTGTCTTCAACTTAATACAGAAATAATTTTTAAATTATTAATATAAAGTTATGAATTGTGGTTTGTTTAGAAACAGTAACGACTTGAGTAGATGAGGTTGTGGTGTTCGTTGGTGTGCAATTAATACAACATAAATTAGAACACAATAATGTATTCCACAAGACGAAAAGAGACACAAGACGAACACAACCGAAAGGGAAAAGTTAAGAAGTAAGAATATTGATACGCGCTCCGTTCGCAATGCTTCGCGCATGCGCATTACAAACTTGCGCCGAGAGAGAAAGAGAGCGATATTACGCGAATCGTCTGCTTCTGACAAGAACAACGAATTTCAATTCGTACTCTCCACAGAGTATCCCCCCAGTGAAAGAGGGATACCGAGGAACGATATACAGTCATAATAGAGGATTATATACATCTATATAAATAAGAATGGAGTGTTTGTTTGTACATTCAATATTTTCGACCCATTTCAAGTTTTCTATCCGTTTTGGACCCTTCTGATGCCGAATCCGCCTTTTTCTCGTTTGGTGTCTGTCTGTCTGTCTGTATGTTGTGCCCTATACACGTCCACGCGGTTTAAGATATTTTCATGGAAATTTGCATACAGAGAGTACTTATCTTGATTTAGTGAGTGGAATTGGTTGCGAAAGTCTGTCTGTCCGTCTTTCTGTTCTATGCTCGATTTTGTGTTTGTGTGTTTGTGTAGGCATCACATGAATTGTATTCCAGATATTTGATTGCACTTTATTTTATTTTATACATTATCTATTAATTTAGTGAATGCAATATTAAACATTTATTTATTGTTATATTTAGACGAGTTTCATGCTAAAACACCTGAGTAAGTATACTTAAATCAACCATAATTTGGTAGTTTTGGAAAAATTGGAATGTCTATTGAATATTACGATTAATTCGATTGCTTTACCAGTACTGCTGAAAAAGTAATTATTCTTCAAAAAAAAAATTTTTTTATGGAATTTCATTTTTGATACGTCATTTATTTCGAGTCTTATTTTTATTCTTTGCGCAATGAAAACGATTTCCGAAAATTTGGGACAGACGATATTTTTCATTTTTGAAGAACAAGATCGCGCGAGCAGTGATATTTTTTCTGGATCTTTCGCTCTGAATTAATTTCACATTTCTAAATTTTGTACACTTTTAGTTGTAAGTTGTGGCAACTGTGCGAGATCAAGAGATAAAATTGAATCACAAATTAATATCTTTGGAACAATTTTTTACGACATCTTTTATTTTGTTTTACTTCGCTGTTTCCTGTTTTAAATATTTATTATTTTAATAAATGTGTTTTCCTTCTCATCACACCCAACAGCACCACAAAGTATTAGACTTGAAAATGTTAGGTAAGTCAGTATAAATTTGCAGTAAATTTTAAGTGTCGTTATGCCGTTATTTAAAGAATAATGCCGTTATTTAAAGAATAATGTCGTTATTGAAATAATAATAATGTTTAAAAATCCAAACTACAACTTTTTCCAACATTAAAAAATTTGTTGTAGTAATGACAGGAGAAGATTGCAAAATTTCACAATGTCGCATACCGGAGGCAAGAGTGCCACAGGTAAAAAAATATTGTTTTGTTGACTATGAGTGCGAGAGCACTCGCCGTAAATCGTAATTTTAATTAATTGAGTTGCACATGAAAACAACTTAAGAAAGGGAATTCCAAATCTTCCTATAAATCGTCTTTTATAGTAGTAACCTTAGTATCACCTTTCGTCTTTTTGAGCTTTGTCATACAGCAATTGTGCGATGTATGTGAAATGTATTACATGAATGGATATGCATGTGTAGGATTTGTGTCCAAAGTAAGTTGTAGAAAATATAAAGATGGCGAAAGGTGTTAAAATAAATTTTTACTCTACAATAAACGTAAGTCATTATATATTTTGATTATCTCTTCAATCTAGAGTAAACGAATTCAAACCGAGTAAGGTCGGGTATTTTGCTAGTTGAAAATATAAAAAACACAAATTTAAGAAAAATACGCACATTTTCGTAACAATAGAATGTGTTAAAAAAAATTGAAAATGAATGAGTTAACACAAATATACAATGATAATCGTTAATATGTACAAATATAACATTAAATATATTCAATAAGCCTTTTGGGGAAATGTACGGTTCTTCCACTTCTTGTTGTGAGAGGTTGAACAGATTCCCTGGACTCTGTAGATTTAGAAGGCAAAGATAAGTTAATGTTGCTATCGTCACGCAGAATATGAGCAGGTTTTACTCTGTCTAACGTGACAGAAATTGTTTTGCCATTCACAATAATCCGACAGTTCTTTTCCGAACGATCAAGAACAGGATGTGGTCCAGTATAAGTCTGAGACAATGGAGGTTTGTGACAGTCCACACGTAAAAACACATGAGAACATGTTTCCAATGAGGGATGAACATAGATTGAATCCTTGCAATGTTTTGATGTTGCAATTGGATTTAAAGTTTGCATCAAGGTGCGAAGTTGATCTACGTATGATGGAAAGGCTGTTGCAGAAACTTGTTCACTTAATAAAATGTCAGATGGTAAACGAAGTGTTGTTCCATATACAAGTTCTGCACACGTAGCGTTAATATCGTTCTTTATTGCAGATCGCAATCCTAGCAAAACAATTGGTAGTACCTCGGTCCATTTTGTATGCTCATGGCATTTAAGAGCACTTTTGAGGTGACGATGAAAACGTTCTATTAACCCATTAGATTGGGGTCTATACGCTGCGGAATGGATGTGGTTGGTTCCAAGCACTTTAGTTAGCTGTCTAAAGAGATTTGATTCGAAACTTCTGCCCTGATCTGTTGTTATTGTTGTAGGACAGCCGAATCTGGAAATCCAACCACTTAATAGTGCTCGACAAACTGTTTCGGCAGTCATGTCAGTAGTCGGGATTACTTCAGGCCAGCGAGTGAAACGATCAGTTATCGTGAGGCAATAACGTTGGCCGTCAGATGATGGCAGTGGTCCAATAAAATCCAGATGTATATGGGAAAATCGAGCATCTGGTAGATTGAATGTACCAAGTGGAGTCTTGGTGTGGCGATGGACTTTAGAACGTTGGCAAGGAATACAACACTGTACCTGCTCTTTAATCCATTTGTTCATTGCTGGCCAAACATATCGAGAAGTTATCAACTTATTTGTAGCGAAGATTCCTGGATGGGAAAGTCCATGAAGTTGGTTAAATATGATTTTTCGATATGACTGTGGGACAAATGGTCGAGGTTGTCCGGTGGACATGTCGCACAACAGTTCCAAATTAGCGATTGGAAAATAAGTCTTTTCCAAAATTAGTGAAGTGTCGTTTTTGGTTAGAATCGCCTTTAACTCTGAATCATTCGCTTGGGCTGAAGCAAATTCTTGAAAATTTAATGGAGAAGAGATAGTGTCAATTTCTATGCGAGATAATGCATCAGCGACGACGTTGTTAGTGCCTTTTGTATGGCGGACATCTGTTGAAAATTGAGAGATATAGTCCAAAGGACGGAGTTGTCTTGGCGAACACTTGTCTGGCTTCTGCTTGAAGGCGTAAATCAAAGGCTTTTGATCGGTGAAAATGATGAAATCACGACCTTCGAGCATATGTCTGAAGCGTTTGACGGATGTGTATATTGCTAATAGTTCTCTGTCATACGTGGACCAGTTCCGTTGGCTTTTGGAAAGCTTGACAGATAGAAATGAAATAGGCTCCCAGGCATCTTTATTCAGTTGCATAAGAGTACCGCCAACAGCTAAATCGCTTGCATCGACCCAGACACTCAGCTTCGCTCCAGGTATCGGATGTTGCAGAAGAGTTGCACTTGCTAAGGCATTTTTAGCATCCGTAAATGATTGCTCTGCCACATCAGTCCATTGAAGTAACTCATTAAGTTTGGTTACTGTAATTCGTTTAGATTTATTTTTATTTTTGACGCCTTCTAAGAATTTATTTAAAGGGGCTAATATATGAGCTGCTTTGGGTACAAAACGTCTGTAGAAATTAAATAATCCAAGGAAACGCCTTAATTGTGTGATAGTGGTTGGCTTTGGAAAATTTTTGATGCATTCTACACGTTCTGGCAGAGGCTCAATACCCGATTCGGAAACTTTAAAACCTAAGAAATCAATGGAGGAGACTCCAAAAACGCATTTTGATGGTTTTAAAGTAAGGCCATAATGTTGTATTCGTTCAAATAAAATCTGTAGATGTTCGATATGCTCTTCTGATGATCGAGAAGCCACTAATATGTCATCAACAAAAACATAAACGAAAGGGAGGTTTCGAGTAACTTCATTGATAAATCGTTGAAAAGTAGATGCGGCGTTACACAGACCAAATTGCATACGTAAGCTTTCGTATAAACCAAAGGGTGTAATAATGACAGTTTTATGAACATCCTCTGGATTTACAGGGATTTGATGATACGCTTTCATGAGATCTATGTGCGAAAAAATTTTTGTGCCATGTAGGTTCGATGTAAAATCTAAAATATTTGGTACACCGTAATTGTCTTTGATTGTTTGAGCATTAAGTGCTCGATAGTCACCAACAGGTCTCCATTCAGAGCTATCTTTTTTCGGTACCATGTGCAAAGGAGATGCGTAATTG
Organism: Metellina segmentata; assembly: GCA_947359465.1. Lineage (NCBI taxonomy): Eukaryota > Metazoa > Arthropoda > Arachnida > Araneae > Tetragnathidae > Metellina > Metellina segmentata. The sequence continues at coordinate 131,279,399 of OX375874.1, forward strand.
CTTTGCGAGGGGCGCATGTGGCCTAATTGGATCATTGTTTTGAATTCCTCCTTAGCAATGTGTAAGCGGTCAGGTGCAAGTCTGCGGGCTTTGGCCGTTACGGGCGGACCAGTCGTGTTGATGTAATGAACAACTGAATGTTTTATCTCCTGATCCGGGCGTGGAGGTCGTGTGATTTCTGTAAATTCCATTAACAATTTATGGTATACACTATTACCAGATACCGTTTTTACGGAATGGATGCTACTGTTGCGCATTATACCGTCAGTGTTTATGTTTGTTTGTGCATCATTCAATTTATGCTGCACTAAATTTGGCACTAGGTTAATATTGTACAAAAAATCGGCGCCTATTATGGGAGTGGACACATTTCCAACTAAAAATGTCCATGTGAATACGCGTCTCAAACCCAGATCTAAGGAGAGAGTTTGTGATGTGTATACATGGATGGGGGAAGTGTTTGCTGCGGAATAAGTCATTTCCGAGCCATTTCTCCTTTGTAATTTTGATGCGGGAATTATGGAAACGTCAGAACCTGTGTCGATTAAATACTGTATATTAGTACGTCTGTCGCGTACGAATAGGCGATGAGAATTTTTGGTCAAGGTGGTAGTCGCCTCTACACCAGGCCTCGGTCGTTTTTTTTTTAATTTGCAGGGAGGTGTGCATTTTTGGGCCTTTTCGCCAAATTTAAAATGATACCAACATTGATCGTGTTGGTTTTGGCTGGATCGCGATTTGCTGCGATTACCCGGCGCGTGATGTTGCTTATTATGACTGCGGCTTCTGCCACAAGAAAGGTTATCTATGCGCAGATTTAATTTTTCAATTTCTGCAAATAATCGATCTTCAATGGAAACTGAGGCAACTGAGCAAGCACTTACCGGCATCGGCGTCACTTCCAGTACTCGGTCGGCCACTTCCGCTGCTTTCTCGATCGTCAGAGGAGTTATGGCTGCAAGAATGGACTGTACTCGCGTTGGCAGATGCGTTTGAAAAAGTTCGAGCATGAGCTCGTCTGGCACTTGATGCGATAAGGCACGTCGCTTCATGATGCGGAGCAATTCAGTAGGCTTCCTGTCTCTTAATTGTTCGCCAGCTAAAAGTTTCCGAATTTCCTGGTGTGATGATTCGCCACTTCGGTTGATTAGTTCCCTTTTGATATGTTGGTAAGGGTCGGTCGGGTCCGGCTTCGTGATGACGTCGCGAACTGTCGACGCTGCTTCTGGAGGAAGGTTGGATGCAATGTAGTTAAACTTGGTACGATTGTCCGTTATTGGTTTGGGTACTCCTAATTCGAACGTACTCTCACACATGTGGAACCAAAGTGCAGGGTCGCTGAAGTTGTAGGACGGAATTTTCACCGCGCTGACGTCGGTCATTTTTAAGTCCAAGGCTTCACAGCACGTTGAAGAAAAATAATGGATAATTTTGAAAAATATATCCGGATTCAGGTATTGTGCGTTCTTTAATAGCGGGTCACCATTTTGTGGTGTTCGTTGGTACGCAATTAATACAACATAAATTAGAACACAATAATTTATTCCACAAGACGAAAAGAGACACAAGACGAACACAACCGAAAGGGAAAAGTTAAGAAGTAAGAATATTGATACGCGCTCCGTTCGCAATGCTTCGCGCATGCGCATTACAAACTTGCGCCGAGAGAGAAAGAGAGCGATATTACGCGAATCGTCTGCTTCTGACAAGAACAACGAATTTCAATTCGTACTCTCCACAAGGTGATGGGTTATTACACAAAAAAAGGAAAGTCAGAGCGCAGCTTTTAGAATTGATGAAGAATTATAAAATACCGTTCATTTACAAGTTCAAATCAAATAAATATATTTAAACCAAAATTAAAAATCAACACGTGAAAAACAGGATTTTAAAAATGTTATGTCTATGTTCTATGATTCGACTTTTAGATGAGATATTTTTTATTCAAATTGTAAAATTCATTTCCCTTAACCAAAATTTTCTTTCGACATTAAATTCATATATACTCGAACCTCACAGAATCATGGCATGGATCGTCGTATATGTGATCCTGAAGAACACGATCAGGTCAAGTAAAAAAAAAAAGAAAGTTTGGAAAGGACGATTGTCTATGGTTCCCACTCCTTTATCCAAAAAAAATTCAAGAACATTTAAGGACTTTTCAAAACCAAAAAAATATTTTTCAAGGACCTAAAATTTGTTAATTAAAAAGGAAAATATCAAAAATTAAAAAAAAAAAAAGACATTATTTTTTTTAACTAACGATAGTCAAAAACAGATCGGTTTTCATCAATTTTGGTTATTATTTAGATTTACTTTTCTCACAGATTGTTGTTTGAGAAACAAAACAAATCAAAAGTTTTGACTGGTGTTAGAAACTTAGACTAGAGAATAAAAAAAGCCCTATCTTTATGATCGTTAAAGATAGAGTAAAAATGTCAAAAGATTTGAAATCTGCAGAAACCTTTGCAACAAAAAAATATCTTAAATGTGATTTTCTTTTTTTTTTAAATTATTTTTTTCAACTGTAACTTTTATATTTTTGCAATAAGCATTTGGCTTCATTTCTTTGGATGCTTGCTAGGTTTCTAATGACGTCCTGACTGCTAAAGCTACGGTTTCCTAAGAAAGCGGTGCTGTTATCTAGCGGCCGTGATACCATGCTGTGGTGGGCATAACAAATCAGCCGTCTTAACGGAGACCAGAGGTGTCAACTTATACGGACAGTATACTGTGGAAAATGGACGATCTAGACGTAGCATTATTAGTATATCACGTAGTGTCAAAGCACAATGCACTGGCTTAATTCAGAATGACACTCAAATGGAACACCTGCTGCGGAGGAAACTAGTCTGGACAAGTTCCTATGCAAGACAAAATTACACAATTATCTAATAGCTAAAAAAATCAAGTACTTTCAAAAACTTTTCACCAAATTCCGCAATTTTCAAGGATTTTCAAGGGCCCCTAGTAAGGAAAAAATATTCAAGGGCTTTTAAGGACTTTTCAAGGACCGTGGGAACCCTGTTGTCACAGGAAAAGTACTGCTTAAGTGTGTAAAGTGTCCAGGATCGACTGCCAATGACATTTTCGATCTCATCAGTGAAAGTTTGGTAACGACCAATAATGATATCAAATCAGTTCTTGCTCGTTATTTCAATATCAATATGACTCCAGCACAGGACAACTCATTTTGTGAAATAATGAGGAGCATTTCATCGACCTTAGACGAAGCATATATCAGCAGCAGAATGTTATTTCTTTCAGTTGCTCGATTTGAAGATTTGTCATGAGGTTGTGGGTAAAAGCATGAATCCTAAATTATTGATTAGTTAGTCATTAACCACCGTCATTGAAAACACTTGTCTGCTATTCGACAGCCAATCGACTAGTCGATTCGTATAGCCCCGCGATTTACCCTTCTTACGACAGCAACTCCTATCGTATCATTCGTCTATTTCATTAAAAGGTCGATGAGACATTTACTGTTGTACCGTCATGTAAGAATTTGACGGACAGCTGGTTTAAAATTAAACTATTTATTACATAAATTAAATATTTACAAGAAAATTTAAAAAGATAATTAAGGGCACAGCCATCGACAACCGAATCCTGCCTGAAGCCAAAGTAACAAATCGCAAAACAGAGACGTCTGTCTATCGTCGAATCTCGAGTCCCAATCCCAAAATCCACGTTCGCTTCGCTCCACAGAACCGCCGCTGACAACGAGAGGGGGTGAATTCCGAGCCCTCTAGAGATGTTTATGTCCTCTCCAGAACAGAAACAGCCCCACACAGATGCGAAAACCGTCTGTCATGCCGACTTGAGTCCCCCACAGCAAAACTTCATCCCAGACATGGGATTAGGGAACCGACGGAAACTCCAGCTGTGTCTATGGATCAAATGGAACGCCGATGAGAAAATACTTTCTTTCGGTATTTTGTGAAAACCCGCACGTGCAAAGTCTGAAGTTGTTTTTGCATTTCGAAACATTCCAGCGTCCACGTGTTAGGGAAAAGGGTCGGATAGTACCATATGGTACACTGTAAAGATTTGAGGACCAACTCCACTCAAACGACCCAAGGCAAAACGACCGTTGACGGTGCATTTTCTACACATGGTTTGAGGCCAGGCCTATTCTAGATAAGAATTCTAGGTGAGATCCTCATCTAGAATGCCCTTGCTTGAGGATGTGTGGAGTGTATGAAATCAGGTACAGTAGGCTAAATCGAGAAAGCAGATTTTTCCCGAAACAGATTATAATAGTGGAAAAAAGTTTATTAGTTTTCCCTCGGGCCTACTTCAGATGAGTAAGAAAGTATTTACTGACGTTTCTAGGAAATTCGTATTTAGACACTAAATGCTCGTTTGCATGATGGTGTGCAAATACTATCATACTGTGTTACCTGTTTGAACAAAAATATAACACTATCAAAGTGCTTACAATTTTTATTTTTGCTTTAAATACTTAGATTTGGTCTTTAAACATACTTATGTACTGTAAAATGTTCTTTTGCTAGTTAATGAATCCTTGGCATTTTTTCGACTAGTTTCACGTCGAATATGTTCTAGCGCATATTATTTTACATATACGCATAAGATAGGGTAGGTACCAATTAAAGTCGCACTGGAACAACACAACGGACTATTGAAAGCTCATCAAAGCATTATTTTAGAGCCATGGTCTCTGTTAGTGTAAATAAAATTTTTGTAAATAAATGTCACACCAGACATACGCAATCAGAAAGACTCTTGCCTCAGCCATGTGGAATTCGGAAATACGCAACAAAAGCTGCGTATATTGAATCATCGAGACCCTAGCAACAATGTAATTCCTGTTAGCAGGCCAACTATTGGATGATATCAACCAATGATGATCTAGACAGCGTTCGAGGCGAAAACACCCACGCAGGAGAATAATGAAGATTGCGAAGATGTAGTTTGTGAGAACTGGCAATTACCAAATTGTTTTAATTTTCATTGTATATACGTTTATCTGTAAATTGTTGAATCTCAATTTAAATAGTTTAAAATGATGAGGTCTCACCTTCAATCCATCAAAACCAAAGGACAGGGCAACTCGTCCATAATACATAAATAATCTTTAATTATACGATCCATTTACTTGTATTAAACACACAACATTGCACGCACACTAGCGTTCTGGTAGTTCCACAAGACACCGACTGTACTCACTCCCGTCAAGGGTTTTTTCGTATGAGCAGTGCTAAACAGACCGATCTGACTAAAAGGTTAAGCTGACGGAAATCGATAATTTGATGCATGTTCAACAGTATGAATGAAAAGGATTTCGGTAAAAACAAGCAAAACCTGTAACTGGAAATAACAATTGAACTCATCTTTGTATCACCATCGGTAAACGCACATTTACTATATTCGGAGCATTATTACGTGCAATAGATCCAAGCAAACAGTACCAGAAGCAGCATTGTTTGTAGCGCCTAGTAATAATTAACATAACTTGCTATCCAATTTTAAAGCAGCTCTGATTCAGTTGTCCTCACAGAAACCTACTGTATCTTGATGAAATACAAAATTCTTATTAATAACGAAATCGAGGAGCAAATTTATTTACAGCTTCGATAGGACATAAAACACTTTTTTGATTAAAATGGACGTTATTTAAAAAGACGCTTTAAAAAAAAATTCAAAAACTGAAGACAAAATACTCAAAGTAAATAGACATCTACCGAAATTATTTCAAATAATCAATGTAAGAAGTATATATAAAATAAAAAAACGGACGATTAAGTCGGACGTATGACAAGCGCGACTATAGTGGTACCATTTGTATACTGTGAGGGACAACCCTCTGAATACATTTATACTTAAACTCGAATCGTGGCAATCAAACCAGTCGGGTAAGAACACATTTTCGGGACATACTAAAATGACAGTTTCCAAACGCACTTCACTGATATCCTGATTTGAGGCTAAATGAGCCTTCCCGTAATTTAATTTGTTTTCATTAGTCAAAATACTCCATTAGTCAATCATTTTGGAGCTGCTCTACCTCCCTTGGAATTCAGCCTTAATTATTCAAGTTGAGGCGCCAATATCTCAACTTAACTTCTTTTTCTCTGAAAGAGTACACTGAAGTGCAAATAATTTTTTCTTAATTGGAAGCTATGCATGGATATTTGTAATACGGTGTCTCGGGTGTGATGAATATTTGAAGCTGGATTACTCGGAGATGAGGACGAACACAACATTTAATTAAGTACAGTGACTCCCTCTTAACCAGCCGTGGACCTGTCACGACACGTCTCTGGCGTGATTTCCCTTTCAAAAGAGCAATGCACGTAAAGAAACAAAAGCAAATCGACGATTATTTTTAGAGCTTATTTTTGTTTTGTTTTTACAGCATAGTACGGTGTTAAATATGAGATTTAATAGCCTGTTTAGTAAGGCCTAATATGTATACTGCAATTATATATATGTACTATAACACAGTAGTCTATACATTAACATGGGTTTAGTTAAGTTCGGATAAAAAAAATACGAAATTAATATTGTTTGTTCTTCATCGTGTTTCCTAGAGAACTGTAAAGATCTTTTTCCGATGCCATTATTAGTTTAGGGTTTATTAAGTGTCAAAGTTTGAAAAGTGATATTTCTTCCGCGTGTGAGCAAAACACATACAAATTTTTAGTCTTAAGCCGTGAGGTTTTTTTTAAAGAGTACATCTCAACGTAAACTTTTGCAGCTCGTCGAGTTTTTTTTAGAAATTTCAATTTGGTTCTTGAAAATATTTTTTTTTTAATTCGTGAAAAATCGGGACATTTTCGTTATTATTTTTTAAACTGCCGTACCTATATCTTATTACTATTAGTTTTTAATTTTAAAAATATCGCAGTATACCTCATACTTACGATATAGTTATTTTTTAAATTGGTTAATAAATAAGTTCGATGCTATAAAAAGTTGGTCAGACAAAATTCGGAATCTTTGGATATTTTTGTTACTTTTTGTTAAAACCGTTATACCTGCAGCTTAATACCATTATTTCTTAAATTTGAGAACATCACTGAATACCTTACATTGTACTCTTTCTTATGGTATAATTATTTTTTATATTGGTTAATAAATAAAGTCGATGCAATTAAAAGTTGGTCATACAATTTTCGGAACTTTCAGATCTTAATTTCCGAAACAAAGCTAAAATTGTCATATCTATATATTTATTATCATTTCCAATGGCAAGGCAGTACAATTGTGTGAAGATAAATACAAATACAATACAATACAAAGTACAGAGTTGACCAGGTCGTTTTAGCCTTATACAAGGCCAGAAGTGATGGTCACTTGTGAAGGGGCACCCAGTGGGTAGACCATCATTGTCCCTAACAAAGGACAGTACAAATTACATCCATGTCCTAACCACAGATTCGAACCAGGAACCTTCCGATCCAGATGCCAACACCTTGACCACTAGACCGGTTGGTCGGCATATCTATATATTATTACTATTAGTTTTTAATTTTGAAAATATCGCAGTATACCTCAGAATGTACTCTTTCTTACGGTACAATTATTTTTTAAATTGGTTCATAAATAAATTCGATGCAATCAAAAGTTGGTGACTCAAATTTCGTATTTTTTAGTTCGCCTAGCATGTTCCTCACGCATAAGAGGGTAGTATTTTTGACTATCGGGTTTGCCAGATATCAAATTTATCGTAGCAACAATTACCATAAAAACGATTTCTTTTTATTTGGCGAGGAAAAGGGCTCGCTTTTTTCCCTCTGTTGTCCCCTCTCAGACGGTTTACCGAGAAAGTACTAAGTACAAATCGTAAAGTTGGGAGATTAACACGGTTTACTTAAAATTGTACAGGGAACAAGATGCAGAAGATTTTTTACTGATGCGGCTATTAGTTTAGGGTGCATTAAGTGTTAAAGTAAAAAAAAAGTGAAATCACTTGCGAAAGAAGTATTGGTTTGCAAAGCAAACCAAACGGAACTTTCGTAGCAATCCCCGGGGGTCGGCGAGTGTAAGCGAGCAGAGGGCGAAGCCCTAACTGTGACATCATGTACCGGAAAGTCAAATCAAGACAATACGAATTTTTCAGATAGTTTCGCTGTCCAGCAGATTCACTCTGCGAAAGAAATGTTGGTTTGCGAAGCAAACCAAATGGCATCTGTGAAAGGAGTGTTGGTTTGCGAAGCAAATAAAATGGGATTGTGTGACAATCCCCGGGGGTTGGAGAGCGTAAGCTAGCAGATACATAAAAGCTTATATACATAAAAAAAGGATGTGTGTATGTATGTGTGTATACTATCTATACAAATCTACACCGTTTGACACCACACGAAATTTGGTGCACTTCTACTTTAGAACAATGCGGAAAACATATATATATGTGTGTGTGTGTGTGGAGGCCGGGTGTTGGAGTAGTAGGTAGTAAACAATTTAAAGAATAATAACGTTTAATGAGTTGATGATCATGATGGTACTATTTACAAGATATGGGATGGTTAAAACAAAAGTAATAAGTTCAAGTCCGTCTTAAGGTGTCCAAGATCGAGGCTCGTCCTTGAGGTTCGCCTCACGCGAACCCGTCTTTCTCCTGTCGTTTTCGTCTTGCGTCTGCTGGATCTCGGCGTTGCGCGGATGCGCGGTGTGGCTGTTCAGTGGTCGTAGATCACTTCAGCGTGGAGGTGCCCTCTAGTGGCAGTCAAGAGGCTGGGCACCACAATTCGGCCATCCTGGGTGCGACTGGACCACCAGGCGTTTCTGAAAATATACAAAAAAAAAAAAAAGAGGCAAAAGCAGAAGCAATGTTCAAAATCCGTCAATCTCTGTAAAACAAATGTATCTGGGATATAGAGCTCTGAAATGTCCTTCAGCTCTGGAAATGATTAAATAAGCCAAATCGTCTATCTTCATTTGTCGTCTTTAAACGTCGTTCTTCGTCTTTCTTTCAAACGTCTTTTGTCTTTTTCATACTTCCCACGTCTTCTTCAGCTTCTTTCGTCTTTAACTTCTTTCTTCTTTGAACGTCTTTCGTCGTCTTTAAAAATATGGTATCTTCTTCCTCTTTTCCTTTGACTCGTCTTAGCAAATTCTTAAAACTAAAACGCAATTGGCTATGGTTTTTTCAATCTTCTGTCTAAGCTTGGGGATGAAATAGTGCTCTTCAATTAATGGTAGGGGAAATCTGTCCTTTACAATTACTTTATTTAATCTTCTATAGTCAATGCACACACGAGGTGTTGCATCCTTTTTCTTTACAATTACAACTGAAGAACTTGGTTCTACTATCCCTTGATCTAACCATTCAGTAACTTGCGATTCGACGATCGTTTTCTCTGAAAATGGGAACCTACGTGGCTGATGAGATACAGGTTCATTATTTTTTACCAAGATATTCAATTCAACATTTGTTGTTTTTGTTTTGTGTTGTTCATAATTCGAAACTAATTGTTGTATCTTATCTTTTAAGATATTTGGAACGTCAGGTTCAATATTTACATAAACATCGTCACCAGTTGACAAATCCGTTGGTAAAACAGACAAAGTATTTATTTCCTCAACACACTGGGATTTATTTTTCAGAGTAATTCCGTCTTCGTTAATTAATGTTTCACCCAACATTAACCATTTAGTCCAATAATAGCGTCATAAGTCATAACATTATTTTCTACTACGCATATATCTGCATCACCCTCAAAATTATCTATTTGAACGTTTCCTTTAAAATAGCCTAACGATTCTACTCGGCATTTTCCAAAACCAGTCAAAGTAGAATTCAACGGGCATAAATCCTTAATAGTCAATTTGTCAAAAACAGATTTACGAATCAGAGTAGCTTGACTTCCAGTATCTATCAATGAATTAACACTTAAACCATTAATCATAACCATTTTCATTACTTTCGATTTTACGCCAACATCCAAAATGGCTACTTCCGTTTTCGAATTCATTCTACATTCCGAAGCCTTGTGACCAAACGTGCCACATTGAAAACATTTAAGTCCTTTATCTTTATGAATACAAAATCTAGATATATGATCTTTTGATCCACAATTAAAACAAATCTTATTACTACTATTTTCTGAACCATTGTATTTCATTCCATCAAACTTGACTCTATCTCTGTTTGCAGTTTCGTTTTTAGAGTTAAATCTATTACGATACTCATTTTTTGTTCTATCAAAATTCTTATTATCATAATTCATCCTATCGAAATTCTTTCTACCAAAATTTTTTCTGTCGAAAGCAACTTTACCATATGCAGAATCGGCTTTTATTATTTCATACACTTTCAGTTTTTCCTTAAACTCAAACAAATTTTTACAACCATACAGAATAGTTTTGTTTTCCTGTTTGTCATTTATTCCCTTAATCACATAGTGCATCAAAGCAGCGTCATCGATTTTTCCGCAACTGCACAATACTTTCATCTTTAAAAAATATTCTTGAGTGGTTTCAGAATCTTTCATTTTCCTTTTTCTCAAAAGTTCATGTAAATTAGCAGAGTTTATTTCAAAAGAGAATTCGTCGATCAAGGCCTGTTTCAATTTTGACCATGAATTTATTTCTGGTTCTGTTCTAACAAACAAAGCAGCGTTACCACTAAGCGATCTCTTGCCAAATTTTTGCATTTCCGTTAAGGAAAACAGATGACAAGTATTCTCGAAATGTTCGATCCAATTGAAAACATTTTCGTGCGGTTCTGCATTGAACTTAGAAAGGGTACTTTCGATATCAGAGTAATTTATACTGACATTTTGAAAAGAATTATTACTACTAATCTTATTTCTACTACTATATACATCATCACACTGAGAAACATGAGTATTATTTTTAAAATCAAATTCACCACATTGCATAGAAATATCACTCTTATCTATCTTATTTCTACTATGCATATAATCACACTGAGAGGTATTAGTAATACTTTCGATTTAATTGCACTGCATTGAAAAATCGGTTTTGTTTCTCGTTTCGTTTGTTTTGTCTTCCGATTCAGTTTCAGACAGATCGGCGCGTTCGTTCTCGACAAAGCTTTCAAGGTTACATAACATAAATAAAATTCTTTTTGCTATTTCCGCTTTCGTGCCTTCGAAACTAAATCTTAGCAAGTTAGATATTGTAATCAATTCGTTTAGCGAAAAGCTGTCTTCTTTATTTTTCAGTTTCTCATTAAATTCTTCGCTATCTGTTTCGAAATTAAAGCCAGGAAATCTTTTTTACGCGTGTTCTATTCGATCGATTGCCGTCATTTTCGAAAATGAATCTATGCAAAATTCTTATTTTGTCGGTCTTGCAATTTTTCAATGCACGCTGACTTCTTTAATATCACTTAAAATCATGTTATGTTATGGAATGTTCACGTACCTTTAAGATGCTTTTGCTGTAAGGAGCAGCTTGGAGATTGGAGTAGAGATTTCGTTTTTGAAACACAGTCACAAGTTCAAAGAGTCACACGTTTTTCTTTTTTCGGTAAGACTTCTAGACGTACATTCGGGCGTATATCCAAGCGTTCCCCATCTAGGCGATCATTATCGAGGCATTCACCATCTATGCGTTCATTATCCCGCTTCTGAAAATTTGTGGAGGCCGGGTGTTGGAGTAGTTGGTAGTAAACAATTTAAAGAATAATAACGTTTAATGAGTTGATGATCATGATGGTACTATTTACAAGATATGGGATGGTTAAAACAAAAGTAATAAGTTCAAGTCCGTCTTAAGGTGTCCAAGATCGGGGCTCGTCGTTGCGGTTCGGCTCACGCGAACCCGTCTTTCTCCTGTCGTTTTCGTCTTGCGTCTGCTGGATCTCGGCGTTGCGCGGATGCGCGGTGTGGCTGTTCAGTGGTCGTAGATCACTTCAGCGTGGAGGTGCCCTCTAGTGGCAGTCAAGAGGCTGGGCACCACATATATATATATAATTCTCTTACGTGGCACGCAAAAAAGACGTTATTTGTTATCGCGTTTTGGCAACATTGTACGATTGTTTGTTTACCACGAAGTCGCCTCAATTGAATGTATACCGTTATCGGATGAAATTTTATTGAAAAAAAAAATTTTAGTCGAGTTGTTGCAGTTTAAAATTACAAATCAAAGAAAGCGGATGATCATTTCAGGGCCATTTAAAAAACGGTCTTTTTCAAGGCCAACAATTATAGTTCAACAAGACGCTTGCACTATAACTTTCGACAACAAACTGAACGAAAAAGTGTGGGTGACTCAAGAGTGCTTTATGGAAATGTACACACAAACAACATGCTGGGTATTACATTTCCAAAGCAGCGCTCACATTTCGACTCAAAATCTGCTCAAAGTTTTCATTTGAATTCTTATTTCAGGGTACCGTATATATATTTTCTGTAATACAGCAAATTTAGATTTGAAAAATATTTTTTTGGTATATCATATTTTGTAAACAATTATTTCTGCTAGGACGAATGTCTTCATTGATGCGAGCGAAGCGAGCATAGGTTAGCGTAGCGAACCAATGACGATTGCCTTGCAATCCTCCGGGGGTTGCTGACGTGTACCTCGACGTTCAGGATCATTCGGCCTTGTCTGCACTATGGCAATACTACGACGATGATGGTTGTTTCGTCCAACAGGATCGAGCTCCATGTCTTACTGCAAAACGTGTGCTGGACTGGTTTCAAGAAAATGAGGTGAATTTGTTAGACTGACCTGTTTAGAGACCAGATTTAAATCCGATCGAGCACTTGTGGGACAAACTGGAGCGACGAGTACGACACCTCCACGCACGCCCATCTTCACAACAGTCTTTCAAGATGCATAGCGATCTATTCTTGCCAGACTTAGAAAACTTGTGGAAAGTACGCCACTACTTGTTGCAGCTGTAATACAAGCGAAAGGAGGGCCTATCCGTTACTAAATAGAATAATAAAGCACTTTTCTGAAAACCTTGCAGTGTCCAAATACTTTTGTCCTTATAGCGTACTACACTATCTACTAATAAGTATTTGGACACGCATGGAAATGACATATCTGCGGTCATGATATACGTCACGCTCTCTGGAGATAAATATCGTGTAGGAAATCGTATAGTAGGCATGAGTTGCATGCAAGATGCTGAAGTACAGAGTTATCTGATTTCGAGGAAGGTGTAATCGTCGGGTATCGCAGAAATGGCCGATCCTTAAGGGACATATCTAGCCAGCTGAATGACACAAAATCGACAGTGGCCTATGTGATTCAGAAATGGAAGGTGAGCGGTGATTGTCGGAATGTGATCCGAATCGGCAGACCCACGAAACTGGGAGATAGAGACCGGCGGGTGCTGTCCAGATAAATTCGGAAGAACCGCACCCAACCAATGGCCCACATACTCCAGGAGTTTCAACAGACAACCGGGAGTGTTGTTTCGATGAACGCAATCCGTAAGGAAGCACATCTGCTTGGTTTTCAGGGTCGTGCTGCCGCCCATAAGCCTTTGATCACGAAGTCCAACCGAGCTGCTCGGTTCATGTGGTGCAAAGCACGTCGAAAATGAACTGTAGATCAGTGGAAACGGGTTCTCTGGAGCGACAAATCAAGATTCACCCTCTACCGTTCGGATGGCAGGGTCTGGGTATGGCGTCTGCCTGGAGAACGCCTCCTGCCAGAATGCATTGTGCCCACAGTAAAGTTAGGCGGAGGTGGAATTATGGTCTGGGGGTGTTTCTCCTGGTATGGACTGGGCTTGGTCCAAAATTCATGGTAAGCTCAACGCATTGTTTTGCCTACTGCATTGTTTTGGATAAGAGCGTGACAGTGTGCTTCCTACGTTGGGGCAGTTTTACGGGTTGGACCCATGTTACTTCCAGGACAACAACGTAAGCTGTCATGTTGCGAGGTCCACCATGGATTGGTATGGTGACAATAAGGTTAACCGAATGGACTGGCCAACCCTGAGCCCAGACTTGAACTATCGAGAATCTCTGGAACGAGTTGGATCGCCGAATTAAGAGGTGCAACAACCGTCCAAAATCGGTGAAGGAGCTTACATGTCTTCTCCAAGCCGAGTGGAAGAAAATATCACTAGCCGTCATAAAACGACTTGTGGAAAGCATGCCCCGCAGGGTTGAGGCTGTAATTGCCTCTTGTGGTGACTCTACAAACTATTGAATATGAATATGAACAGGTGTCCAAATACTTATTGGTAGATAGCCCGGCTTTGTCCGTGCCAGTTGCTTTTGAGGGGTTATTGGTTTGCTTCGCAATCCATATGGGAATTTGTAGCCTATTGTATAACAGCCATAACGGAGTTGCAAGTGGTGTTGGTTTTGTTCGCAAACCAAATGGAGATTAAAGAAGATCAAGGTATCTAACTGGTGTAAAATTTTCCGCAGATTTCAGATCCATTGAAATTTTTAATCTATCTTTAACGATCCCGATTTTACAAAAAGAACTATACAATGCCAGTCTAAATATTTTTTTTCTTTCCTTTGCTGAAATGGTATGAGTGCAGGAAATGTAATCTGTTGATTTCTGGAACGCGAAGGTTGACGACGTCACAATCTCTTGCGAAAACATAAAGATATAGTATTCTATTTAAAAATTATTATTTTAAGAAAATCATATTTTTAGCTATTAATCTTATGTTAAATTTTCCACAGATTTCAAATCCGTTGAAATTTTTACTCATCGTTAAAGGTCTAGAAGATTAAAAAAAAAGAACTTTTAAGCGTTCCTCCGCAAAATCAAACGGAAGCACGAAAAAAAAAATTAGAATATGTTATATCTTCATGAGTTACTATTCAAAAGAAAACCAATAATATTAAAATTCCATTAAATTAATTTTAAAATCTTCTAGATTGAATTTTAAAATTCGGGTTTCGCATAAAAAATGCAAAAATTCAGACTACCTGTGTGCCTATTGTAAGTGTCATAGATTCGTCAGGAACTTGCACATACTGGACAAACAAACAAACACTTTCTTTTATAATTGTATATGCACTCATTGCCATAAAAATTTGCGCACCAAGAAAAAGTCGTCAAAATGAAACGAAATTTTACACATGTAAGTACTACTTTAATATAAGAAATTGATTAGAAAATGAAACAAAAAAGATCATTTACTGCAGAAAAAAGTACAAATGAACGGAAGTTTTAGTACTCTGTTGGACCCCCTCTTGCGCGAATGCACGATGCGATTCGGGCGGGCATTGAGGCATACAAGTTCCGTATGATGTCCTGAGACATCTCGTTCCACAGTTGCTGTAAACGCGCCTCTAGTTCGACCAAACTCGTAGGGTGTCCAACTTACCGTCCCAAATGATCCCAGATTTGCTCGATTGGTGACAAATTTGGGGATCGAGCAGGCCAGGGAAGGGTGGTAATGTGGCGGAGGCAGTCTTGTGACATCCTTGCTGTGTGTATCCGAACATTGTCTTGTTGAAAAACGGCTCCTGGGAACCTTGCCATGGGTGGCATCACATGTGGCTGAAGGATGTCATGGACGTACCGCTGGGCTGTCATTGTGCCATGGATTAATATTAGGGGTGACCGTGTATCGTAAGCAATGACACCCCATACCATCACACCAGCTGTGGGAGCGGTGTGTCGCTGTATAGCGAAGGCAAGATTGAGGCGTTCACCACGGGGCCTCCACACACTAACACGATTGTCATCATTGCTCAAATTTAATAGAGATTCGTCGCTGAAAACGACCTGGTTCCATTCCGTTGCAGTCCAATACCGTCGCGTGCGACACCACTCCAAACGGGGACGTCGGTGGGTGGGTGTCATTTTCAGCACACGTAATGGGCGCCGCGATACCAGATGTCTTTCAATCAGGCGCCTTGCGATGGTCCGGGAAGACACAGGGGCCCGTAGTGAAGGTGCTGCCTGTGTCTGGATAGCGGCCAATGAGGCAGTTGGCTCTATGCGTGCGTTTGGTATAATGGGATTGTCTTCTCGACGACTGGTCGGTCAAGGGCGTCCTGAGCCTGGTCGCCGTGTAAATGACGTCTCTTATGTCCACTGACAGCTGCTCATATTGTCTTCGATGGCGACGTAACGGCATGTCTACCTCAGCGTTTCCTTTGCAAAAGATTAAGTAAACTCAAACAAGCTCTGCTTACCTGTTTTATACTCCAAGGAGAACGAAGTTCAACGCCCTCTAGTGGCATTACGGAATGCGCAATCACGCTGCATTTCTAATCATTTACATATCTGGCCGGCATGTACCTACATACCAAGTTTCGTTACAATCCCACAATTATTTCTTGTTGCGCAAATTTTTATGGCAATGAGTGTATATACACTGAAGAGCCAAAACATCATGACCACGTACTCAATAACGCATTGCTCCTCCTTTGGCCTGCAAAACAGCTGCAACTCGCCCGGGCATAGATGCCACAAGTTCTTGGTACATGACTGGAGACAGGTTGTACCAAATGTCTAAGCAGCGGTCACGCAAAATCGAGATATTCGGACATGGTGGGGTTTGAGCTCTGAGCTGCCGCTCCATGACACCCCAAATCTGCTCTATCGGATTAAGGTCCGTTAGAGGGCCACGAAATTAAGTGGAATTCATCAGTATGCTCCTCGAACCACTCTAACACAATTCGAGTTTTTTGATAAAGGGTGTTTTCCTTCTGGAAGATTCCATTTCCAGTTGGGAAGACAGACGCCATGTAAGGGTGCAACTGATCTGCATTGATGTTCAGAAAGTTCGCAGCGTTCATGATCTGTTTTACAACAACTATGGGTCCCAGAGTCGCCCATGAGAACGTCCCCCAAAGAATAATACCGCCACCACCAGCCTGTTCATGACTTGCTGTACAAGAGAGGAGCAACTGTTCGCCTGGCAGACGGCATACCCTGACACGACCATCGACGTAATGTATAAGAAATCGGGATTCATCTGACCAGGCAACTCTCTTCCACTCATCCATGGTCCAGTCTCAATGTTCCTGGGCTCACTGTGTGGGTAGTTAACGATGAAGCTTGGTCAACAGAGGCACACGAGTGGGACGTCTGCTGCACAGTCCCATATCCAACAGTGTTCGCTGAACTGTGTGTTCCGAAACACTTGCACTTGGACCTGCATTGTATTGGGCTGACAGATGAGCCACTGTCTCTTGCCGAATTTTCTTTACCAAGCAGGACAGTCTCCAACGTCCTTTTTCTTTAATGACGCGTGGACGATCGATCAACACCTTGGCATCTACTGCTGATGTCACTGTCATTTATCCACTTTGCATGAATACTAACAACGGCAGCTCGTGAACAACTTACCAGTCGTGCAGTTTTGGTGATACTCGTTCCGAGTCTTACGGCCATTACGATCTGCCCTTTATCAAATTCGCTTAGATCAGCAGCCTTTCCCACCACTCGCAAAAGTGAAGGAATGATTACTTACCTTCTCCAGCAGTTGTTAAATACCATTCTCACTTAATCACGTGCCCTCCAACGACGAGGGTGTATATATATATATATATATATATATATACACCCTCGTCATCTTTAGGCGTGTACGGGCTTCTCGAACCCGATATGCCCTAGTGATCTATTCCTTTTCAATGGAGTTTTTATTGCTCTAGTAAGCATGTCGTGACCACAGGAAGCCCCAGCAATATTTCGTTTTTTTCTTCTCTCCACCCTTTCGCTTCACAATTACGTGACATTGTCTATCGAATGTTAGGCAAAGCTTGGGCGTATATGGCCTTTGTACTATAAAACCCTAAACCAACTAACCGTTCCAGACTGCATAGTAAAGCAAATTTCCGCATTTCCTTGGAAAAGTAAATATTAATATGAAAACTAAAACTCTTCAAAATCGCAGTCCGGATTAAGTGATTTTTTTTTTCAGCTGTTATATTTTTGTTCACATAAAATTACTGAGAAACTTCATAACTTCCAATGTTGACCCCAAACTTTAAATATACGTTAAAATTTGTCTGGGCTACCAAAATTTCAAGTAATGTGGTCCAGTCACTCCATTTATTACTGACACCAAATGCTTGGAAAGGGATTCTAACCCTGAGACTAAGAGAATATACATCAAGTTTCTGGAATTCGAAATTAGAATCATTAGAAATTTGAAATGTAACACAAAAATTGAATTCCAATCTTTCAAAACCCTTCATCAGATGTTTTTTCATTTAATTAATACGTTTCATGCATTCTAGCAACAGTTTTCTATTTCTATCACCTATTGATAAAACTAGCACATGAGATAAACTAATTGGTGTGCTTAAAAATCATAATGCCATCAAATGTCACGAATAATCGCGCGTTGAATAGTGTCGAAATATCTGGAGAAGTTTAAATCTTATCGCCAAACAACATTCTTGAATCTAGGGTTTTATATATTATATGAGAACAAAATTAATCTCCTTCAACTAGAGCATACGATGTAATTGTTAATAATACTTTTACATCGACCGAAGATTCGAAATTCTATCCTATTTTGCATGTTTATTGCACATTAAGAGATCGACAATCCTATGGCTTTTAAATCTTCTTACGAACATTACGAGATTTAAGCTTTCTTCATTGCGAAATGCTCCTTTCCTTTAATCTGTACTTTCCCGCGTGGCACAGATTTCGAGGATGAAGGCTGGGATCTTGTCGCTTGTGATCCGCGCTTGGAATTAAAAGTATGCATTTTTTGACGCATAATGCTGTAATTACACACTTCACGGCCTAGAAATTCGTCGATCCGTATTCGCTTTCCATAATACATTCTTCAAATTAAATTAGCTCTTAGATGAGTACATTTTGATAGACAGTCGCGAATTGAAGAATTGGTTAATTTTTCAGTCATTTTTGCACTAGAATTAAAAAATGGACAGGCTCACCGGGATGACGGGAAATTCTTTGTCCTCTTTGTTGAGAAGAAAATAAATTTTATGGGATTTGACGAGGAAAGTCGAATTTAAACCAGCATTTAAATATTTTAATTAAAAAGGCATTATTGTCTTCAAAACGAAAATTTTGAATGTTTGCTGTGTTTAATAATTATTAATATTAAAATACTTAAATGCCATTTAAATGTTTAAAACTATTAGAAATATGTTTTTAAACTATGATCATATTAATAGTTGAATTCGGAAAAACAAACGATGTATAGTGACTACTGAACTAGATGTAAAAATATGCTGAGGGGAGTTTCGTTATAAGTAAACAAACTACCGGAAAACATTAATTTTATTTCCGGTTAAAAAGTACCTAGCTCCAGGAATGTAACAAGGTGAAAATGGTTTGGTTTGTGAGTCGTTGAGAAATTTCTCATTCGATACTATAAGAAATTTCTAAGTCACTCACGAAACCAGACCATTTTCACCTCGTTACGTTCCACTTATTAGTATTTCCATTTATTAGTATTTATTTAATTATTAAATAAAAAACAGCCATAACGGATTTGCCCGTGGTGCTAGTTTACTTCGCAAACCAAATGGGAATTCGGCGTGACATCACAATCTCTTGCGAAAATATAAATATTTAATTGAAAAATAATTTATTAAAATAAAATCAAACGTACAAGGTATCTATCTGGTGTCAAATTTTCCGCCGTTTTCAAAACCGTTGAAATTTTCAAACTATCTTTAACGATCTCGATTTTACAAAAACGAACAAAATAATGCCAGCCCAAGTGTTTTTTTAATTTGTTTGCTTTCTTTCGCTGAAATCGTAAGAGGGCATGAAATGTAATCTGCTTATTTTTTGAACGCGAAGGTTGACGTGATGTCACATTCTCCTGCGAAAATATAAGAGATATTATATTTAAAAATTTTATTTATTTAAAGAAAATCAAATTTTTAGGTATCGATCTAATGTGAAATTTTCAGCAGATTTCAAATCCGTTGAAATTTTTACTCCATCTTTTACGGTCTAGGAGACAGAAGAAAGAACAAAGTAACTCCAGTTAAAATATTATTTGTTTTTTATCGTCTGCTGGAAAATTATTCCTCCGTGCAAAATGATAACGGAAACAAAACAAAAAATTTAGACTCTGTGATCTTCTATGCTGTTGCATTCAATAACAATTAAATTTAATTTTTTTTATTTTAAAATGTTCCGGATTGAATTTTAAAATTTGTCGCGACCCAAAAATTGCAAAAAAATTAGACTACTAAACTGTGCTAAATCCGAAAATTGTAAGTGCCAGGACTTTGAGTGCAGAAAACAAGCCAGAAAACAAGCAAACATACAAACACTTCCTTTTATAATAGTAGAGATACCCACAGAAGCAAAGTTCTACAACAAAAACATACGCCACACTTACATTTAGCATAACAGAAAAGTACCGTTATAGTCGATCAATCGCCTGTGATACATTGACGTTGTTGCTATAAAGACCAAATACTTAGGAGTAATCCTAGACCCTCATCTTAATAGGAGGCCGCACATAGAACACTTAGGCCCGGTGCACACATCCGGTTTTCTGCTGCCGCAACGCAAGTGCGGTCTTCACCGCCGCTAGGTGTCGAGCAGTGTGCGTCGCGTTTTCGGAGCTCCTGTAAAGTTAAGTTATTTTTGCGTTATTATTCATTCATTTAGTCTATCTTCAGTGTATTACTTGTATTCCTATCAGCTCAAACATTTCAAATTGTTTTTAAAGTGTTATTATAGTCCTAGTACTTAGTTTTTTGACTAATTAAGTAGGACTAAATCAAGTATGTCTCGTTAGGCCTAATTCACGTCTGTCTCGTTGGGCCTAAATCTTGTGTGCCTTGTTTGTTTACATTCGTTTAGTTGACTACTATAAGGTTATGGGATATTTAATTCCAGCTTTTTCTGTATATTTGTTTCAATGCAGTGCTTTTTCTGTGAGTTTGATTTTGTTTAGTGCTTTTTCTGTGCATTGATTGTTACTTTGGATTAGCATGGGTTTAGTTACGATGTTAAAGGAGATGAGGACACAGGGACCCAGTGGGGAGTTCTATGTTGAATGTGACTTGTGTGTCTGAATATAGTTGAGGCAGGAAAGGGAGGTGTGAGTAGGGTTAAAATGTCAGAGAAGGTTGAATTTACATGTAAGAGTTGCTTAGAGGTGGGTGATTTGAGGAAGGAGCTGTAGGCTTTGAAGGTGAGGTTTGTAGAGTTAGTGGAAAAGGGTGTTCAGTGTGTAGACTTGGGACATGTAGATTAGGGGGATGAGGTTGATAAGGTAACTAAAGGGGCTGTGGTTGCAGATTCAATGGTTAGGGTTTTGGGAGACATGGTAGAGCGTAAAAATCGCAATTTTGCAAGGTGTTGCTTGCCAGGCGCCAAGGTCAAACATGTAGTTGAGGCAGTTAAGGCAGGTGTAGTTAAAGAGGAGACAAAGGCAGTAGTGTGTGGGTGGTAACTAATGATGTAGAGAGGACCACTAATGTTGAGTTTAAGAGGGAAACTTAAACACTTTTAAGAGGCATTAAGTCTCATGGGGTAAAGGTTACAGTATTAGGATTACTACTTAGGTATGGGTTTGGTAATGGGTGGTTAAATCAAAGGGCAAATACGATGAACGGGTTGTTAAGGGATTTGTGTGAGAGGGAGGAGGTTAGATTTTTAGATGTTTGGAAGGAGTGTAGGAGGGATTGGAGAAGCAGGGACAATTTGCATTTAAGTCTGATAGATAAAAGGGAGGAAGGCAAGCGGGTTTTGAATATTCTGGAGTCAAAAAACTAGAATACAAGTAGGGATGGATAGGATATAGAGGGTTGACAGTACACACTAATTGCTTAAGAAAACTAACAGGGTCTAAATTACAGGAGACAAACAATACAAAGGGAAAGTGCAATGTAAGGGAGAAAAACAATACCATGACAAATACTTCAAAGGGAAAGTGCAATGTAAGGGTGAAAAATAAGCTAAGAGTATTTTATTGTAATGCTCGCAGTGTGAGAAATAAAATGGATGAGCTCAGGGGAATTGCACAAGCAGAGGATATAGATATCATTGGGATAACTGAAAGTTGGGCAAGCAGTGAAGATGCACAAATTTAAGAATTGAGCGGATTCACAATGTTTAGGGAGGACAGAGTGATTAGGAGAGGGGGTGGGGTTTTGATTTATGTGAGAGAATTCTGAAACTGTACGGAAATAAAGTTAAATAGTAAAACTGAAGGTATAGAATCAGTCTGGGTGAAACTGAATACAGACAAAGGCAAAGGACGAATTCTGGGTAATATATATAGACCTCCTGTTTGTAGTGAAGAGCAGGAAAATGGTATGTGCAATCTGATAAACGAAGCATGTCAAAAAGGAGAATTAATTTTAATGGTGGACTATAATTATCCAAATATTGACTGCACAAATAATCTAGCTACAAATTTGAAAGGGGCAGAATTTTTGGAAGTGATACAGGATTGTTTTTTGTACCAGATGGTGTATGAGGATACTAGGGACAATGCAATATTGGATTAGATTTTCAGCAATGATGAGAATAGGGTGCAGGATTTGGTTATAGGTGAGCCACTGGGAAAAAGTGATCATAGAAGTATCAGATTAAGTATAAATTTTCAGTCAGCATACACAATCAATTGTAGAATTCAGAAAGGTAAATTTTCATAGGATAAGGGAAGAGTTAAAGGAAACATTCAAAGGGGGATTATTAGCACCGCATCATTCTGAACAATGGGACGAATTCAATAATAAGTTAGACAGGGTGTTAAAAAAATATGTAAGTTTCAGGAAAAAAGGAAAATCTAGAAACTTGCTCCCTATGTGGTTTTCAGGGGAAACACACAAAGCTTTAAAATTAAAACAAAGAACATACAGGGTATATAAAAGCACTGGTAACGACAGGGACAAAGAGGCATATCTGAAAGCCAGAAATGAGTTTAAAAATATTAGTCGGAAGCATAAGGTGTCCTTGGAGGAAAAACTAGCAAGGGAAATAAATATAAACCCAAAAGAATTTTTTGCATATGCAAGTGGTAAAAATAAATTTACTACTATACTGGGCCCGTTGGAGGGGAGTTGAAGTGAATTAATTCAAGACGAGGTGGGAATGGCAAACGTGTTAAATGACTTTTTTCTGGGGGGTTTTCAATGGTAACTATAAATTAAAAAAAGGATCCCAAGGATGGAGCCTTTGCAGGGAGTATAATTAAAGAATGCAAATTTAACAGGGAAGAAATAGTACATCAGTTGAAAAGAATTAAGCCACCTAAAGCACCAGGGCCAGACGATATTTATCCGAGAGTACTAGTGGAATGCGAGGAAGAATTGGGGGAAGTAATTCACACGATATTTAATTCAACATATAGCACTGGTTTTGTACCAATGGATTGGAAGTTGGCCAACATAACTCCAATTTTCAAAAAGGGAATACAAAGTGATCCGGGCAACTATAGACCAGTAAGTCTAACATCAGTAATTTGCAAAATATTTGAATCTCTGTTAAAAAAGCATATAATGTTATACTTGGATGAGGATGACTGTTATTAGATAATCAGTATGGGTTTAGGAAGGGCAGATCCTCCTCTACAAACCTTTTGAAGTTCTACGAAAAAATTACTGAGTAGCTGGATAATAAGAGCAGTGTAGATATCATCTACATAAATTTTCAAAAGGCTTTTGATAAAGTACCTCATGAGGCATAACTTTTTAAATTAGAGAGGCTGGGGATTCAGGGGAAAACATTGATATGGATAAAGAATTGGTTATTGGGTAGAAAGCAGAGAGTGCAGGTAAAGGAAGATTATTCACAATGGACAGAAGTTATAAGTGGGGTGCCTCAGGGATCAGTTTTGGGACCAATTTTATTTATAATTTTCAGAGATGATATAGGTCAGGGGATTAAGAATAGAATCAGTATATTTGCAGATGACTTAAAAATATGGGGGACAGTGGATATCAAGTCACAGATACAGAATTTCCAAGGGGATTTTGATAAGATATCCGAATGGGCTGTAAAATGGGGTATGTCATTTAATATAGTGAAATGTCAAATTCTGATTATGGGTTACAGGAACAGTGGAGCCGAGTACTGTCTGCAGGGAGTAAAGGTAAAGGAGGGAGAAACAGTCAAGGATCTTGGGGTGATAATTCACAGGGATTTTAAAATGGGTCACCCATGTTCAGCTGCGGATAAAAAGGGTATTAGTTTATTGGGGTATATTAAAAAGACTGTAACTTCAAGGGATAAGAATATAATCTTGCAGCTATATAAGGGCTTAGTAAGATCACATATAGAATATGCTGTACAATTCTGGGCTCCATATATGAGAAAGGATATAGAATTAATTGAAAGGGTTTAGCACAGAGCTACAAAAATAATAAAGGGATAGCAAATATAGACTATAATGAACGTTTAAGTAAGCTAAACATGTATACACTGGAAAGAAGAAGGAGGGGGGATTTGATTCAGCTTTTCAAGTTGGTAAAACAAGGGGACACAGAGGGCTTAAATTTCAATAGGGATAACAGAACAAGGGGTCATGGGTATAAATTGAATAAGACATATTTTAATCGGGATTTAAGGAAAAACTACTACTTTAATAGGGTAATAGTCAAATGGAACGCGTTGCCAGAAAATATAGTTAATTCAAAGGAAGTGTACGAATTTAAGTTACAATTGGATAGTCAATTTGAGTTGGGGAATTCATAAACAAAGGACCAGTCTTGTTGGGCTTGAGCCTGTAGCTGGTCGTCAATATTTGTATTTGTATTTTAGAGACATTATATCCAATGGAGTAGCGCACACATGCTTCCGGCGCCGCTGGTGCGACGCACGTCCAACTTGCGTGCTATTTGTACCGCAGTTCCCCACGGCGCCACAGCTCGCCGTAAACGCTTCTCCTTTCTGAAGTACCTTGTTTTCATATATAAATGGAATATAAATAATAATTAATAAATGGTTGTATCCAGTAACGTCTATTTTGTTACAAATATACTTTTTTTTACACCAAGTAAGCGAAATAAACACGTTTACTTCCATAGAATAGTAGAATATTTATCGCAAAACGCTTATGTGTGCACAGTTGGGCTTCGATGCCGAAACGACGCCGCACGTTGAAAACCCGGATGTGTGCACCGGGCCTCATAAGACAAATTTCGGAAAACTTCCGCAGTCATGTATTCAAAAACTCAACTTGCGTTTCCAGCCATATTGGTAAAACGGACCTAGTTTGTAACTTCTATCGCAATAACGCTCAATAGCCAGGCAGTAATTTCTTTTACATCCATCTGTACCACTTAAATTAACTTACAATTTTATTAATTAACACGGCCCAAAATTTCTCCTCAGAATGCACATGCCAAAATTGTCTTTTACTCTCAACAAGGTAGGGTATTCTACATACATTTTACACATTTTGGCAATTTTATTTCAAGTTGTACCTGCCTGCTATACAATGGATGTTTATAAGATTGACAACAACACTTCTAACTCCTTCTTTCAAATATAAATCCAGATTTATAACCTTTTCTTAATAAAAAGTGTACAATTTGACAGAAATTTTATTCACCAAAGTAAAAATTACGCTCGCCCATGGCGAGTGGAAGTTTTGTGCTCTGAATTAACATGCTATCTCTCTATATTAAAAAACGTTACCGCCGCCGCCGCTGTAGCAGGATTGATAATCGCTTTTTTTTCGCTCGATTCTTAGACGGTTTCCCGAGAAAGTACGGTTCAGAAAATTACTAAATTAACATGGTTTGTTAAAAATTGTACACGGAACAAGACGCAGAAGATTATTTTCCGATGCGGCTATTTGTTTAGGGTTTATTAAGTTTCAAAGTCGAAAAAAGCGAAATTTCTAACCCGAGCGAGCAAAACATATACGTATTTTCAGTCTTCAGCCGTGATTTTTTAGAGTACCTTTAAACGTAAATTTTTGCACCAAGCCGAGTTGTTTTAGAAATTTCAATTTGGTTCCTGATAGTATTTTTTTTTAATTCGAGAAAAATCGGGCCTTTTTTTTTTTTTTTTGTTAAAACGGTCATATTTATATATTATTACTATTAGTTTTTAAATTTGAAAACATCGCAGTATACCTAGAATGTACTCTTTCTCACGGTACAATTATTTTTGAAATTGGTTCATTTATAAATTCGTTACTATTACATTGATCGTAAAAACAGTAATTAGAATCAATGGTGTGTGAAGTTGAGTGCTGCAGTCATAAAATGTGAAAAAACGTCTGTCACAAGATTAATCTAATATTTTTTATTACTTCCCACATGCAGTTTAAGCATTTAACTACAAAATGAATGTATTGCCAAAGGCTCTATGGAAATTACTTTTCATTGTGTATAGGCATAATAGTATAACTTCTAAAATTTGTATGTCCAGCTATTTTGAGAGAGGATCTGACGAAATGTTATTCTTTACCGTCTTGGGTCACTTCAGTATTTTAATGGCTGTCCCCTAAACCTTATACAAATATACAGATAATAGTGGTAGCCAAATATACGGCATAGCTACAAAACAATAGGTCGTTTGGCCGCTATATCAGGAGACCAGCACACAAAGTCTTAAGGGCACGAGCAAATTGGGTTCCATTATTTTACGTTTGCCCCCTTCAATATGGTTTGGTTTGTTGCTCGACGTCCATTTTGCTACACGTGGTCAACATGAGAGATAAATATGCTGATAATATTGATTGTAGAAGTCTCGTCATAGCTCATTTAGGAGTAAGTTAATTCACACACCATCAGTGATAGTGGACTGTATGAATTTTATTGTTGAATCATGAATTCAATCATCAATGGCCAATTCTTCCGTGTGAAGAATATAACACAAAAGGTTATTGAACCCCAAGGAAAAATCCCTCATGGATTGCGGAGCACGCTGCTGTCTCCCTACACACTCAGAATACGAAGACAAAAAGAATGAAGTTGGCGCTTAAAACACTAAGATATTACCTGACCTTTGATCTGAATGTAAAAAAGAACACCGTTCAGCTACTGTTACTCGTTTATACATATTTCTGTGTGATCCATCTAGAATATTCAATGTAGAACATTCCACCAGAATATTCCTTGCAGAACATTCCAAGCAAAGTCGAATCATGGAAAAATAAAGACTACAAAATGCGATTAAACATTGATGATGGTCTATTTTTACGAAACAAAGGGCTCTAAAAATATACGTAGGAAACAAGCAGGGTTCTATTTGTCCCCATAAATTCATCCAAGCTGGTGCCACCATGAAGCGCCCCTGAGTTTTTCGTCCTGCTCCTCCAACCGAATCATTCGAAGAAAGTCAAATGACACCACGGATTCAATTCAACCGATTCCGAAATGAAGCCATCACTTTTTACTGAAATTGCAAAACCGCCATTTCCAATCCAGTTACGCTTTCCAGTCCCTTTCAAATGATCCCAACGCGGATGTCTGTTTTCACAATCAATAAATATAATCCGATACCTAACTCATATCCATATAAATAGCACGTATCATCCTACAAAGTAACATTCGGAATGCGCGTGTTGTGTGAATTTCTTCAAATTACTTTCAAAACCCGCTGATAGTAGAGTGCTTGAAAAAAAGCGATAGCTTTTTCTCCCGCCGCTATTTTGTAATGCTCTATTGGTTAAGTAGATTTCCGATCTAATTTGTCTATGTTCTTTTACCTAAAGCGCTCGAAGATGAGAAAAGGAAAATGGCAGTTAGAGCCCCGGGCAGGCTATTTGACTTAACACAATGAAACCGTTGCGCCATTTTGGATTGCCGCAAGTGGCATCGTTATATAAATGTTCCTGAGGCTATTCGAAGATATCCATCTCGCTTTCATAGCTTTTACCCTTTCAAGGAAAAAATGCTTTTGTGTGTACTAACAAAGGACAACAAACTATTCTGTGATTTGGAACTATTTGAAAAGAATGCCACATTTGTTTGCCTAAGTCAATACATTCTGATAATTGCTTAAAAATTTATGAATAAATTTTTATTAAAAAACTAAAGACCTTGGACAAAAAAAAATTTTCCCCGGGGCAAAAAGTTGTACTTTTTGAAAAATAGAAGAGGAATTTAGAAAAATGTTTATTGAATCTCTTCAGTGATCGTGATCTAGTTCTCACCCGTCAAAATAGCAAATTGCCTTTAAACATTCCAATCAATATTGACTACTATATTTGATGTAATTTGAATAGGAGAAGCAGCAACTTTTCACTCTCCCAAATTTACCTTATTTCATTACTTCGAGACATTTTCTCAAGCATTTTTCTTTTGCTTCGGGCCCTTAATATGAGTTGGTGGCTATAGAGATATGTCTAAGTGGTTCGTTGGGTTATTTCAAACAGTATTGCTATATAGAATAGTATTTAAAACTGACGAGTGAGGGTGTCACTCAGCACATGCCAAATTTCTAGTATTTCATGCATATTTATATTTATCCCTCATAATGCTGCCCCAACCTAAAATATTTTAGAGAAGCTCCAAGGACGTGGCGCCTCTGGTTAGAGTGTTTGTCAAAATCAACTTCTTAACTGGTTACTCATTGGTAATATTTCTCCTTCCTGTTTGGTGCTGCCCTTTGTATAAAATTATTGAGGGGGCATGGGGTTCGGATCCCTGTGAGTTGGCTCCCTATTTGCTTCATGATCCCAAAGTGGGAAGGAATGATCTCGACGTATAGCATTTGTGACCCCAAGTA
The DNA here is from genome assembly GCA_947359465.1 of Metellina segmentata. Taxonomy (NCBI): domain Eukaryota; kingdom Metazoa; phylum Arthropoda; class Arachnida; order Araneae; family Tetragnathidae; genus Metellina; species Metellina segmentata. The sequence continues at coordinate 131,307,926 of OX375874.1, forward strand.
CCAAATACATAAGGAGTGGTTCAAAGGGGTTAGCTCAGACGTGATTATCCTGCAATGTACTATCTTCTAGAAGAACTGCTTCCGGCAATAAGTCTGAGAGTCCTTTTACAGTAGCATGGGACATTATCCCATTTTCCATAGGGAATGTTGAAGAAATCCATTTAAGTTTATCACATTGGTTCACTCGATTAGAAATATATTTGTTATTTATATTTGTAGTCGAGAGATGATTTATAAAAGAAAAACTCTTTCAGCCGCCAACATTTGCCAGAACAATATACACTTAAACCTGATTTTGTTCGGTGAATAGGGACCACATAAAAGAAAACGCGTAAAAAAAATCTTCAAAAACTTCACGAGTAGCTATAAAAAATATTTTTCGCAACACATTTAAAAAATGGTTTTATATATGCGGTGAATAGGGAGCGCAAAAAGTCTCACGTAGAAAATAACTCAAAACCTTAGGAAATAACTAGAAATTGCTTTTTTAAACGAAATCAAAAAACGAGGCTAGGCAATACTTGGAATCTCGTCAAACCTTTTGGAATGTCATTTAAAAATCTCGTTGACAAAATATACATGCGAACATTTTTAAATATTTTTTTTATATATGTACTTATTTACATATGTACTAGAAGATACTACCTCGCACTCGTTCAGAGTAGACTTTTTTTCAGTTACCATGTAGTCGGTGATAAAAAAAGTGCAAAAAATTTAGAAATGCAAAATTAATTCAGAGCGAAAGAAATACGAGTTTTCGTTTTATTCCCGTTCTTTGAAAAATATCGTCTGTCCCAAATATTCGGAAATAGAATACATTGCGCAAAAAACAAAAATAAGACTTTAAATACAATTTTTTTTTATTTAAGTAATTTTTAAGTTTTTTATTTAAGTAATTTTTAAGGTTTTTATCAAAGTAATTTAACTTTGTCACACACACACACACACACACAATTATGTTCTAATTTGATTGAATTTTGAAAAGACTGTAAGCAGATTGTACTAAATAAATTTTTTTCATATGCCGCACAAAAAAAAATTTCGCATAAAAAAAGATCGCACAAAAACAGGTTTGAGTGCACTCTCTAAGATACAAATAAAAAAGTTGCACCTCGAAGGAGTAGACCGGTCTGAATGAAATTTGGAGGAGTGGTCCATCTGCGTTGGAGATGCAAATGATCAAATTTTCAGAATCGTTTGAGCATGCGCCACGAGCAGGGCAGTTCTCAGACACGCTGCATACCAAAGGACATCCTATCAACCATCGTTTGATTCCATTGGTTCGTTTGAAATTTTTCTTTGATTCCATTGGTTATTTTAATTTTGAAATATCCTTTGATTACATTGGTCTTTAAAATTATTTTTTCTTTTATTTCATTGGTTCATTTAATGGTTTTTCCCCAGTTGTGCAATTTTCTTTTGTTATAACTTCTTTCACGATACTTTACTCACGACTTTTATTGTTTTTTAGCAATTTGTGGAATTTTCTTTTTTTTTATAACTTTTTCTCGGAACAATTCTGACGTATCAAGTTATATTATTTCATGCTTTTTTTCTTTTAAATTTTTTTTTTCTTTTTCACTGTATTTTGTGTAATTGTTAATTTTTACGGAAAATTCTTACCAAATATTCGCAGTTTAGTTTTCTGCTGGTTCATAATATTGTGTTTTAAAATGTGTTTAAGCTTATAAATTTTTGTAAAAGTTTTGAAAAATTATACATTTTAAAATGTTGTAAAATATGTTTTCAAGCTTTCATTTTCCGTTGTAAAAAGAAAAATATTTTTGAAATAATTCTTTCCTTGGCAACTTTAGAAGTGCACCAAAACAAAAATCGCCAAGGCCGTTATAAACGTAGACTGTAGCTGTACCCAAGAGGGGTACACAATTGTCAGCAAGTACCTTTTACTGCTGTAAATGTTTCACCTTTTTTGTCAGGAGGAAAAAAGACGGCTCGGCGTTTATTGTATGTGAGACCGATCAGAGTTTTTTGTCGCCCAGAGTAGCAACCATTTCACTGATACGCTAAATACGTGAATGACTGAAATCAATTTTATGTAATTTTGTTATTTTCATTTTTAAAACACTTAAAAGTTATCAAAAAGTTGAAACTTGGAATGGTTTTGGATGGCCAAGCATGGAGAAGGGGATGGAATTATGCGTAATCTCAAAAACAAACGTCCGCGTCTGCAGCTGATTACAATCTTTAAATCCACTTTCAACAATTCTCCTTGTCAATGTAAAGTTAAACCCTCCATGTGTTAACATTGTGTTCCGTTTCGCTTCGTTTGTGTTCATTAGGATTATTCCTTTCCAAAGAAATGGAGCAGTGTTAGTTTTTACAAATTTTAATCAGTCGTTAAAAACTACACAAAATCCTTGAAACTTCACCTGACCTGCAACACAGATGGATGTAAATTTTATAACCACTTTGTCAGATTAAATAGAAAATTAGATATTTCTGAGCGTATTTTTAAAAAGAATGAAACCAATAACTGCGCACTTCTATATGAAATGTTAAAAAGATAAAAAAAATTGTTTTAAAAATATGAAAACTCTTAACCCTTCTGAAGGTAATGTGGTAGAAAAGTTAAATCTGAAAAAACTTAAAGGGAAGAGAACTCAACATGCTACAAAACAAAAATATTTATTAATTTTAAAAATTGCCTTTCAAGAGCACTCCTAGACATAATGTTTAAGCTACAAACCCTAGACCGTCAAGGTAATTACATAAACTCATAGATGTCGCGCATAGTAGCTTGCAAACACAAGTAGGCGATATTAAGCACAGGGGCTATATTTGGAACATTTAACCCTACATCGATTTAGCATTAGGCCTATGACCGCTTCGTCTTTACATTTATATAGGGCGGGCAGAATCGATCACATTTTATCATACCGCGAGATTTCTTGTCGAAAACCCTGACCCCTGCTTCAAAATTACGGGGTTGATCCCGGACCGTCGCCAATAGCCCGTTGTGTTGCTTTTGTGTGACGTTAATCAAATCACCTTGTTGAAAACTAGCCCGAAAAAGGTGCCCGTTTCCCTATTGGACGAGGCATTCAGCAGATATTATTGTCCAAAGTTTTATGACATTCCTTCCTGTCAATCAAGATTTCAGTTCTCAGTAGAAATATGATTCGATCAAATGATTGGAATCGTAAGTCATCGATAAAAACATTTTCATATTCGCTCGAGCATGGAGGAATGATTGCAAACTGATCACTCACCTGACTGCTTTTGTTAAGGCAACTCTTTTGTCTATTCACGAAAAACATATACCTTCTCTTTCCTTCAAATGTTGCAAAGGTTTGTTCGAATTAAAAAATATGGAATAATTTAGTTTTATTTTTCTTCCTGGAGTTTTATTGTCCTTGTTTTCCTAATAGCTTTATAACGATTATATTCTTAGTTTTAAAGGTTTTTTTCATCTAGAAGAATGTGAATATAAACAACAACAAAAAAGAATACTGTAAAAAATGAATCAAGTAAATTCTTTTTAATGCGTTCCTCTGCTTAAATGTTGTTTCATGTATGCGGGAATTCCGTTTTTAGAAATGGCTAAATTGTGATCATTACGGAGAAAGAGAAAACTTCCCATCTTCAGTATATTCGATAAATTAATGCACTTGCCAAACAAAATTGAAGTAACCCGAGCTATCATGTATAGTCGCAAACAAAAAAAAACCCACCTTCTTTATTTCAAGCACTATTCATACTAGAGCAAATTCAACGGGATCATTCAAAGGGAATAACGTCCTCTACAAAGCCAAATCCAAAACAATTGAAGGGGCAAGTGGAAGAAGGGGGTCATGTGACATTTCTGTAGTTTCGAGATATTTGGCCTCAAAGTCCTGACTACTTATACTAGATGAGTTAGAAGGAGTTTGGGATTGGTGGTGTTGTAAGTATCCGCATAGGGGTTATTGCTCTAGTTGTCAGCACAAGTCATACCTCACCCCGAGGCAACTTAAAAAATGCAATAATCCCAGATTGTGTAACTCAATCAAAGGTTGCATAAACAACGAAATTTCTAATATGTATACCATATTTTGATGCCATGACCAGATTTTGCATTGTTAAATTAGTCTGAACATGAAATTTCATGACTATCATTTTTCTATCCAGAGATATTCAATGCTTAAGTTGGTGTCTATTCAGAGTTTCTCTTTACTTACAAAATCACTATTAGGTCACTAGGTAGGTATATACACTATTAAAATCACAGGTAGGTAGATATTTTAATTATCGTCACATTGCAGCAACACAACGGGCTATTTGTGACAATCCGGGATCAATCCCGAAGGAGAGATCCGAGGACGTGATTTTGAACCACGGTCAGATGACGAGACAAAACCTGAGCTGGCACCCTTTCTCTAAACTTCCATACAACGCCAACGTGAGGATATTCAAGGCCACGACGGATTTAACGTGCACCAGCTCCCTTTGTACACGATGGTCTTTGGTGATATTTGAACTCGCAACCCTTTGGTTGCTAATCCGATGCTCTACGAACCGCGGCCCCGCTATTCGTAGATCGAGATTAATTGTAGCTATCGCGGTTAATTGTAGTTAACACTACCCGAATTTCAAATTTGAATGCTATTTCAAACGTATTTTGCAGCAATCCGAGATGTATTATATTTTATGCAAATGCAAGCGATTTGAAAATACAAATACAAATATACAAATACAAATATTGACGACCAGCTACAGGCTCAAGCCCAACAAGGCTGGTCCTTTGTTTATGAATTCTCCAATTCCCACTGACTATCCAATTGTGTCATAAATTCGTACACTCCCTTTGAATTAACTATATTTTCTGGCAACGCGTTCCAACTGTCTATTACCCTATTAAAGCAGGTAGTAGTTTTTCCTTAAATCCCGATTAAAATGTGTCTTATTCAATTTATACCCATGACCCCTTGTTCTGTTATCCCTATTGAAATTTAAGCCCTCTGTGTCCCCTTCTTTTACAAACTTGAAAAGCTGAATCAAATCCCCCCCCCTCCTTCTTCTTTCCAGTGTATACATGTTTAGCTTACTTAAACGTTCATTATAGTCGAAATTTGCTAGCCACTTTATTATTTTTGTAGCTCTGTGCTGAACCCTTTCAATTGATTCTATGTCCTTTCTCATATATGGAGCCCAGAATTGTACAGCATATTCTAGATGTGGTCTTAATAAACCCTTATATAACGGCAAGATTATATTCTTATCCCTTGAAGTTACAGTCTTTTTAATATACCCCAGTAACCTATTAGCCTTTTTACCCGCAGCTGAACATTGATGACCCATTTTAAAATCCCTGTGAATTATCACCCCAAGATCCTTGACTGTTTCTCCCTCCTTTACCTTTACTCCCTGCAGCCTGTACTCGGCTCCACTGTTCCTGTAACCCATATGCAGAACTTGACATTTCCCTACATTAAATGACATACCCCATTTTACAGCCCATTCGGATATCTTATCAAAATCCCCTTGTAAATTTTCTATCTGCAACTTGGTATCCACTGTCCCCCATATTTTTAAGTCATCTGCAAATATACTGATTCTATTCTTGATCCCCTGACCTATATCATCTATGAAAATTATAAATAAAATTGGTCCCAAAACTGATCCCTGAGGCACCCCACTTATAACTTCTGTCCACTGTGAATAATTTCCTTTTACCTGCACTCTCTGCTTTCTACCCAATAAATAATTCTTTATCCATATTAATGTTTTTCCCTGAATCCCCAGCCTTTCCAATTTAAACAGTAATGCCTCATGAGGTACTTTATCAAAAGCCTTTTGAAAATCTATGTACATGATATCCACACTGCTCTTATTATCCAGCTCCTCAGTAATTTTTTCGTAGAACTTCAAAAGGTTTGTAGTGCAGGATCTGCCATTTCTAAACCCATACTGATTCTCTGATAACAGTCCCCCCTCCTCCAAGTATAACATTATATGCTTTTTTAACAGAGATTCAAATATTTTGCAAATTACTGATGTTAGACTTACTGGTCTATAGTTGCCCGGATCACTTTGTATTCCCTTTTTGAAAATTGGAGTTATGTTGGCCAACTTCCAATCCATTGGTACCCAACCTGTGCTATATGTTGAATTAAATATCGTGTGAATTACTTCCCCCAGTTCTTCCGCGCATTCCACTAGTACTCTCGGATAAAATATCGTCTGGCCCTGGTGCTTTAGATGGCTTAATTCTTTTCAACTGATGTACTATTTCTTCCCTGTTGAATTTGCATTCTTTAATTATACTCCCTGCAAAGGCTCCATCCTTGGGATCCTTTTTTAAATTATAGTTACCATTGAAAACCCCCAGAAAAAAGTAATTTAACACGTTTGCCATTCCCACCTCGTCTTGAATTAATTCACCTCCCTTCCCCTACAACGGGCCCAGTGTAGTACTAAATTTATTTTTACCACTTGCATATGCAAAAAATTATTTTGGGTTTATATTTATTTCCTTTGCTAATTTTTCTTCCAATAACTCCTTTTGCTTCCGACTAATAGTTTTAAACTCCTTTCTGGCTTTCTGATATGCCTCCTTGTCCCTGTCGAAACCAGTGCTTTTATATACCTTGTATGTTCTTTGTTTTAATTTTAAAACTTTGTGTGTTTCCCCTGAAAACCACATAGGGAGCAATTTTCTAGATTTTCCTTTTTTCCTGAACGTTACGTGTTTTTTTAACACCCTGTCTAACTTATTCTTGAATTCCTCCCATTGTTCAGAATGATGCGGTGCTAATAATCCCCCTCTGAATGTTTCCTTTAACTCTTCCCTTATTTTATGAAAATTTAACTTTCTGAAATTTGGAATTATCCTACTATTGATTGTGTACGCTGACTGAAAATTTATACTTAATCTGATACTTCTATGATCACTTTCTCCCAGTGGCTCACCTATAACCAAATCCTGTACCCTATCCTCATCATTGCTGAAAATCAAATCCAATATTGCATTGTCCCTAGTATCCTCATACACCATCTGGTACAAAAAACAATCCTGTATCACTTCCAAAAATTCTGCCCCTTTCCCATTTGTAGCTAGATTGTTTGTCCAGTCAATATTTGGATAGTTATAGTCCCCCATTAAAATTAATTCTCCTTTTTGACATGCTTCGTTTGTCAGTTTGCACATGCCCTTTTCCTGCTCTTCACTACAGACAGGAGGTCTATATACATTGCCCAGAATTAGTCCTTTGCCTTTGTCTGTATTCAGTTTCACCCAGACTGATTCTATACCCTCAGTTTTACTATTTAACTTAATTTCCGTACAGTTTAAGAATTCTCTCACATAAATCAAAACCCCACTCCCTTTCCTATTCACTCTGTCCTCCCTAAACATTGTGAATCCACTTAATTCTAAAATTTGTGCATCTTCACTGCTTGCCCAACTTTCAGTAATCCCAATGATATCTATATCCTCTGCTTGTGCAATTCCCTTGAGCTCATCCATTTTATTTCTCACACTGCGAGCATTACAATAAAATACTTTTAGCTTATTTTTTACCCTTATATTGCACTTTCCCCTTGTATTATTTGTCTTGATATTGTTTTTCTCCGTTACATTGCACTTTCCCTTTGTATTGTTTGTCTCCTGCAATTTAGACCCTGTTAGTTTTCCTAAGCAATTACTGTGTACTGTCAACCCTCTATGTCCTTCCCTTCCCTGCTTGTATACTAGTTTTTTGACTCCAGAATATTCAAAACCCGCTTACCAACCTCCCTATTACCTGTCAAGCTTAAATGCAAATTGTCCCTGCTTATCCATTCCCTCCTACACTCCTTCCAAACATCTAAAAATCTAACCTCCTCCCTCTCACACAAATCCCTAAACAACCCGTTCATCTTATTGGCCCTTTGATTTAACCACCCATTACCTAACCCATACCTAGGTAGTAATCCTAATACTGTTACTTCTGCCCCATGAGACTTAATGCCTCTTAAAAGTGTTTCTGCTTCTCTCTTAAACTCAACATTAGTAGTACTCTCTACGTCATTTGTTCCCACCCACACTACTGCCTTTTTCTCCCCTTTAACCACACCTGCCTTAACTGCCTCAACTACATGTTTTACCCTGGCACCTGGCAAGCAACACCTTGCAAAATTGCGCTTTTTACGCCCTACCATTTCTCCCAAAACCCTAACCATTGAATCACCAACCACAACCCCTCTAGTTACCTTATCCCCCTGATCAACATGCCCCAAGTCTACACATTGGACACCCTTTTCCACTCCCTCTGCAGCCCTCACCTTCAAAGCCTCCAGCTCATTCCTCAAATCACCCACCTCTAAGCAACTCTTGCATGTAAATTCAACCTTCTCTGACATTTTAACCCCACTCCCACCCCCCTTTCCTGCCTCAACCATATTCCCACACAAGTCACATTCCACATAGAACTCCCCACTGGCTCCCTCTGTCCTGATCTCCTTGAACATTCTAACTATACCCATGCTTATCCAAAGTAACAAACAATGCACAGAAAAAGCACTAAACAAAATCAAACATACAGAAAAAGCACTAAGTCAAATACACAGAAAAAGCACTGCACTTAAAAAAATAGACAGAAAAAGCTGGAATTAAATATCCTATAACCTTATAGTAGTCTACTATCTGGTTATAATATTATTATATTTACTGTTGCCCGTGGTGTTGGTTTGCTTCGCAACTATCTGGTGTAAAATTTTCCGCAATTTCAAATTCGTTGAAATTTTCAATTTATCTTTGATTGTCCCGATTTTACAAAAAAGAACTAAATAATGCCAGTCAAAATGTATTTAATTATTTTTTCTTTCTTTCGCTGTGGAATCGTTTGAGCGCTGGAAATGGAATCTGTGATCTCTCGAATCTCGAATCAAACGAAAGTTATTCTTCGCAGCGGCGTTCGTATTGCAAAAAATATAAAAGTTACAATGTGAAAATTATTTATTTAAAGAAAATCATATTTTTAAGTATCGATCTAATGTGAAATTTTCCGCAGATTTCAAATCCTTTGGAAATTTTACTCTATCTTAACGATCTAGGAGATAGAAGAAAGCTCCAGTTAAAACTTTTAATTTGTTTTGTTCTTGGGATAAAAGCGTTCAAACAGAAACATGGAAAAAATAAATTTAGAATCTGCCATCTCTTTATGGTGTTGCCATTCTGAGGAAAACAACAATAACAATTAAATTCATTTTAAAATGTTCTAGATTTAATTTTAAAATTCAGGCTTCGCACAAAAATCGCGAACATTTCGGACTACTTGTGTGCCAAGTCTCATTATTGTAAGTGCCATAGAATCGTCAGGAACGTGCACGTATACAAACAAACACTTCCTTTTTTAATATTTACAATGCAAGTGTAAACGATCCAAGAATTATACGAGGTTTGTCAAACGTTTTTTAAACTTTTGGTTGCTTCCTAAAATCGCAACAATGAGAAAAGTTAAATGTGGCGCAAAAACTAATTATCGGAAAGAGCTGAAATTTTGCATGCCCTTAGTAAAAGTCCTTCTGAATCGATATCCATCAAAATATAGTAATTCATTCAATTCATAATTTTTTCAAACATTAATTTAATAATTATTATTATACAATAAAAACTTTTTTTAAATAAAATATTGAGTGGATTTTGTTTGCGTTGTCTAACACTAATATGCTACAAAATAACAGCGCTATAAATTCATAAAGGTCCAAGAAACTCATTTAACATTACGAGCTCCAATCTTTCTGTACTCACAACTTCGAAACGGTAAGTCGACCTAATGATAAGAAATTTGGTATCTGAGGTTAAGTTATGATATAAATTCGACATTGTGGGCCGAAATGGGGGGGGGGGGTTCTATTGGAATTAATGAAGTTGGTGCTCACTGTAATACGAAGACGATCCCTTATAGAAATTTCATGCATTTGAATTTAGAGAAGACGTTATTTCCTGCCAAGAATTTTCTCAAATCGTAATCGAATAAAAAGGGGTTGTTCGTTTTTTTTCACGACTGTACAATGTTTCTCTGCAGTTATAAAAAGGAAGTGTTTGTGTGTCTGTATTGTGTGGGTCTGGTGTCTTCAGACGAATCTATACCACTTATAGTCCTGAATCTTGGCACTCAGATAGTCCTAAAAGTGACAAAATGCACCTCGAAGCCCGAATTTGAAAATTTAATCTAGTACATCTTTTGATTAATTTATCAGCCCCCCCCCCGTAAAGTTCTAAAGTTAACGTAAAGTTCTGAGCGTTTTCAAACCGAAGCTAGCTTTTTTATTATTATTTTGCTACCGATGATAAATAGTGACCTTGATAGAAGCAGATGTTTACATTCGGTCTTTTCTGCTTACACTGCATAATTATAGCATGTGTTGTGGCATAATTTTTGTTTCATTGCCACAGTGCTAAGAATGGAGAACCAGAAATTTTCATTTTCGTTATATTAAGCTCTTTTATTTGAAGAAAGGAACAAATGCTAGTCAGACTGCTCGCAAAATGTGTGCTGTATATGGACATAGTGCTGTTTCTGAGGCCACAGTTCGAAGGTGGTTTGATAAATTTAAGGGTGGAAATTTCAGCCTCGAAGATGATACCCGTTCTGTACGACCATCCTCTGTAAACGGCTTTCTGTATGGTGGGACTACAAAGGAATTGTTTATTATGAATTGTTTCCACAAAATAAAACAATAAATTCGGAAAAAAACAGTTCTCAAGTGGCAATATTGAAAGCAAAACTCGAATCAAAGCGGCCAGAATTGACCCATCGTCGAGGTGTTTTCTTCGAGCATGACAATGCGCAGTCCCACATTTCGCTGAATGTCAGAAAAACACTTATTGAGTATGGCTGAAATGTTTTGTGTCACCTCCCCCCATATTCACAAGACCTTGCCCCTCAGATTTCTACCTCTTCAGGTCATTTCAAAATTCTTTGAACGGCCTGGAATTCCAATTCTTTGGAGACTGTCAAATAGCACCTCGACAACTTCTTTACAAATAAATTAAATGATTTAAAAATAAAATAAAAAAGAATTTTCCAACTGCAGGAAAAATGGCAAAAAGTCATAGAACAAAATTGTGCTTATGTGATTCAATAAAATTTTTTAATGTTTTTGTACAGCTTCGTTGAAATTTATCTTAAAACATGCGCAGAACTTACCGGATGGCCCAATACAATAATTTTACAATTCGGAATGAGGCGTTTCTAGACCTTTTCTAGTTCTAAAACTTTTAAAACTTCACTGGTCACCCCTGTCCCGTTTCCCATCCAGTGTATTTTCTTATGAAATTATTATTGTTAGTAATCCACGGGCGCCAAATATATCTTACGACGACCCTGGGTGTGAGGAATCATCACTTACGAGACTAGATCTACAGAGTAGAAGGGAGTTGCAGAATGGTTTGGCATAATTTGCCACAGGGTAGCATTAGGAATCCATTTGCTACAGGTCACGCTGCTTACAGACATGAATCGTCTACAAAGAGGGCTTTATAACTGAATATTATTTTACATTTCTGATGTAATTCTTCAATAATAAAGATACCTATACACATATGATCATTTCTTTTTCTCTTCATCTACATCAAACATCTTATGTTCCGTTTCGATCAAACACTGGCTTTGAGGTGTTGAAAGGCACGGAATGGAATCGTTTAAAAGAAAATTTATTTTTTCGTACTGAAAGAGGCGGAAGATTAAAACACTTATAAATCTAGAACAGTTATGTCCTTATGAAACATTATTTACTTCTCGCATTACGCAATGATTGAAAAATGTTATTAAGGATTCATTTCATGAGCCGAAGAGTAAAGACAGCTATACTTAAAAATGCAATTATGATCACGATTAAATGAACGTCGTCCCTTTAAAAGAGCATTTATTCCATTAGCTTGAAAATTAATGGTTCGAGTATTACAATTTCATGCTAAAATCATAATACTACATTTCCCTAGGTTCTTAATTGGCGAATAGATAATCCATTAATTTTAGATCTCTTCTTATCGGCACATTTTTCATTGTTCATTTTTTCATTAGAATTTAAAAAAGTGCAATTGTTGGATTTTTAACTTAAAATAAACAACACATTTTTATTTGCGTTGTCCTCAATCTCATACTATTCGTTAAAAGTTTCTAAAGTACTAAACCTGATATTAATGAATATTGAGCGGAGTATACAAGTAATTAAGAAGTTTTTTAGACATTTTTGCGTTTACAGTAAATGTGTTTAAAAACGCTACAGTTCAAAACTTCAATCATTTTACTTAGATTTTCGCACAAATTTATTTCGTGCAGCTGTTTGGGAATAGTTCCTAGTCATCTTAGAAATTCTGTTGAAAGAAATTTGAGAGAAATCCATGAAAGATTTTTGCCAACTACAAAACCCTATCTTTTGAGAAAGAAAATTTTTTTCTTAAATCTGAGATTTAATTAAAATTTAATTCGATAATAACAAAAATAAAATCTCATTTTTTGTATGTGGATGTATAGTGAATACTCGAGAAGTGGCGAGTTCTCTTTTGGTTTTCTAAAACACTTTCACGGTTAAGAGCATAAACTAATTTAATCGTTTTTTTCTTGTGAATAAATGTAACATTTCTGATGCGTTTTATTACATCAATAAAAAAATTACAATGCGAACTTGTCAGCCGAAATTAGTTTTAAAAAAGACCACAGTTTGGAAATCGATGTAAATGGAGCACCTAATAAAGATATCACTATTATGTTAAACAGATAAAATATAAGAAAAATTACTGATGTGTATGGCAGAGCAATTTTTTTTCTCTCTCTCTTCATCAGGTTATTTATGTTGCATAATTTCTCAGTTCACGGAACAAATTTAATATTAATCACTCAAAGCCAGGATCGGAGACAGAAAAAATAAAAATCAAGGTGATGTGATTGAAATGTAATATTTTCATTTTCGGAATGGCTTGTTAATATGAAACCTTTTCCCATGCTAACGAAATGCAAAAATATGTGATAATACTACTTAATTTAGTGTTCGATCTGCTATTTCTAGATGCAATCAGAAGCGTCGCCAAGATTTTTCGTTTGGGGGATTTGAGATGAAAATTACATGCGTTGTAGTTGACTCGGCAGAAAAAACGATTTTTATTTTGCAGTAGCACAAGAAAAAGTAATTGAATGCTTTTCCAAGCCCATCGGTGTATAACGAGTCAATTTAAAATGCGTATCTCCCCAGAACGTAGTTTGTTAGGTTGGTTTTGTGTTTTATTGCGCAAGAGCCATATTTAGCCAAGCAGCACCGAACTAAGTCGAGCAAATAAAAAGCATTTAGGCATGCAAAAATTTTCTTTTCGCGACAAAATAGTGCGAAGTGAAAGCCGAATGTAGAAACAATTGTGGGAAATAACAAGTACCTAAATCACAATTAAGTTAGTCCTTTTTGAATTTGGTAGTTGAATTAACATCGTACTGGAGCATTACAACGGCTATTACACTCGCATTGAGAGTTCGGGGGACGCCATGTAATTTTAAACCAAAGTGTCGGATGACGAGGTCAAAACCTGAGCTGGTTCTTCAAATTTCCATACCACACCAACGTGAGGAAATTTGAGGTACGACGGAGCACCATCTCCGTCGTACACGAAGGACTTTGCTTGGACCGAGTTTGCATCTATCCGGTTACTAATTCGATGCTATTCCAACTGGGCTATCACAGCAATACTCGTTTCGGTGGGTTGGTATTTTAAAACGTCGCACTGGACCAACACAACGGCTATCGGCGACGGTCCGGATCAATCCAAAGGGAAAGATCCGAGGACAACACCGTGTAATTTTGAACCATAGTCAGGTGACGAGGTGTAACCCATGTGAGAAAGCGTTCCTCACTCTAAACTTTCACATCACATCAACGTGAGGACATTTGAGGCTACGACAGATTTAACGTGTACCAGCTGCCGCGCACACGACGGTCTTTGGTTTGACCTAGTTTCGAACTCGGATCTCTCCGTTTACTGTTACTGTTCCAACTGGGCCTCCGCTGCCCCACACGATTAAGATGATCGCGTGAAAGTTTTTTTGGTAAAAAGGATATCACAATCTTTATTTCAGGGGTTTGGGAAAGGCTTAAGAGAGAGCGAACTCCGCCAAAATTATTACATTTGATCCTGTGATTAAAATTTTAAAGGTAAGGGAACTCTGTGTGTGTGTGTGAGCTGGCATTGCACCTCTCCAAACTTCCATTACTTGCCAACGTGAAGACATTTGAAGCCACAACAGATTTAACGTTCACCAGCCCCCTTTGTTACCGACGGTCTTTCGTTGGATTCGAACTTGCAACCCTCCGATTGGTAATCCGTAACTCTTCCAACCGGGCTACCGCGGCCCTTAGATGAAAAGAAGAATTGTCATTCTGTTCTCTATGAAAGCACATTCGCTTCACACGCATAACACTGGAAACGCTTCCGTGACAAAGACAAAGTTATGTTTAAAAGCCATTATTTTTTGTGGATAAAAATCTCTGAAATCGTGCCTTTCAGTCACGGGCGCTCGGGGCCCCTTAGCTTTGCCACTGTGGGTTCGCGTCCCTAGGAATTGGCGCCTGTGCTCACTAAAGCCGCGTCTACACCGGAGTTGCAAACTTCTCCCACTCCAAACATCGCAGCTATTCCGAGAAACGACACGAATTTTATCGTCAAGATCTCGTGTAGGTGCGAGTTTGCAACACCAAATTTTGTTTTCCATCAGGAGTCGGTAAAGATCAAAGGATTGCGACTTTTGGGGGACATTTTTTGAAAGAAATTTGGGATGAAAATGCTCCCCTATTTCGTCTCCTTTCGATATTGCTTGACAATCACCGCTCCCTTCTGCCCTTCGGCTCCCCGTGGTCGCTCACGCTGTCTTTTGTTCGCTCATTGTGACATTTTGCCCTCATCGCTTGCCTCGACCCCATCTCCCGCCAAACTGTAGGTGAGTGACCGATTCGACTAAAATGGCGTGATGAATGATGATCACTCTTCTCTAAAAAGGGGTGAAAAGAGTGCTCACCCCTAGGTGTAGCCGATAAAGTCAAGTCGACAGTGCGTTTACACCAGAGTGGGTCGAAAAGGGGAACGTAAAATGTCCTGGCCACAAAAGATTCACTCTTCTCTACAAAGGTGTGAGAAAAGTGCTCATCCCATGGAGTTGCTGATGAAGTTAACAAGCGTTTACAACGGAGTGGGTCGAAAAAAAGGGTCAAAAAGAGGTCAGCATAGGGGAATGTAAAACGTCCTCGCCGCAAAAAGGGGGAGTAAAATATTTGCAACTCCCCGATGTCAACGCGGCTTTAGTGTGGTCCTGTGTTATGTTGCATCGAAGACGTGTGCTCGTAACAGTGTTCCATTGCAATCTCTGTCAGCAGTTGGATGAGATTAATCCCCGAAGCAAGGTTCAACGGCTCGAGCAAGTGGGTGGCTCAGACGATCCAGATGGAGGAAGGAAGCGTCAGAGGGAAGGAGCACCCTATATAGGTGAAGTTGAAGGCCGCGCGCCATTTCATTCCCTCGCTAATGGCTCTGGATACTACATCGCAAGGCGCTCTCTCGTGCAACAGGTAAGATAATTTTTCTTCGAATGCAGTCGTGCGGCTTTCGACATCGCATCGAGCCTTTGAAGGAGAAATTGATTTTGTGTAAAGTGCCATTCCCTGCATCGAAGTTCCCAGAATTAATTTTATTATTTCGCATTTCGCAATGGCCTGATTGTAACTTAAATGTGATGCAACCGAATCACACAAAACTTAACGAATCGCATGGAAAACGGAATGCGATAAAGTACTTTTTTTTCTTTCTCTTTTTGAGAAAGTGGAATTTTCTGTCTAAAATTGGGCTTCGAAGTTTTCTAATTCATTTTGTTTTTCTTTTGAATTGGAATAACGCTTTTGGATTTAAATGCGATACACCCGAATCGCACAAAAATGGTCATGAAAAAGGAATGCAATCGAGTTGTTTGTTTATTTGTAGGATGGAATTTTTAGTCTAATTTTACTTCGGAAGCTCATGGAATTAATTTTATTATTTGTTCGTATTGAAATAACGTTAATGCAACTTCAATGTAAAGTAACTTTCAAGATAGGGGGACAATAAGTATTTATTTTGGAAACATTTTTCAGTTTTAAGATTCGTCGAGTTAATTTTTATAAATTTTTACAAAAAATAATATTAAAATAAGCTAAAATGGGGTAAAAAAATTAAATAGAATTCAAAATTTTATAACAGAATAGGATAAAATATTTTCCCTCCTCTCTGTCTATCTTGATGTGCTACAAAGTTTGTAGCAGAACATTATTATTTGTTATAATTTAATTATTATTATTATTTTTCCTTGAAGTAACATTTTGCAATTGAAGAGCTTGTGCAATATAGTGAAAAGTCACTTTTCAAAATTTTAAGGTTAGTAATTTTCGAGTTTAAAAAAAATTCCAAAATTATAATGGCTTTTAAATTATTCAAGAGCAAATTTTGAACTCTAACTTTCAAGAACAACTCACTCATTCAAACAATCAGAAATTCTCTTGATCCTCTTGAATACCTTGTTTTTAATTTTCGTTTTCATTGCGGAATTTTCATTGTTTCCCGAAAGATGAAGTGATGAATCCATATCTCGATGATGTATTGAAGTCGTTACTCTAATCATTTTTAGTCCGTTTTTTTATACAAAAATAACATTATGCTATTAAAAATATATATACAGTTGCGAACATCGTTCTTAAGTATTTTACATTAATTTCTATTTTGTGACAAATATTCGATTTCTAAGATATGAAGTTTCGTCTAGTGAAAAAGAGTTACGTCATTATATTTTTAAATTTCGAAAATTTTAGATTATTTATCAGAATTTTTAGGAAATTAGAATTTAAATACATCTGATGAAAACATTTTTAAAATTTAAATTTAATAAAGAATCGAAAGCCTACAATGTTAATACATATGTTATGAATTCCATGTGTACTACATAAAAAGTAGGGAGAGAAAAATCAAACCGTAAAAGAAATTTTATTGGTTATAAAGAATTCAATCATTCTAACTCTTAAAAGAGCACGATGCTAAAAAGTTATGAAGATAACTTCATGGAGGAAGACCAATCACCAAGTATGAATTTTATTTTGCACCTGACAAAAATTTAGTACTTTTAGTTCTTTTAAGGGAAGGTGAGACACCTTATGTTTAACCCTATATCACTCCTTAACATCAGAATATCAAATGAAAGAACTTTTAACAACTTTTGCCTTAACCCTCTCAAGGGAAGTGAATGTCAAACGTCTCGCCACATTAGAAAGGGTTCCTTTAAAACAGCTTAATGTACGTAAATGGAAAAATGGACGGAGAACGCTATATCCTCTCTATTTTTCTTGAAACTATTTTTAAAAGTTAGTGCTTTAGCAACTGAACATTTAAAAATTAATATGCAAATATAAGATACGCATTTTAATTTTAAAAAAATGAATTTACTGTCCCGCTTATATATCAGAAACTTCCAAACTAAGCGGAATTTTGCAGAATAATGTTACGAACACAGGCTCTCTCTGCACTTCAGGCTCTATCACCAGGTTAGGTAACGGGTCCTTCAAGTTGCTTAACTTGCACTAATACGATCATTCTTTTGCAATTTTTCTTAACTATCATTCAAAAAAAAAAACCACTTAAACTTAGAATGCAGACCTTAAATTACAACGTACAGACGTACTAAGCAATTGTTCTCATTTCCCTTTCCCATACATCTCAGACCATAAAATACCGGATTCTCTCACACTTGGAGACCACGAACCGATAGAAATATGTAAATATATATCCTTTTATTTGTCAGTTTTGTATGTTAAATAATTCTTATCTATTCATGTATGGCAAAATTAATAAGCACACTTCAAATTAAAAAAAAAGTACGAATAAACACAATATTCAGTCATGATTTGGTGTAATTAAAATGAGTGCTTAATTTAACACGGGGTTGATTTTTCAACAAACTAAACATATTTAATTAACCAGCTGAATTTCTCCCAAGTTACTTTGTTATTTAAAAATTTGACTAAAAAAAATTTACTACAACTGTTTTGATGATGGTTTAATATTTTAAGGTGTTTTCTCAGCGGATGAAATTATATTCGATAGGTCATAAAAGTATTCGGTCATATCACGTGTTTCTAACTGTTTTCATATATTTTATAATATAGTTAAAATTACTATTTAATACTTAACCGTATAAAAGCTTTGTTTTCTATTTTACACCCCGTCAATATAAATGAATTTTGGATAGTTTTGATGAAAACATTTTAAATGTAACCTAACTTAAGGAACCAGGCACGCAAAAGCATTTGGCCAACTTCATTTAAATGTATAGAAGTTAAACAAGAATAACAAAACTCTATATCTAAATTGTTTGGCCTTTTGTCTTGCTTTTGAGTCTAAATAGCATTGCTTATGCCAGGTCAAACGGGATGAAATCTGAGTTTGTCCTGCTGTTAAACGGATATTCAATGGATTTAACTATTTTATGACACTAAAAAATGTGTTACTCTATTACAATTCCTCATGAAGGTTAGGTGATGCAAATTCTTAACAGAGGTCAGATTTTTAAGTCGTTTGGATATTTTATATATCAACCAATTTTTGTATATGAGCACCACATTTTGAATTGTTATCATGATAGAGCAAACCCTGTAGTTTATTCAAATTAACCTCCAAAAATTTTCAAATTTCTTGTGAAAAAAGATTTTATAAAATGCGTATTCAACATTACTACCAGTAATAAATTTGAATATGTGCACTCTACCTGCCTGCACTTCTTCACAATATCATTTTATAGTTTTATAGTCTGAATTGGACATTTGTGCCGATATTACTGACGGAGCTCTGATTTGAGCTTGCTTCACACAATTTTCGCATTCAAACTACCATTACTACTTCAATTCAGAATCAAATATTGAATTTCAATCCAGCTATGAAAATAAATTTTTTATTTGAAGAAAGGTCAAATCAGAGTTTGATAACTGTAACTGTTAGGTCAATGTGGAGCATACTCCAATGATGTATGAATGCGTTGGTATATGAAGTAATTACGCTTGAATTCAATGCAAGTACTAAGTTTCAATACGCATGTACTGGTGGTACTTTTAAATTAAATTTGAAAATGTTCGGTGGTAAATTTGAACATAAGTAGATTTTGATCCAGTATGACCGTAATCCTAAATTTATCGCTTTGGGTACAAAAGGTCTGGTTGATACATAAGAGATCAAAATAAGTTAAAATGCGGCATCAGTTCGAAGATTTGTATTCTATCATTAACTTTATGAAGAATTCCAAAGAAATCACATATTTTGTGTCATTAAATAGCGAGTTAGAATAATTAATCATTATATATATATATAAAACTGAAATTCAAGTATTTTAATTCATTTCAATCACTATAATTGGTATCAGTCTGGGAGATTGCCAAGTGTGTGTGTGTGTGGGGGGGGGTTCTAAATCCTTTGCTTTTTTAATCATAAGCATTATAACTCAATTTTAAGTTTCGATTGAAGTAATATGGAATATTTTACTTCTATTTTAGAAGGGTTTTCAGACAATTAACTTAGAGATAAAATAAGTTACATAAATGTTTAATTGATAAGTCCTGAAGGGACATCTGAGTAGAAATGCAACACACAATTTGTAACATCGTGGAACATTCCCTTTTGGCTTTTGTAAGTACTCTCGAGATACTCGGAATTTTCTAGCAATTTAAAATGCGAAAGATTAAAATTTTGTACTATACCTATTTATTCAAAAATAAACACACGAATTGTACATGTTAAATTAAACACGAAGTATATCTGTTGGAAAACTCATTACCAAATTTTGAAAACATTGAATACCAAGAAAAATAATTTCATGAACATACTAATTTTTAGTAAAATTATCTTAATCTAAAAACTTGAAGAGAGATAAATAACTAATTGTTGCTAGACCCTTAATTATTTACTTATTTTGTTACTTTCTAATGCCAAAATTTTCTTCTATCACTGCATGTGTAAGAAATTAAAGAACATCAAAAATAGAACTAAAATAATGACTTCGAATTTGAGTAAAGAAAGAAAAGGACTGGAAATATTCCATCTTTATCTCAGTTAAAATATTGCATTCATATTTTTACCTTAAATGCGTACGAAGCATTTATTAATATTTTCAAACATATTATGTGACATTTTTCCTTAAATGCGTACGAAATAGTTACTTTCTCTTCATCAAGTTTTCAAATTATATATTTCAAATACAACCCTTTTAATAAAGGAATCAAACTTCACTTTATAAAGCCTTTTATAACCTAACACTGTTTGCCTACTAAAAAGAGCACAAGAATGTAATACGTATTTTAAAAAGAAAATATCGTATTTTGAGGAGCATTTGATTTTTTATTGTTTGTTCACTTTACATTTCCAATATACCCCTCTGCTCTCTCGTATTTAAAAAATGGCTCGCTATATACAGTTCGTATCACACATGCCCTGATACATTAACGTTTCATTTGATTTATTGCGATACAACACCGATTTAAATTAAATTATTAAAAAGTGTGATACCTTTACTACAGAAAATTGTTACAAAATATGAATCATGGCAGTAAAGGTTTTCAAAAGTTTGCATTGCTAGATTTTAAATGTAGCATAAGATATCTTAGTTAGGAAGTCCACATACGTAATCCTTCGGTTTTGCCTCTAAAATTCCAACTACAGCAGAATACTCTATTCCATCACATATATTCATTGAATATTCATAAATATGAATTGATTTTTACAGTAAAATTTTTCCCTTTAATTGGAATTCACTGGTGTTTCCTTTAGTAATTGATACTGTACCGTCGCCAATAGCCGATTGTGGTTCTCCAGTGCGACGTAATTCAACTACCATTTAACTGGGTTAACTAAGTTAAAATAGCGCATATATAGGTGAATTTTATAGGTGCACTACAATTTACCGTTGCAAATGAGTTAGATACTTTCAAATACTAAAATATAATATTTGATACTTTCAAAAGGTGGAAATTTATCCAGAAAAGTTCAAACCTTTGGTTTTGACTGTCGAAATTAAGCTAAGGGCAAAATTCTTCACTCAATCACAAATTAACATATTGGAATGTTCCTTGAACATTATAAATAGGAATGTTTTTAAATTAAAATCTTTGCCTTTAGTTGAAGAGGTAAAACAAGAAAGCCCATGACTTACTGTGTGAGTTTAGTAATTCTACGATCATTTTCTGCCATTTTGTCGTGGTCCTCCGGAACAAAGTGGTTGAAATGAAAATAAAATTTGAGTTTACTGTGGTGTTATGATAGTTATATAGAGAGAACTTCTTATATAACTGAATAGTTAAAATTTTGAAGATTCACCACTTTCTTCAATTACGTTTATTTTCTTTTGGTTATTGTATTCCCAGAGCGAACCCAGGATATTAATTTGAAGAGTGCTATTTTAGCAGAGTTCTATTTTTTAGGAAAAGAGTGCAATTTAAAATGATTAAAACATAGTGTTAAGTAACCCATGTGTAGCGTCGTAGGGGGTCTCTCTGACCACAGCTTTCATGGTGGTCCTTGAATTTATGACCGGAATTTATGATCTTGTGTTTGAACTGTAGCGGTTTCGCAAGAACGTGGGAGGTCTTCTCTCGAGGAAAAAAGAGAATCGTGGAAGGCATGAACGTGAGACGACTCTGTTCCTATGAAGCCGCGGGACTGAAAAGCTATTTGTATTTTCCATCTATTACACTCGAAATAGCCTTTACTTATATGTATATCTTCAATAATTAATTAAATGTGCTGTAATACTAAAAGTCGTTTTAATTGCCTTCAAGGCCACTCGCCACGTAATTTATACTCACGACGTTGCACCATGTAATATAATTGGTCGACATTGAAAAATTTATTTTTTAAAAGTTAAAAATAATTTTGGAGTATACTAGTAACACAAATTGTAGTTTGACTTCGCTCCTAAGTACTTAGAAGATGGCCCTATCCCTTATTGATAAATAATGTCAATATTTTTTTAATCTTTATAGAAAGTCGACCAACTCCTGTGAATAAGTGATCGCACACTTTTGTAAATGGGATATAAATAATGGAGAATTATTTGCTGATTTTTTTAAAGAGAAAATAAAAAACGCCTTCAGCGACGTTTTTTAAGAATAATTCAATTTGAGTTATGTTGTCTACTTTTTTCAGATTTGCCAGGGTTTAAGACCCCTAAGCTCCCTCCTTAAGTGGACCCCGTCGTATTCTCCTTTAAAATTGCATATTTTGTTGGATTATTGAAGTGCTTATTTCCAAACATTTGTTGGAGCCTGTTTGTAAAGTCGCGTATTAGAAACCAGAGCGAGATCGAAACCAAATATCTTGGCTTGTGTTAAATCTGTTGTGGCATCAAATTTCCTCATGTTGACGAGGTGTGGAAGTTTGGAAAATGAGGAGACAATGCAAATGTTGATCGCATCATCCGACCGTGGTTCAAAGTTACGAGATGCTGTAGCCTTTCAATCTTTCCCTTCGGAATTGATCCCGGACCGTCGCCAATAGTTGCTTCAATACGACGTAAATTCAACTACCTACCTAACATTTGTTTTGTTTTATACATATTCAGTGTAGCTATCATCCAGACTTCTATTACGGCTTTCATTTCATCTACCGCAAGTAAAATAGTATCCATTATTACATATTCTGAACTACAAGAACGTTTTGGAATGTTTCGCTCTTGTTACACTTTCCTTCCTTCGTAAGTGGAAAATTCCCGAACCTGATTGGGTTCGATTCGATCTTCTAAAGTAAAAGAAGAATTCGAAAATCCTTGTTCGAAGTGAGATTAAAAATGTGTTTGGGGCCAAGCTCTATTTGTAGATTAAAAAAAAACCCAGATTGAATCAATCTTTAATTCAATCATCGGAATCAAAACCTAAATCTAGGTATTAAAGCGTGAAGGGAAATCTGCTGTCATTATTGCCACCATCCAGTACGTTATTACCATAAATATGCGCATATGATCTCATAGGATTGCGCCCTCATTTTTTGACGGGTTATGGCAGTGGAAAGTGGGTTCCCGCCATTAAGCTGCAGGTCCCCCCCCCCTTACCACATGACCAGTCAACCATCTCGGCTCTCGATGCACCTCAAAAAAAGTTCCTCGTAAACATCTCAGAACGCTAATGACGCCTTTAGTTAGAAGTTCGCGGTGCAAAAGGCTGCCCAGTGGGCCAACTCGAACAATCCCTTTAACGATCACGGTCACAGCGAAATTTCAATGTCATTAAAGAAGACTATTTATATCCTTTTCGGACACACATTCACAGATCGTGTTCCGTGCTTATGAATGGCTATTTAACGAAAATTGAGTATCCGGAGTTCGTTTTTATTCTGAGTAGGTAAAGAAAGAAAGGGTCTTTTGTATTATCTACCTTTCTGATACGTTCTAACCTTCAGAACACGCAGTTAATCTTTTGACACGATCAAATTATTGTTATATTTTTTTAAATTCGAAACGAGATTAAAATCGCTCGAATAGGAGAAGGCTCAAAAGAGAAAAACAACTCTTTCGTCTTCTATAAAGTGTATTGTTAGGGTGTATTTCCAAACTTCTTCCATAAAGTATCGTTTCCAATGTTCTGAAGTACCTTTACTACCTAAAATTCTGAAGCCATCGAGGGAAATTTTTTTTATAAGAACTAAATAATATTTTTAGAACTACTATTATTAATTTATCTTGATTAAATTTTTCGAATATACACTCTATAACAAAAAAATCGACGTACCAAGAAGGAATCATCCGATTACTTTGAAATTTCGTATACAAAAATGTTTTGACCAAATATGCAAATGATTAACATTTGGTGTCCAATGAATGAATAGTGCGATCTCCAGCGCATCGGAACTGCGCATCCAGCAGATGTATATAAGGAGTCGTTCTTAAACTGTTGTTAAAAATTTCTGCTGCATTGCGATTTAGGATACTTTTCAACGACTGAAAAAATGCCTCGCCGCAGGATTCGAGCTCATTACGAGCAACTTTCAGAGTTTAAAAGAGGTCGTATCATTGGATTGAAAGAGGCAGGTTAGGCAAATCGGAGAATCGCTCGTCATGTGAGTCGAAGCGATGCGGCGATTAGAAGATGCTGGCAAGAGTGGGTGGACAATGGCAGATTTCAGCGTCATGATGGTAGCGGTCGACGTAGGGCCACAACAGATCGCGAGAACAGAGTGATTGCCAGATCAGCTGTCACAGTGCCTGATTCATCGCTATCAACCATCAGTCGTGTGACCCACACACGAGTGTCCACCATGACCATTCACAGACGGCTGAGAGAGCGAAATCTACGCTCGTACCGACCGTTACGCCACCTGCCGCTCACGCCTGCACACTGTCGAACCAGATTACAGTGGTGCTTGGCTCGATCAGGCTTGAATGATGCTGACTGGGGACGTATAGTCTTTACCAACGAATCCCGCTTCCAACTGTGTCCTGACGATCATCAAAGACGTGTCTGGAGACACCCAGGGCAGCGAGCCAATCCTGTTTTCACTATTCCACGCCACACGGGCCCTCAACAAGGAGTTATGGTCTGGGGTGCCATTTCCCTTGATAGACGGACCCCTTTGGTCGTCATTAGAGGTACACTTATTGCACAGCGGTACGTTGACGACATTCTGAGACCTGTTTTACTACCGTTCCTTTCGCAGTACCCTGGGCTTATTTTTCAGCAAGACAATGCCAGACCACATACGGCACGTGTTGCTATGAACTGTCTTCAAGCATGTCAAACACTTCCTTGGCCAGCCAGATCACCAGATCTCTCTCCCATCGTGCATGTCTGGGATATGATGGGAAGGCGACTGCATCCGGTAGGGAATGTTGATGACGTAGTCCGACAATTGGAGCAAATTTGGCGAGAAATACCGCAGGAGACCACCCGGGAGCTTTATCGGTCTGTGCCACGCCGTGTGGCAGCTTGCATCCAGGCTAGAGGCGGGTCAACACCTTATTGAGCTCGCTACTGTAACTCTGAAATAAATCATTCAATTGTTCTGAAATTTTAATCATTTTCTATTCTGTACATAATTTTCCTATCCACCAATTTTTGTCTCCATCGGACAACTACTTCTTGGTGCGTCGATTTTTTTGTTATAGAGTGTAGTTTACATTTTATGTTATATATAACTAGCTAAATACCCGTGCTTTGCAACGGAGTAATCTTGAAGATCATTAGAGAAAATTGCTTTTGTATGTTAAGAAATAGCAATGAACTTCGATAATTATAAGGGAAAGGAAAATAAAATTTATTTAAAATATATGTGGCTATTTAAGTAATTTAATTCATAAAAAATAAGTAAATTCATAAAACTTCCTTGTAAACTACATTTTTTGTTCGTCCGTCTGGCGCCATAATCACGAGGCTGTCAGGAGAGCTTACACGTGAACCGGCTACATGTAACTGGATATGTGAGAAACAGTCGTTTCTTAAATCCACACCAGCCATTTTCAACAACTGCCCCTGAGCTTTGTTAATCGTCATTCCGAAGCGTACTTTGACCGGAAATTGCAGTCGTTTAATTGAAAGTGGTAGTAAGAGAGAATAAAAGATATGCGGGGTAAGAAAACTGTTTCTCCCGCACCACATCCTGTAAATATGTTAGCTTCAATCACGTTTCTCTGTAAAGAGTTAACCTGCAGCCTGGTACCATTACAAGGCTCTCTATCTGCCTTTTTATATCTTCAGAAAGACTGCCTCTGTGATTTTCCCAAAGTTTTACAGGATCTGCCAATTGACAAAACACCAACATGACAGAAAATAGTTCCCGGAGCTTGTACGGTGAGTCAGAAATGGCAGCTTCCTCCAGAATGTGGTCCCAGTGAGTGTCATCCTGCAACAACCCCAACGCTCGGCAGGAAGATTGATAAGTAGGATGAACCACACCTGACACTGTATTAAGGTCATTAAAGCAAGTGGGACCCCGAACTTCGTGAAGTAGGAGTCGCAAATAATAACATTCAGCATTATTCGGATGTACAGTGTACACTCGACCAAGCACTTGATCTTGTTTGACCCCTTCTTGTCCAGGGACAGCCTTTCCCTGCTTCCTCCGGCTAAACTTATTGTTTTTCCAAACATAGTACGCTGGAACTTCACTGTAGAGAAGCCCTCTTGCAAAAGCATCGACTTTGCAAAGTTCAAAAAATGCTAAGAGAGTGGTTTTGGGAGGGTTCTGTACTTTATCTACGGCATTCTCATATGTAAAATAAACTCGTTGACCATTCTCGAGATGGACAAAGAGATGCATGACGGGTGGATATCTTTTATAAATGGGGAAGCATAAGATTCTCCAAGCAGCTTCAGAACTACTAATATAGCGTCTTGTCTCATACTTGGTAACTTCATCCCATTCGTTCTCTAAGTCAAATGCTGCCTGATCACTACTCTTATTAACATATTTGCAGATATACTTAATGGACTTCACAGTAATGCACAATTCCCCGTTAATGTGGGCCATGAAAGTTCGGGACAGGACAGGGTTGTACGGAACCACCCACTTATTATCAATGTCTACTCCTTTTATATTGACCGTAAAACCACCACAAGAAGATCATCTGCGGTATTGGGGATAGCCGTCATCTTCAGCCTGAGTATCCACGTGGGTATCTCTTGCTACATGAGCCGCCGATCATACATGGTGAATTTCTGTTCTTATTTCCACACAGCCCATGAATCATCGTAGACTTAACGATTTCATGAAGGACTGGATCAAGTTCTGCGTCTGGAATCTCTGCGCTTATGAAACTGTCGATTTGGGCAGGGATGATTCTGTCTTGAAGCTATAGCAATATATGGGCGTGAGGGGAAACCACGCTTATGCCGCTTTTTTTTCTGTTTATTCTATCGATGAATCTAGTGCGACGCTTTTTTCCTATTTTTACCTCATTGGATGGAGTAACTTTCGAACTGTTTTCCGAGTCAGGAGGAGAATTCAGATCATCATCAGTCACAACAGAAAGACACTGTTTTTTAGGAAGAGCAATGTAAGATACATTAGTAACAGGAAATTCGTTATCGATTTCGTCATTGGCAGAATGCTGGACAACAATATTTGCAAGGCTGGTTACATCTAGTGATGAAAAGATAGGGCGAGCGACAGCGGGAGGTTGTTGAGGAGGTAAAACACATTGAGGTATGAGCGGTTCAAAATGCGATGACATCAAGGAGCCAGAACACGTAAAACGTTGCATGGGCCTTGCCGGAACAGGCTACCACGTCGCCAGTATCAATTAGCTCTCCTGTACATAAGAAAAGGAAAATAGAGGAAGTTAGAATCAGTAGGGAAAGTGTCCAGCTCAGCGACAAAATGTAATAGCAAATGGCAAAACAGTTATATAACCTGAGACGGCTGCACTGTACCGATGCTTAATTGAAAATGAAAAAAATTCCTCAACTGGGGAAAAAATATAAAACGTACCAATGAAATCAAAGAAAACAATTTAAAAAAAAAATGAAATCAAAGAAAAAAATTAAAAAGAACCAATGAAATCAAAAGACAGTTTAACGGATATTAAAAGATCTTTCTAGAATATACAAAATGAAAAAATTAACAGTTTTCGCTTTGCCAAGGTTGCTACAAAAACCTAATAACCGTAAATACCGATGGGTTGCCTTATCACGCCACAACTCGCTACTGAAAGTGTGTCAAATATTTAAAGAAAGTTGGCCGAAATATATGTATATGTATATATATATATATATATATATATATATATAACAAAAAATAACCAAACAGCCGGGGTGCATTATCCAGAAACCTAAACTCGAAGGGCGTCATCAGGGAGGAGCCTCACCCATACAACATAAAATGGTGTTTTCTACATATGAGCAGCATTAGGCTGAAAAAATTGCTCATACACTCCCCCAAACACCACCAAAAAGCAAGTAAAACAAAAACAAAAAACCAAAACAGAGCAGGAACAAAACGAAATCGAAGCCGCAGCCGGGAGATCGACAACAAGCTTAAAATTTACCACCAAATGCCATCAATAACACAATCTAACACTATGCTAACACCATACTTCCGATGCAACGAGTCCGTAAAAAGCAGAAAAAATAAAAATATAAATAATGTTAAAATCTCAGCCCCTATTCAAAACGATATTCATAAATAGTAAAATAAAATTGAAAAGCAACTCCCATGGCTCTGAGGAAATTACGAAATATAATTATTCATGGATTGTGTAGCTGTTGATATTAATAAATCTTTCAAAAATATTATTAAAGAATGAATAAGAGTATTTGTTATTGAGAAGTGGGGGGGGGTGTTTTTAGAACTTTACATTGTAATAAAAAATTTGAATCAGAATTACAAATTTTTTTGAAACGTACCAATTGACCAGTAATCGTGTTGTAGTATATTCTTTTAGAGATATTGGAGTCCCAAAATATTAATTTAATGACTGTAAATTTAAAATCGCTGTGTTTATCATATACATTAATGTCAACTTTGCCGCATGAAACAGAAATTTTTAAGTCTAGAAAATCAGTATTATTGTTATCTAGATTGGTTTTAATTAAAGAAAGTTCGTCTGGATAGATGGATTTCCAAATATTAGAAAAGTTGCTATTATTAAAAACAATTAAATCATCAATAAATCTAAAAGCAGTATTTATCTGCTTATTTTAAAAACTTAATTGATCTGGATTTTGAGGAATGGGAATTTTTGGTTAATTATTGTATTTTTAATAATTTTATTTCTAATGGTGAGCATATTTACACTCAAGTTAAAGGTATACCCCAAGGTTCTAATTTTTCTTCCATTCTTGCTAATTTATTTCTTCATTAATTTGAAAAATAACTTTGCCTTCAGATAAATACTGCTTTTAGATTTATTGATGATTTAATTGTTCTTAGATCCAGAGGCTTGTATGCTCGTTTATAGAAACTAATATGCTGTGACATTGTGAGAAACTCCATTGTACTTGACCTTTAGGAAGGGTCACTTGCAGGGCAGGTGCCCACTGTAATGTCGTCGGAATGCCGAATGTATTCTGATTGGTTATATTTTGGCTCCAGCTGCTGTTCTTGTGTAGCTCGCTTTACAACGACTTGAAAGGTGCAGGTGAAAACAGAGCTTCCTTTGCAGGTAGTGTTCGTCCAGATGATCTCTGATTGGTTATTGACTTTTACCATTTGGGTTATTCTTAGACTGCGGGAAAGCATGTTGGAGACGACGGTTGGAGAGAGAGAGTCAAATATTCTTAATGTTCTTGGAATAATAAGAACGCAAATATCGTAGCTGTTGGTTGTCTTCTCCTTGTGTACGATGCTACAGTTATGGGGCATGCTACAGTTTCATGCTACAGTTTTGGGGCAACGGCACCACAATGCTCTCAACTTGCAAAGAGATGTCTACAGGAAAGTACTTGAATGCTTTATTGAGGAATAAAGTTCCTATCCCAGGTTCCTTGTTCAAAGCTGTTGGAGTCACTTGCTTCCGTTTTCTTACCAGGCATGACGAACAACAAAGACACTCACACAGCATTGGAGTGGCGAGTTCAGCTATCTGTCCCATTTGCGAAAAGGAAGAAATGACTGCAGACCTCCTCAAGGACTGCCCTAAAATTCCTGACAATCGCATTGCAAAGTGTTTTTAATCTATATTTTTTCACTTCAGAACTCTATTGGTCTGATCGCCAGTTGATGACCAATAGGCCCGATTGGATACAAAAACAACAAGTCATAATCTGGACTGCCCTTTTCCCCGGGAGCACAAAGTGCTTAAAACTGCAACGTACGTCGCAGAACAAAGTCTTTGCAAAACAATTTAAACTTAATTTTATCAAAATTTTGGCAGATTTTCTTAAAAATCATGTTACGATGTTATGCAGTGCAAAGCACTCTCCTTTTGCCACGCCTTTTTTCTTTTCTAGCTACGGGAACAACCTTCCTACACCGCCCAAATTACCACAAACACTTTATAAACAACACATCTTCTATGTCAATGACAAAATATTTGACTTCAAAAGTCATCAACAGAATTGCAAATTCTGAAAGTATGCCTTGGTTTTAAATAGATAAAGTAAGTTAATTAATTTCGATGTTTTATTGCAAATATGTAATACATATTTAGCCGATCATTTTGTTTTACGTCTGTTATTGATTTTACGGCAGTTTTCAAAATTCGGACAAATTGCCTGCAGAACAATTGCAATTGCTTGGAGTTATGTTACAGAACACTGAATATAACTCTTCACCTGGGCCCTCATCTAGCGAAAAATTCACCTCACAAACAAAACCCAATTGTTAGAATAGAAGGATAAGTAGTTTCAAGAATAAAATAAAAGTCGAATATCAAAGACACGTAAGCGACAGAGGGCTTTTCGGGAATTCGAGGTTAAGTAACCAAAACCACATCTTAGTAGGAAAGCCCACTTTCCATAACTCGACCTTCAAATCGATCGTGATTAGGAAAGCTTAAAATCTGTTCCACTGGAACAAGAGTAAAAGTCTGACGGAAAATTTACGATTTCTCCTGCATGCTCGTCTCCAATCGCTCATCTTCAGGAAAAGGATGAATAAGTTCATATTTCAAGGACGGATCCCACGCTCCGTTGCTCATCTGGGGCAGAAAAAAAACCCCAATAACAACCCCAAGATCCACCCCATTGCTATGACGCGGACTTCAACTTCGTTCTCTGAGCCGCAGGGAATTATCTTGATTAAGAGTACGTTTCGTGTCAAACGAGTAGAAACGAACTTCTGCGTTTTACAGCTCTTTCTTTTTCTTCGCATGGGTATTTAATCCTCCTAAACGCTTTCCTCAAAGAGAAAAAAGTGTTTTTCGATCTCGATACGCCACCAACCTTCAAACCGCTGAAATCCTTCGGTGTGAATGTCCTGCTGAGAATGCTGGGAAAATACCATTAAAAGTAAACAAATATATCCCCGCCATTTGTTAAACTGCGTTCACTGGCGGGATAATTTTTATTCTTCTGAATTACTTCTTGCGTGAAAACAAAATAACACAGTTCTTCTGCAATTACTTCGCTTGTGTTTACACGAGGTAAAATAGGCTAGTTTCAAGTCAGTTTATAATCTTTAAAAGAGTTGACTAGACTTAAACCTTTCAGAGTCGTCCCAGTACCCTGAAAGGGTACTTTATCTTTATAAGTCACATAAATAGTCTATGTTTATTACTAATAAGGTATATTTGTCTGATCCTTTAGTTTGATATTCTGTCAGGAGTAATCTAGATGAGTGATAGGACACACACATGCGTTGTCCCATCTCCCCTTGAAAAGAAAACTAAGAATACAAAATTTTTGCTTTGTGCGTGTGTGCAAAATGCATTTCGGCACGACAGTGATTTACAACCTCCTTCGTCTCATGGATCATATAAACAAAAATTCGGCGGCACACCAATAAATATGTCATATATGTTTGCTGAGGTAGCAAATGCAGGTATGATTTTGCTTGATTTACAAAAGAAAATAACGATAATTACTTAGTTTTTTGCTCCAAAGTAGCTTTAATAAAAATCTACTAAAAATAAGTTACAAGGGTTGTTCAAATGAAAAGGTACGAAACGACACTGTGGGTATAAATGAAGAATTTATTCAAAGTATACACAATTGGCCTGAGCACAACTATCTCATTGATTAACGAGGCGAAGGATTTCTTGTTTCCAGAATTTCTGTGTCCGTGACGTTATCCAGTCCTTCACAGCGTCTTTGAGTTCGTCATCCGAGTTGAAGCTCTTCCCTTTCAGATGTTTTTTCAGGGGACCAAACACATGGAAATCACAGGGCGACATGTCCGGTCTGTAGGGCGGATGGTCAAGCTGCTCCCACTTGAACTTAGCCAGTTCCGCGTGTGTGACCCTGGAGACGAGCGTTATCATGG
Organism: Metellina segmentata; assembly: GCA_947359465.1. Taxonomy (NCBI): domain Eukaryota; kingdom Metazoa; phylum Arthropoda; class Arachnida; order Araneae; family Tetragnathidae; genus Metellina; species Metellina segmentata. Next base: position 131,339,796 of record OX375874.1, read on the forward strand.
AGTATAACCACACCCTCCGTGAGCAGCTCCGGTCTTTTGTTCTTGATGAACCTGCGTAGGCTTCGGGGTGTCTCACAGTACACATCGGAGTTAATGGTTCTGTGCTCGAGAAATTCAACAAGTAGCGGACCTTGGACATCGAAAAAGACGATGAACAACAGCTGACCTGCTGACGCCACGGCTTTGAACTTTTTAGGGAGAGGTGACGACGCATGCTTCCACTGCATGCTGTCCCGCTTTGTCTCTAGTTCGTAGTGATGGCACCAGCTCTCATCACCTGTGACGATTCGCTTCAGGAAAGCGGGTCTTCATGATACCGAAACAGATTTTGAAGTGCTAGCTCCATACGGAGTTCCTTTTGCTGATCGGTGATCTGCTTCGGAACCCACTGCGCGCACACCTTCGGATAACGCAACCTGTCGTGAACAATTGTCCACACTGTTCCAACTCTGACATCCACCTTCACCGCCAACATTCGCAATGTGACACGCCGATCACTTCTCACTAGGTCGTCCACCTTGTCGATGAGATCGGCCGTGATGACTGTGTTTGAATGACCTGGTCTCGGGTCATCAACCAAACTCTCATGGCTTGCACGAAAACGGGAACTCCATTTTCTCACTGACTTGTCGGACACACAGTCTTCCCCGTATATGGTCACCATCCGGCTATGAATAACGGCCGGTTTACCACCTTCCGCTGTTAGAAATCGGATAACGTCTCGCTGCTCCTCAATCATCGAATTTTGCAATGTGAACGTTGCAATGGCATATGGTTGTGAATTTTTCAATGGCATATGGTTGTGAATTTTGCAATGGCATATAATATTCGTGGGAAGACAATACTTAAGGATTTAGGATCTATATTTTTTTTCTACGTTATATATATATATATATATATATATATATATATATATATATATATATATATATATATATATATATATATAACGAGCTATATCTATCAGATTAACTTGAATAGATAATAAGCATGATTTATCAAGGGCCGCGGTAACTCGGTCGGATTAGCAACCGGAGGGTTGCGAGTTCGAATCCAACCAAAAACCGCCGTGCATAAAGGGGGCTGACGCACGTTAAATTTGTCGTGGCCTCAAATATCCTCAGGTTGGCCTGGTGCGGAATTTTGGAGAGTGGAGTGTCAGCTTAGGTGTGGGCAATGTCTTCTTAACGTGGTTCAAAATTAAGTGTTCTTATCAGATTTTACCCTTGAGGATTGAATTCGGACCGTCACCAACGGCCTGTTGTGTTGTTCCAGTGCGACGTTAGTTAAAATATCTACTTACCAGGATTTATCAAATCTGAGGCTCCTGTGAAACGGCGTATTGTATTTTGAATCCCCTCGTTACATAAAATGGCACGAAAACGTTGATAGAAATACATGTAAAGCACAAAGAAACACAGTGGTTAGTTGAGTTTTATAGCAAACAAACTTATAAGGTTCTTATCTGGCGTAAAATTTTCCGCAGATGTAATAGGTAATTTTTAATTAACGTCGTACTAGAGCAATACAGCGGGCTGTTAACGACGGTTCGGGATCAATCCCTTAAGGAAAAATTCCGATCGCTGAGATATAAAAAAAATACTGAAGAACGCCAGTGATAAGTTTAATAATTTCTTTTGTTTCACTCGAATCCTTTTCTCAGGAAATCAAAATGAATGAATCTAGAATAAAACGAAGGTCATTCGAATCTCTTCGCTCTTTATTTTGTTTTGGTATTTAATTCATGTATTAACTTGGTCAAAGCTGCCAGCAGAACGATTTGGTTTGACCAAGCTGAATATGCATATGATTCTAAGTGGCGAACTATGCTTTAAGACACAGGCCTGGGTCTAATTAAAGGATGAAATCATATCAAAATAAATTTGTTTAGATTCTTGTGATTCAGCTCAAATCCATCTGTTTCCTAATGTGTTCTGAGGACCGTCGTGGTTCAGTGGGTGTGTCCACTTCGCAAGTAAGTTGCGAGTTGTAGTGTCGGGACAGGTTCGATTTTTCCCTGGGTGTATTTCTTTCTTGTGTCCGTAAAAACTTTCTTGTGTCTGTACTTAATATTGTATGTCTTATATCTGGCGCGACATGGCCAAATATAGCCCTTGCGTCATAAAAACTCAAACCAACCTAACGTCTTTTGTTTCTTGCAGGCGCCGAAGGAAAGCCAAGCACCTGTTGCTATGGACACTAGTCGTATTTTTAGAATCGACCCGGTGTGGGGTGAACGGTGGTCACCATCATGGTCATCACGGCAGCATCGAGAAACTGCTGGCAGCTGGACTGATAGCCAAAGCCCTTGCTAAGGGTGGAGAGGAAGGAGGAGGTGGCGGCGGTGGTGGAGGACACCACTACATGCCCATTCATGTCCCAATTCACGGGAGGGATGCTGGGCACCACCATCATCATGTTCATCACAAATATGTTCCTATACCGTAAGTCAGCCTTTTTGTATCTGACGTAAGGATCTTCAACCTTTAACCCTCCAAGTGGTTTTGACGAGATATCTCGTCCATCAAGGTCTGACCAATAACGAGATAACTCGGTTATCAAGATATTGACAAATTTTTTTATTTTTTTTGACGAGATTAAGATCTGGTCAGTTTTCTTCTAAGGCCGATAAACCTCGTCGAGACAACCGACAGGAGTTGAGTACGGAAGGTTCCATGGACCAATCTTCTGTTTAACACTGATAAAGATGCAGACAATGCTGGATTTCAATCAAATATGTCCTACGCTATTATTGTCAAAAACACGCTCGTAGCAACCTTCTCTGCATATCCTTTTTGAATCATGAAATGCATTGCACGTAATTTTCCAAATACTATGTTCAATTTTCATGCACAATGCATCTGATGCTGGGAGGTGAATGGAGACTTTACTTTGCAATTGACGTGACCACACGAATAGTTTGATCTCAAAAACTTTCTGGCTATGTCGGAAAGGTTTCAGTCACGCAAAACTACCTTCGGCATTTTTTGGGAGTAGAATCTAGCTGACACGAAAGGACTTTCTCTCTGCGCACGAAGCATTTGGCAGGCCTACTTGAACACCTATCGAATCTAAACTTTCTGTGTGAAACTAAAACGCTTCGTCTATAAGTTTGTTTTTATACGACCCTTTTCCTTTGGGTAACGCTATCAATATACGCCGATCAGCTTCGAAATGTTAAGTAACTAATTCATAAATCTAATTAGACCTTGAACTTTACTATAAATTCCCTCATTATATATTCATGAAATTTTAAATACAATCAAAATTGATTCCGACTGCAGCTAGTTAACACAGTAAAAAACAAGGTTGGATGATTTTGATCAGACCTAGAAAATGTAATTCACCACTTTGATCTTTGACACTAATATAAAGATCATATACCACTTGTTCCAAAAAAAACCCACGTGACTCAAAACATCATTTAAAAATACTTTTGCGCTCGGCTACTACACAAATCGAACCGAATATTAAAAGAGCTGTTAAATCAATGCAATAACACGCAATCAGATTAAATTCTTTATTTACTTTTTATTATCTTTGTAAAAATACGAGTATATGATAAATATAAATAAAATTATTAATAGATGGGTATGGATAACTTTCACGTTTTTTAGGCGGCCCACCCATAAGTCACGGTGAATCTGTGTGACCCTTGGTCTTGATAAATCTGTGCGTCCCTGCTTTACACACAGATATTGTATGTATGACCCATGTGTGCATTTCTTTTCTAGGGTGAAGCACCATACCAATTTCATCATCGCTCACCACAAAGTACCGGTACCAGTCCACGTTCCCGTGCCAGTCATCAAGACGAAGTTGGTGCACGTGCCTGTAGAAAAGACGAAGATCGTGCCCATCATCGTTCACAAGGGCCACCATCACCACCCCCACCACCACCACATCGACCACGCGGGGTCCACCATCCACGCCAAGAAGTACAAGCACAGGTTGTCCGCCATCTCGCCGCACCACATCGCCATGGCAACCAACAACAGGAAGAAGCAGGTGCGAATCACGAGTCTCGGCACACTGAGGCACCTCAAGAACTCAGCTTCCAACGCCACGTCTGTCCAGGTAATAATAATTTTAAGTTTTAAGGAGTGGCCCGTGGACCACCACAAAACGGAAGATGGGGAAGGGAATTCAAATGTTATCAATGGATAGACAAATAAGGTTCTTCCAGAAAATACCAGAAACACCGAGTGGTACCCAGTCCCCCAAACATGAGAGAAGACTTAAACAGATAATATGGGTAACTAAATAGAGAGAGAGGGATTCGACCTCATTGATTAGATTGTTTTGTTGCTATGTGAGGAGACAGGGAAGCCAAATCCTAGGGGACAGATCCTTTTAATCCCTTCAGAATATTCTCATGGAAGGGGCATGGTAACTCCAAAATCGAGAAATAAATATTTATTTACATTACATGTACCAACTTTACAGAGGGCCATTAGTATTTGAGTTGAGCGATAAAGGTATCGACTGACTTGTAGGACTACTAAGTTGAGAATTTGACTCTCGCAACTGCCATGATGGATTGGCGCTTGAGTTTCTCTTGCTTTCCATTCTGGCGCCATGCAAATGAGGGTACAACTAGGCCTAAAAATCCTTTAGGAACCAATGGCTCGAATCTCTTGGTCTAATTGGATCTTACATTTCGAGATTGATCCTTGACCGGTGCCAGTTTTCCGCTGTGTTGTTCCAGTGCGAAGTTAATTCGACTATCTGGCCACCCTTGGTCTTTCTTTTGTACTCGGGATGCGGATCTCCGGGAGAAGGCAATTGAGTCACGAGCATTTGAACTAGTCTATTAGTTAAATTCGGTAGGTAGGTATTCTAATTAACGTCGCACTGTTCATCAGAAACAGTGGGCTAGTGGCAACGTGTTTTAAACTGAAAAAAGAAAAGTGATTGTTTCTCGAAAACAAACATGAAACACAGCTGGAGTCTTACTTATCTTGCCTTAATAATTTCTGTACATAGAGCATTGATGATTAGACGTCTTCTCCTTTTCCGTGGAACAATCAGGGGATGAATGTTCGTTTCCACCCAGCAGATGAAAGTAATCTAAGGGTCACGTTCCATCTAGTAATGGTTCGAGGTAGTTTGACAGCGATACGTCCATCAGATCCTGCAACTTGTGCTTTTCATGTCAAGTGTACAAGAGGCTATTCATTAACACAATGACGCCAAATCACATACTGCTCGTCTCTTATATGAATGTCTCTGTGCTGCTAAAACCCTTTCTTGGCCAGAGAGATCAATAAATCTGTCCCATTGAACATGGATGAGATATGATAAGCCATCAAATGCACCACCCCTGGAATCCAAGTGATCTGGACCAACAGCTGCAGAATACATGGCTTTATACGTATTTCCTCTATGGTTGCACTGGCCGACGTAGCCCGGTTGGGGGAGGAAGTTCAAGTTCGAATCCAACTCAAGACCGGTGTGTATAGAGGGGGGATGGTGCACGTTAAATTTGTTGTGGCCTCAAATATCCTCACGTTGGCGTGGTGTGGAAGTTTGGAGAGTGTAGTGCCATCTTAGGTGTGAACCATGTCATCTAAAGGTGGTTCGATTGATCCCGGACCCTCGCCATTAGCCCGTTGTGTTGCTCCAGTCCAATGTCAATTAAAATACCTACCTATGGATGGTCCTGCGCATAGATCTTTTTCAAATGTTTCAGTCCCTTCTGAATGCAATACATCCCATCTCCTCCAATGCATAATGCCCTTATTTCTCCTTTGCAGCTCGAAAGGGCGAAGAGTGTGCCGGACAAGTGGATCGTCGTGGTCAAGAGCAAGAGACGTCGTCCCTCGTCTCTCCGGAAAAGGGCCGGTGACCTGGTCAAGACTCAGGGAGGCTTGATCGCAGCTGGGTCCGCCCCAGTACCAGTCGCCGTCAAACCGCCCAAGTGACCCAACGCCACCCAAACCACTCACAGAGTCCCGCTGAGCGGAGCCTTCGATTCACAGAGCAGGAATCTCTTCCCACGTAGACCTTGATGAACTCACATACCATGGAAATAGTTCAGTGGTTAAGAATCAGGGTGGTTCATGTTAATAAATTGATCACTCTGAATTGCTTCTCAGCCACTCCAAAAAAAAGATCCAAAATAAGTAGCCTTACAGAAATTAACTTTGTATCCACTACCTCAAAACTGCTGTAATGTTAGATGAACCAGCCTGGTTCTTAACCACTCCATTATGATTGATGCGTTTTTCATGTAGAAATGATACCATGAACACCACCAGAATCCCAAATGGCTTGTAACCATTGAATTCCTGATGTTCAGTTTGTGAAATTGGAGATGCCTCCTTGTAAATATGAGTGGCTATCATTTCTGGGGAACTGTATAACAAAGGGTCACATTTCCGTCATCTTTGGTAGAGTTTATCTTTTAAGAATTTGTAGTTAATTTGCTCGAGTCTAACAATCGTGTTCTAAAATTACTCTACCTTTCCTATTTAAATTATCATGTATCTTCCTCGTGATATCTTCTCATGCATCTTCCTTCTGATGTTTCTCATGTACTATTTTTCTTTTAGACACAACATCGTAGAAAATACCGTTGTTATTAATCTTAACCTCTAATTTTCTTTCCACATTACAATTTTCATACAAGAAATTATATCTACCCTGAGTAGACAAACCTTAGTCAAATCGGTAGTAAAAATGCAAAACAACAACTGAAGATTTAAAAATTGGAAATAATCGTCCATGGCCATTTTGGTTGGCAAGAAGGCCATAGAGAAATTGGACAGAAGAAAAATTGAAAGAAGAAAAATGGCAAGAAGTCCACCATCATGACAACAGAAGTAAGTCCCAAGAGGAAACTCGAGTTTAAGTATTGTTCTAGAAAACTGTTGCTACAACTCCATTTTTAGTGAGGCCTTTTCAGGCTGCGTGTAAAGGCTGGGACATAGACTTGAAATACTAGTAGACTGAGCATTGCTATTGAGAGAACGTGACCAACATGTCCACTAGTAGTCACGCGACTGCTAGTATCCCTGTATTTGTCGTTGTTTTGAAGTTTTAAATTTTTTATTATCCTAAAGATTACCAGTATTACCTTTTTAAAGCGTACCAAAGAGAAGATTCGATCGTCTGTTTTAGAAAGTGCTGCCTGCATAAGTCAACATTACAAATTAGAAAATATGCATAAGCAATTACAGTAATTGCATACCTTTTATAGTTTGTAGAGTTAAAAACAATGTCACACATAATAATAATTTTTAATTTGGTTGCTTTTATCGTTGAAATATTTTTATGATATGAACAACTGTCATGAAGCACTATTAAAAGGAAGTTTTATAATACATCTGTGACTGGTGTGTTTAGTTACAAAAATCAACAAATTTGTTTATCGTTGTGTTCTTTTGTATTAAAGATTATTCTTTTAAAAATTGTGTTTGAATTTCATTTGATAGTTGGAATATTTTATAATGGTTTGTTGAATTTTATATAGTAATTTAAATTAATTTAACTGAATCTAAATGGGCTTGCATACTTCCGAGGAAGCACTACTTGCGGAAAGACAAATTGTGAAAACAAAAATCACTGTTACAGTGCATTAGACTATAATTCATGAAATTATAAGTATTCTTTAAATATATTTGTGACAGCAGATATCAGAATATTAAACATTTTCCAGCTTATTTCATTTTTAATGAAAATACTACTAAATATATCTGATAATTGGATCTTAAACATATACAAAATTGATACATTTTCTAACCATTGAATTAGCGACCGCGGCTTGTATATACATATACGGACATATCGTGCTGGAGAAAAGGTAAAATATCATTTTGAGAAAACTTGTAAAGCCAGACAGTAATTTTCAACCATTTTCACACACACACACACACACACACCACACCTCATAGTACACATAAAAAAAATTCTAAAAATACACTACCCTACTATATTGGACCGGACAGCAAGATGTGATGGTATAAGAGAAAGCATACATGCTTTAATAGGGGAATGGTCCCCCACGTGCTGCAAGTACACCAGCAACCCTTCTGGGCATACTCTTAACAATGTTTTGATACACAGCTATGGGTATTTGCGTCCATTCCTGCTGCAAGAATATCGCAAGCTCAGCTGTAGATTTCGAACGCGCTTCCCTGGTCCGTAAGCGTCCCTCTCACGCGTCCCACATATGTTCTATGGGGTTCAGGTCGGGACTTTGAGCAGGCCAGGGAAGACGTTTTACATCCATGTCTTGACACCATTGCTTGACAGAGGCTGCAACATGATCAGGAGCGTTGTCGTCATGGAAGTCACATTCGTCCATTCCATAAAATTTCCAGAGCGTAGGAAGAAACTGACTGTCCAGAATGTTCATGTAGGCGTCGGCGTTCAATAGACCAGAAACAACATGCAAAGATCCCAGGCCATACCACGAAAGAGTCTGAACCACACAAGCAGTCCGATTTTATGCAAATCCGCTGGCGTCCGGTCCATTATTATAGGGTAGTGTATATTGCATACTAAAAATACAAATTTTTTTTACGATCCTGAAAAAAGCAGGTTTTATTTAACAGATATTTAACACATTTTCTTTCGATATATATGACACATTTGTAAAAATTACCTAAGCTTTTTGCTCCAAGGTGGCTTTTTGTGGTTCAAAATGACGAGGTGCTGGTCTCGGATCTTTCCCATTGAGTATTGATTCAGAACAGTCATCAATAGCCCGTTGTGTTACTCCAATACGACGTTAAAATATCTGCCTACCAAGGTGGATTTTTGAAGTAATTTATTTGAATTTGTTTGAAAAAATCACATTCAAATTTATTTATACAGTAATTAAAAAATTCGAATATTATTTTAAATTATTTGTGAATACACACAAGACAGAAGTTCAAACTAAACTGTAGAAATGAAATAAATCTCTTTTACACACTTTAAACATTTTACCCATCTCTAGGGCATGCCAATCCCATTTTTTTACGACACACCAATACAACTCTACCCTCATCAAACTCAATCTCGCCGCATTTTAACTTATTTATACTACCGCCAGTAATTATTTACTTGCTAAGAGTAAAATCAAGCCTCCTTGTTGAGATTTTTCTGAAAGCAAGTTTATGAACCATTAATCCTTTAAGCATTTCGTAGGTTAAGAAAGTAGCAGTCTCGAAGAGGATCTCTTACCAGGACATTATGGGAAGTGTTTCCAGATTTGACCCATCTCGAACACATACCATCTATGGAGGACTTTGGGGAAGCCTCCTGTTTATCTACGTTTCGTCGACAGGCGCGTTCTCACGAATAAAGTTTAATTGACCGATTATGGCGGATCGATAAAAGTTGAATATGACTTGAATCAGTTTTTGTTCACATATTTCAATAGAAACTGATCCAGTTTCATTTTTAAAATGGTGTCGAAAGCAGCTGTGCGTGAAGTTGTACAAATAGTAAGTTTTGTTAAAAGAACAAAATACAATTTTATTTAACACTAGCCACTGCGTGGTTAGCCCGGCGTTGCCCGTGCCGGTGGTGTTGGTCTGCGAACGGCACGAAATGCAATTTGTTTGTTTTTGGAAACGGAAATATACCGTGACGTCACAATCTCGTGCGAAAATATAAAATATATATTCAATTAAAAAGTTATTTATAAAAAAATATCATATTTTTAGGTATGGATCTAATGTGAAATTTTCCGCAGATTTCAATTCCGCTGAAAGTTTTACTCTATCTTTTAACGGTCTAGGAGATGGAAAAAGAACTAATTGACTCCAGTTAAGAGATTGTTTGTTTTTATCGTCAGGTTGAAAAATTATTCCTCTGATCAAAATCAAAACGGAAATGAAAGCAATAAATTAAGAATATGTGATCTCTTCAATGCTGTAGCATTCAATAATGATTAAATTTCATTAAATTCATTTTAAAATCTTCTAGATTGAGTTTTAAAATTTGTAGCGACCCAAAAATTGCAAAAAATTTGGACTATCTGTGTGCCATATCTCATTGCTGTAAGTGCCATAAAATCGTCGGGATTTTGGAACCAACAGATAGACAAACACTTCCTTTTATAATAGTAGAGAAGATAAGAAATGTTAAGAAACGACGTTTTAGCAAGTTTGGTTGCAGCAATTATATCACTGGGTGCACTTATCATTGTGGAATGCACGATGGATCTTTCCTTGAGGACCATGTCCACCCCTACATGCGAATTATATTTCCTCAGAATGATGGCATCTACCAGCAGGACAATGCGAGGTTTCATACAGCTCGCAGTGTATGTGCGTGGTTCGAAGAGCACCAGGATGAGTTTACCGTACTCCCCTGGCCAGCAAACTCACCGGATTTAAACCCAATCGAGAATCTGTGGGACCACCTCGATCGGGTTGTTCGCGCCATGGATCCTCAACCGCGTAATCTATCGCAGCTGGCCACGGCACTGGAGTCGGCATGGCTCAACATCCCAGTGAACACCTTCAGAAACTTAATTGACTCTCTTCCTGCACGTCTCGCAGCGGTCCGCTCTACCAAAGGTGGTTATTCTGGCTTTTGACAGGTGATCACATTAATGTGACTGGACTGTGTATAATCGGCCAATTAAACTTCATTCGTGAGACCGCGCCTTTAAAGAAACCAGGAAGCTCCAAGCAGTCTACCCGACTTCGGCACATACGAGATTCGAACTCGAAACCAAGTCCCATTTCGTACAGAGCCATGCCTTTAACCGCTCGGCCACTGGTGGTGACAAATGGAGGTTTAGAAATACACAATACTTTTGGAATTCTATTTTAAATATACAAATACAACTGGATATACTTTACTTGTCTGTAAAGTGAATGTTTTTAAAATGTGTTATTCATTAGAACAAAAAATAAAAATATTATTCACATTTCATAATCTTAATAAACCAAGTCATTAAATTAACAATAGCAAATGGGTAAATACATTAAATACGTAATAACATTAATATTTGAAAAAGCAAATCATTAATATTAGTTTGCTTCGCAAACAAACATTCCTTTGGCAGAGTCAATCTCCTGGGACGGCGTAATTGTCTTAATAATTCGTATAATCCTGATTAGGACTTTCTGATCCATAACGTCACAGCCAGAGCTTCGCCCCCTGCTCGCTTGAGCTTGTCAACTACCGAGGATTGCTACACAGTGCCATTTGGTTTGCTTCGCAAACCAACACTATTCACAGATTTCATTTGGACCTCAACCAACATTCCTTTCGCAGAGTCAATCTCCTGCAAAGGCGAAACTATCTAAAAATTCGGTCCATGACGTCACAGCGAGAGATTCAACCCTGCTCGCTCACGCTCGCCAACCCCCGGTGATTGCTACACTATCCCGTTTGGTTTGCTTTGCAAACTAAGTCTCCTTTCGCAATGGATTTCCTTTTTTTTTTTTCCTTTAACACTTAATACACCCTAAACTATTAGCGGCATCAGTAAAAAGCCATCTCCATCTTATTCCCTGTACAATTTTAAATAAACCGTGTTAATCTTGTTATTTTCTTATCTGTACTTAATCGGTAAACCGTTTGAGAACAGAGTGAAAAAAACGAGCCCTTTTCCTCGCCAAAAAAAATAGTTTCTATGGTAATTGTTGCTAAGCTTCGGTTTCCTAAGAAAGCGTAGCCGTGATGTATCGGTGGGTGACGTCACTAAAACGTTGTTTATACTAACACATGGTGTTGGTTTCCTAGAGAGCGTTGTTTGTGAGCGTAACGAAAATTATCGGAGCCTCCATTTCCATGACTGTCGTCATAGCGGTCTCAAACAGTTGGAGAACGTTTTTTCTCTTGTAACGGCCAGATTTCATTTCCTGCTCCAAGCGATTCGAGCCAAGAGGAGCGATATAAATAAACATTTTTGACTGCCATTGAATAATTCGTTTTTGTAAAATCGGGATCGTTAAACACAGAATAAAAATTTCAACGGATTCGAAATCTGCGGAAAATTTGACACCAGATCGATACCTTAAATGTGATTTTCTTTGAATAAATAATTAATTATTTAATACATAATTAAATAATCAAATGGTAAATAATTGAATAATAAAACTGTTTTTGATATCGATCTGGCATAGAAATTTATGCTGATTTGAAATCTGTTGACATTTTTGCTCTACCTTCAACGATCCCGAAGTTAGGAACTTTGAACTAGAGAATGAAAAACCACTTTGTTTTGTTTCTCGAATAAAATAAACCACGACAGCCGTCTGTGCTGCCCATTCTCCAACGTATTCTGTCCGTCTAAGTTGACACCTTGGATTCTTGTTAAGACGGCCGTCTAGTTATGCCCGCGGCATCATGACGTATCACGGCTGTTAGATAACGGCTCCACTTTCTTAGGAAACCAAAGCTTTAAGGAAACCGAAGCTTTAGTCAGGAAATGTAACCTCCAGTTCCGTGAAGAACAAGGAATGATCCGCGATCTAAAAAATACGAAATTTGTATGACCAACTTTTGATTGGCGTCGACTTTATTTATTAACCAATTTCAAAAATAATTGTACCTTACGAAATAATATCAATCTAGAGATAAGACATTTAAAATAATAATAATATCAATCTGGAGATAAGACATTAAAAAAAATAGTTTCAAGAACCAAATTGAATTTTCTAAAAAAACTCGACGAGCTGAAAAAATTTACGTTGAGAGGAACTCTGAAAAACAAAAATGACGACTGAAGACTGAAAATTTGTTTTGCTTACTCGCGTTAGAAATTTCGCTTTTTCAATTTTGACACTTAATAAACCCTAAACTAATAGCTTCATCGGAAAAAAATCTTTACAATTGTCCAGGGAACACGATGAAGAATAAACCACTGTAATTTCGTACTTTTTTATCCGTACTTTCTCGTGAAACCGCCTAAGAATCGAGCTGAACAACACAGTTTTCAATCCTGCGGCGGTAACTTTTTTTAATATAAAGAGATATTAATTGAATTACTCGGCGTTACTCGGGCTGAATTGGTTAACTAATTTCCGCTTTCGTTTATAAATTGGAAATCTGATATTCATCATAATATGATGAATAAATAAAGGTGTCTGGTTTCTGTGTCTAAGTCTTTTTTTTGTTGTTGAAAAAATAGCAAACTCCACTGTAACTTTAATAAGTCCATATGTAACAGCTACCGCACTCTAATAAATTGTTGTAAATCTACACAATTGTTAAAAACACATTTTAGCAAATGCCAAGTAAATGTCATATTTAGCAATTTCATTTCTGCAGAATTTAAATTTTTAGTAAGAAAGAAAAGTCTAGATGTGCTAATGAGACACAGAATACATAGGTTTGCATATAAATGCCTAGAGTATGCATATAAATGCCTTGTATGTCATTTAAAAACAAAAGCGTTTCCCAAAATTATCGTTCACTGATTAAAAATGTTTTAAAAACTGATTAAACCATTACTTACTTTGATTACAGTTGCTGAACGAAAAACATATAATTGAAAATCCGGAAATACATCTTAACAGATTAAAAAAAAAAAGCCTCGAACGAAAAATAACTCTTATGCATCTGTTTTTTTCACTAAAAAATGATTCTTGGAATATAGCGGACACAAATTTAAAAAGCAAACGATTAAAAAAATATCAAGGCTGCCATATCTAATATTATAAGCTAGCCACTGCGTGGCCAGTACGGCGTTGCCCATGACAGTTCTTTTCGTGGGGTCAGGTGTGACCGCTGTTCGCTAACCCCCGGTGATTTTTACGAATTCCTATTTGGTTGTCGAAGCATTCCTGCCCCTCTTACAATTTCAACAAAAGAAAGGGGGGAAAAATTTGCCTGGTATTGTTTAGTTTTTTTTTGTTCCGTTGCTCAGGAAATCAAAATGAATGAATATCGAATCCAACGAAGGTCATTCTTCGCGGCGGTAAAATTCGTGTTGGAAGAAAGACAAAAAATTCCAATTAAAAAATTATTTGTTTAAAGAAAATCATATTTTTAGGTATCAATCTAATGAGAAATTTTCCGCAGATTTCAAATTCGTTGAAATTTGTATTTTATCTTTAACGATCGTGACGTCATTGTGCAATGCGCCCATTTTCGTCCCCCCCCCCGATTAGTACGTATTTCCATTTAATTGCTAAGAGACGGCAGGTGAAAATGGCATGGTTCCAAAGGTTGACGTCAATAGTGACGATTGTAACGTGACATCAGAGGGGAGTCACTAGTAAACAAAAGTCACAAACATTAAGTCTGTTCACGTTCTTCAACATTCTCCCACCTTGCAATTTTACAAAATTGCAACACTATAGCTATTTCAGTTCAAAGATTCAGCCGATGAGGAACTTTTACTTGTCTCCCGATTCTAGTGGTTATAGGTCCATCCAGTATAAAGGACTCCGAAAATGGTTCAGTAATCTCTGATGCATCAGTCTGTTGATGTGTTGGTGAACTTAGTGGGAATGATCTCTTAGGATCTGTGGCTTGATCTGGATTTGGCAACACTTGAGATTGACAACGCGGAGGTAGATCTGCAGGACGAGCTACTTCTAAAAAATAAAGGTTTTGGACGGGTCTTATTTTTTTACCCTGAGCCGTTTTTACTTTCGCCACTCTTACATGGCCATCTGTACCCGGAAATACCTGAAGAACGAGACCCAAAGGCCAGTTGATGCGCTTGTCCGGAGTGGCAATCAAAACCACATCACCCACTTGTAAGGTGTCTCCCCTTCGTTCTCCTCTATGCACTAGCATGGCTAGGTATTCATTTCTGAATCTTGTGCATAAATCATTTCGGAGCTTTTGCAGATACCGCAGACGACGATTCAAGCTGTTACTGTCAATAGTATCGAGATCCTGCACATCATTGTGTGGAATTCCTTGCATAAAATATGCAGGTGTCAATGGCTTTAATTCCGTCGTCTCGTCTTCTAAATAAGTCAATGGTCTTGAATTCATCGTTGCTTCACAATCGCATAGCACCGTTTCTAATTCAATATAACTTATTGTTTTAGAACCCAAAACTCGTCTTAAAAGCTCTTTTACCATCCGCACCAACCTCTCCCAAAAACCACCCCACCAGGCAGCGGTTGGAGGATTGAATTTCCATTTAATCTCAACTGTCGAAAACTCTAGTATTCTTTCCCAATCAAGCTCGTTTAACGCTCTATTGGCTCCCACAAAGTTTGTACCATTATCCGTATATATAACGCTTACTCTACCCCTTCTGGCTATGAATCGTCTTAGAGCCATTATAAAGGAATCTGTTGATAAAGACTCCGTTAATTCGAAGTGTACAGCACGATAAATGGCACATGTAAAAATCACAATCCATGCCTTTTCACCAGACAATAAATAGAGTGGGCCAGCCAAATCAATTCCAGTAACCTCAAAAACTCCCGCATATTTTATACGGTCTTTTGGTAGGGGTGCGAATGGCGGCTGAATAGATTTCCCTTTGAATCTTTTGCAAATAACACACTTTGAGCAAATTCTTTTTATAAGTCGTCTCACACCGACAATCCAATAATCTTCTCTTAAATTAGAGATCAAGGTTCCGGCACCTGCATGTTGCAGTCGTTGATGCTTCTGTTCTATTAAGCGGTGAACTAGTGTATGGTTTCCTGGCAATAGAATTGGACACTTGAAGTTCTCGTCTTCGTCACTTAAAACTAGTTTAGTTCTTATTCGAATTAGTCCACTGTCATCCTTAAATGTATGCATCCCTTTTAAAAACTTAGCATCAGTATTATGAAAACTCTCGGTTTGAATCAAATATAACAACTTTTTTTCTGAAAAATTCACTTCTTCCGAGATTAGCTCTTTACATCTTAATCTTGCATCCTTCTCATGACGACTGTTATTGAAAAATCTATAGATCCAAGCTAACACTCTCACATTCTTATAAAAACTAGAAAATCGAGTAAATGTATCCGAAAAGTGTGGGGTCATACAGGAAACGCTAGAAACCACGTTTTTCCTTCTTTCTGAATTAACCGTTTCTTCATTTACTTCTGACACTCCATACATAGGCCATTTATCTGACTCTTGTTTAAGCCAGTCGGGCCACTCCCACCATCTGCTCTGCAGTAGCTTTCTGGCATCGCACCCTCTAGATGAAAGATCTGCTGGATTGATTGAACCCGGTACATAATGCCAATCTTCAGTTTTGGTGCATCCCCTAATTTCGGCGACACGATTTGCCACGAAAATACTCCAGTGGGAATCTCTTTTTATCCAAGTCAGAACTACAGATGAATCACTCCAAAAATACGCTTGGCACCTTGTCAATTTGAGAGCGTCAATGACTTGACAATACAAACGAGTAGCTATGAGTGCTCCAAGCAACTCTAATCTAGGAATGGTTACTTCTTTAGCAGGTGCTACTCTAGACTTACACAATACTAACTGTACCGAAGTTTTGCCCTCAAAAGATGCACGTAAGAATACGCATGCTGCATAAGATACCTTACTAGCATCACTAAAACAATGTAGAGTAATAGAGCATTCGTCAAAGGATCCAAACACACGTCGTCTTGAAAGTTTACAATAATTCAAGAAATGTAACTTTTTTAGCCAGGCCTGAAACTCCCTTTCTATGTCTTGTGGAAGATTTTCATCCCAAGAAAGTTTCATCTTCCATGTTTTTTGCAAAATCAGTTTTGGAATTAACGTAGCTGGACTAGTATATCCGATGGGGTCGAAGATTCTCTGTGCAACTGACAGCAGAGACCTTTTGGTATGGACACTCTCAGAAAAGGTCAAAGAGGTTAAATTGCAATAAATTTCATCAGTCTCTGTGTCCCATGAGAGTCCCAGAATTGAAATGATCTTTTGAGTGGAAGTTGTGCCTTTGAATGGTGCAGCAATCCACCCTCTAAGGTCAAACCCTCCTGAAGACATCAGAGTCCGGGATTCTTCTTTGAACGCGACTACTTCCTCTTCGGTTTCAAAACTGGTGATACAATTGTCGACATAAAAGGATTTCTACAATTTAAGCGCTGTTCCTTTTAACCCTTGTGGAGCATTATCTAAGTGGTGGGAAATTGTTGCTCCCAACAAGAACGGACTTGAAGTAATGCCGAACACGACACGACAGTGCCTATAGGTAACAATTTCATTTTGGCTTGCATCTTTCCACCATAGGAATTTCAAAAAGTCTCTGTCCCTAGCTGACAAGCCAAACTGCAGGAAAGCTTTCTTTATATCAGCGGTAACACCGATGGTATGTTGCCGGAATTGCATCAAAAGTTTTGGCAGAATTTCTATCAAATTCGGCCCCCTTGCAAGGCAAGCATTTAAAGAATTTTCTTTTTCATCCTTTAACGATGCATCAAATACAGGACGAACTTTTGTAGTCAAACTCGAATTCTTGATTACTGCTTGATGCGATAGATAGTGACCAATTGTACCATTATTTGGAGCTATTTCAATTATGCCCTCCTCGTGCCAGCTTTTTATAGTATCATTGTAATCTTCAAAATATCCCATTTTCTGAAGTCTTCTTGTATTAGCATAAAGCCACTTTTCCGCTTTATCTTTATTATCTCCAAGAATCTGATGACCGTCCTTCCAAGGCAAACAGACTTCATACCTATTACCTTCTATTACTTTCACATTTTCTCGAAATAATTTAAGGGTTTCATTATCTAAATTCTCCTTTGACCTCACTTCTGCCGGATCTTTTATGCCAATTGTTTTTAAATTCCACAGTTCTGTGAGATCTAAATTGCAAAGTCCGACGGCATCAAGCAAGGTAGATTGACTCTTCACCGGACCTTGTAGTGTCCAACCCAGTTTTGTTTCGATAGCAATAAGGCTTTTGTCGATCGTCATGTTATTACTCGTCATCAATTGTCCGGAATAATCGGCACCTATTAACAATCCGATCTCAGGAGTATCTTTACCAGAATCATTGATTTTAATTTTATGTTTCCGAAGTGAGGAACTTATATCTCTGAATTTCACCCTCGGAATATATCCACAAATTTTATCTTTATCTAAAACCGATAACTTGTATTTGAATTCGTTTTCCACACTTTGAATCTCTATATCAAAAATCCCATGAACCTGCAACTCAGTTTCAACTCCTCCAAAAAGATTGTGACTCAAAGTCTCTTGATCTAACGGGACTAAATCTAGTCTCTTTACTATTTCTTTCCGTGTATAAGACCTCTGTGATCCACTGTCAAAAAGTGTTCGCACCAATTCCGTCTTTCCATTGTGGACAATCTTCAACATTATAGTTTGCAGAAGAGTTGTTCGCATGTTTTGATTAGACAATAAGACTTCACTCGTTTCATTAGCTAGTTTAGGTTGTTCTTTTTTGAGACTTCTAGAACCTTTTAGTTCTCTGCACATCACCGTTACATGACGTTTGTTGCAAAGTAAACATTTCACAAAACTTTTACACTTTTCGGCACCATGCCCAGTTTTTAAGCAACTAAAACAAGCCTTTTTCTTTCTTAGTAAATTTTTCTTATCTTCAAATGAAAGATTGTGCACCTTAAAGCACTCGGAGGAATTATGTGATTCCTTATCACACCATATACAAGAATGAACTTGTTTCTTCTTTGAGTCTCCCGCATAAATACAGGCGGCGGTAGCCGGAACAGAGACAACTTTGTCTGCAGCAGAAAAGCTTGTACGTGCCAATTGGAGACGCTCTTCACTTTCAACTTCAATACGTAGAAAATTCAACAAATTTCCTAAGTTTTCAGAATGCGCGACACTTTCCTTACGCTGTCGAGATCGCTCCCACGCCCTCAGAATTTCTTCCGGTAGGGTAGACTCTACAAGGGGATATAGCATAGCTGCATAAATCTCACTTTTTACCCCTAATGTCTCCAAAGCTCTGAGTTGAGTTTTTAACTTATCATATAAATTGGATAGAGTCATACTTCCATCTTTGGCAGCTTGAGCTAAAACCAACCTTAATAATTCACGAACGTATATTTCTACCAGTAATTCGTCGCGTGCAAATCTGGATTTTAGCTGCTTGATAGCTTCTTTATAATTCGCATCTGAGGGAGGATAACTATCTACGAGCTCTCTTGCTGGGGAACCAACGACAGTCGCTTGTAATAAGTACTGGAATTTATCATCATCTATATTTACATCTTCGTCGATTTTTTTGAACTGTCCCCAAAATCCTAACCAATTTCGAGTTTCCCCATTGAATTTTTGAAGCTCCAACTGCGGTAGTTTAAAATTCCTCTTCGTAAAATTTTCTGAAATTACAGGTGTAACTACAGGCATCAAATTCGCCATTTTCTGTTCTACTTTTGTTTTTAAACCGATATATTTATCGCGGTATGATTCATTATTTTCAAAATCAGTCAAATAGTCGCTTTCGTTTTCAGCTTCCAGTAAAAGTTCAGAAATTGGTACAGCTACACTCTACGTTTATGAGTGATGGCAACGACTTGGCGATTTTTTTGGCGCACTTCTAGTAGCGAGTTACGATAAATTAAGGCAACCCATCTTTCGTTTCGGTTGTTATGGTTTTCATGGCAAGCTCGGCAAACGGAAACTTTCAATTTTCATTTTGAATATTCTAGAAAGTTCTTCCAAAATTCATTCAAGTCGTTTGATTTCATTGATTCGTTTGAAATGTTTTCTTTCCTCCCATTGGTTATTTTGATTTTAAAATATCCTTTGATTGCATTGGTCGTTTTAAATTTTTTTTTCTTTGATACCATTGGTTCATTTATTTGTATTTCTACAGTTGTGGAATTTTTATTTCATAATAATTTTTTTTCACGGCAGAGTTCCGACATGTATTGTTTTTTGCATTTGTGGAATATTCTTGTTTCGTAATTTTTTTTTTCGCTGATCCGTTCGGATGTATCAGGTTGTATTATTTCTTGCTTTTTTTCTTTTAAAAATCGTTTTATTTTTCAACTTGCCTACTGTATTTAGTGTAATTGATAAGTTTCAGTGTATTCTTTATCCAACATTCGTAGCTTAGTTTCTCTGCTGGTTCACAAACGTGTTTTGATATGTGCTTAAGTTTACTACTTTTTGTGAAAGTTTTTTTTAATATTCTTTTCAAAACGTTCTGAAAATGTTTAAAAAGTGTGTTGTAAAAAAGAAAAAAAGTTTTGACAATAAAAGAGTTAGGAAACAATTATTTCCTTGGCGACTTTAGAAGTTCGCCAAAAAATATCGCCAAGTCGTTGCCATCACTCATAAACGTAGAGTGTAGCTGTACCCAGAAATTTCTGATTGAACTTCATCTAATCTATTAAATTTACCTTCTAATTGCGAGTTCAATACTTGGAGCTGACCAATTTTCATATCAGCTTTTAGAATTTCTGCTTCTAAAGCATTGGCTGTAGTTGTAAACGACTGCCTTAAAGGCTTGCGTTTTCGTAATAAAACTTCCATACTTATACAAATAAATATTTCGAATGATATATTCAAACTATTAAACTCACCCGAATATCTGTAATATCTTCGCTGTTTCGTTTTCTCTAGATAGCCATTTGTCCTGTCACGGACGCCACTTGTTTAAATTCGATCTAAAACTTGTTTAAATTCGATCTAAATCTTTTTCTTTAATAAATGACAATGGAACTAAACGAAAACCTTTTTAATTAATAGCGATCAGAACAGTATACAAACGAACTATATCAATATTTTTCACAAGAAGAAGTCAGAACAACATCACTGTTGCCACACACATTTACCTTAAAAAACAAGTTAATTTAAAGTCACTAGTAAACAAAAGTCACAAACATTGAGTCTGTTCACGTTCTTCAACACCCTGTCTAATCCGATCGAATTTTTTGTTTTGTCTAAAACACGCTCTAGCGAAATGCGTATATCCATTACAAATGAAACATCTATCTTTCTGGTGGTGCTCTTTTGTCTGCATAATGTGTTTATTATT
This sequence comes from Metellina segmentata, assembly GCA_947359465.1. Lineage (NCBI taxonomy): Eukaryota > Metazoa > Arthropoda > Arachnida > Araneae > Tetragnathidae > Metellina > Metellina segmentata. Next base: position 131,360,632 of record OX375874.1, read on the forward strand.
ATTACTTCGGGTTGCAAAACGTTGGTTACTGAAAATACGATTTGTTTTTCTTTCATACCCAGCTGCATCATTCGGCTTTGATCTCGGTCTAGACATAACATGATTTTCGTTTTTGAATTTTGACAAGTTACTTTCGTTTCGTACATTTTCATATTGATCTAGTTTATCTGCTACTTCCGATGATTTGACTAGTTTCACCCATTCGTCCACGAAATACTGTTTTACTACAACGGTGTTATTTACTCTTAAAAACAACAGAAAAAGATTTCATTGTCAATTTATATACGGTAAGAACTCACCTTTCATTCCAGGCTGCCGCTAAAAGGTAGTAATATCCAAAGTGTGGGACATCGATCCAAGAGGCTTATCTTGATACACAAACAAACGTTTAATGACGGCACAACATGTTACATAGAAATCACTATACACATTTCAATGAACCTTTGTCCAGCTCATAACAAAATTACTGAGAACCTCCCTTGTATATTTGTAACATATCCGAAGAGGGTTTCGTCCCCCTTTCAACTACTTGACACAGAGCTCGGGAGAAGATGAGTGTGACGTGATGTCGCTGTAGTAGACGCTACGTCATGAGAGTTCTTGACATCCTCCCACCTTTGGATTCCAAGGTCATGAGGAATCCAAACACCAGTTACAGAAATCATAGGACAAGTTAAGAATGTCCCCACGCTACTATGAAAAAAACTAACAAATCACATTAAAATACAGAAAAATCACATAATTAGTCACAAAAGTAGTACAACTATACATCATCTAGTCTCTTGGTTGGTTTCTAAGTTCGTCCTTAACGAGAATAACGAACTTATTGTCTCACAATAACAGGGACAAGTATTGACCTCCTCTTCTCTGACTGAATTGTTCAATGATGGAAGTTCATTCGCTGTCATTTCCAATGGATATAGCTTCTGTATTGGTCTCAGAAGACTTCCAAATTGGGTTTTCAATTCAACAACACGGATTCTTCCATATCGTCCAGGATGGGTCTTCACAACTTCGCTAATGGCCATTTGATTCTTTTAGTACTGGTGTCTCCAATAAGTAGTAGATCTCGTTTTTGGATTAATGATTGTTTTGGCATCACAGTACTCTACAAATGACCAAAATGACGAAAAAAATATTTTTACATATTTTTATGGCCCATACCGTTAGAAAGCTATGCACAAAATTTTAGACCTGAACTCAATTTAGTTTTTTGTGATATTTGAAGTTTTCTGAGCGATGTCAGGCTCAAATTTGACAGCTTTTGTGACGGATTTAGTTTCCAAATATAAATGTGGCACGTCGAAAACACTTCAGACCTTTTATCTCTCAATTTAGTTTGACATCAAAACACTTTTCTTTGTTAACTGACAATAGGAGAACCTATTTTCGAAACACAACAATGTAAGTAAAATATAAAATTGCACAACGAAAAATCTAAGTTGCAAAACTGCGTAAACTTAAATCTGAAAAAAAAATTGGAAGGTGTTTTATATAAAGCCGGTCATTTCTAATTTAATTAATATTATTTTGAATTATTGCATTGTGTTTTAAAACTTTTTTGTGATAATGTTTAATATAATCAGCTAAATTGCATGTTTTTTGTTGCGTCAAACATATTTTCAATTACATGAAAAACAACAATATTTTGTATAAAAGAAAAACTTATTGTGATCATATTGAATTAAAATTTTGTTTAAGCATAAGTAAGAAGTTGAAAAATAATATATTAAGAAATTAGAGCTCTACAAGCATTAGAAAGTTTTGTTATATGTCTTTAAAAACTTAAAATGCATTTTTCTCAGACTTTTATTTTGGAAAAAATACTGTTTTCTATTCCCGAAGGCTTTTTTTCTGTTCAAGGTAGAGTATTGCAATTTTTCGTATACACTTGTAAGTATAGTATACACTTCAAATGTTAGCTAGTATTTTGTATCTTAATAATATAGTTTTATTTTTTTTAATGTCAAACTGTATAGATTTAGAATTTTCAAGGTTTTCCCAGTGTTCTGGTACAAAAATCCTTATTGAAGTCCAACAAAGAAAAATATATTTTATAAATACTAGCTAGCCTTTAATTATAACTATCCAACAGTTTAAAAAAAACCCACAAATAGTAACAAATATTGAAAATTGACTATTTTATAAAAGTTTAAAAAACTTTAAAAAAATTTGAGTTTTTTTTTTAATTTTTAAAAATACGGTTCAACTAATTGATTTAATTTTTTGAAATATGTTTATAAACATACTTTAGAGCAAATCTATCTATTTACACTTTGTTTCATTGTCTCTAAAATTTTTGTTTCAAAAAGGGTACTGTGATGCTTTAACTTTAGAATAATCTTTCAGTAATCCCAGATATTAATTCTAAATCAGTTTCGTAGATCTTGTTGCAATTTTAATCGGTAAGCGTACCTCCTTTTCAATTTTATTGAATCGATTACATCGAAATCCGGAACACCAACTTCTCTAATTTCCTTGAGGAACATAGAAGGTGAAAGAGCTAACAGTTCTTCAGGACCTTCTGAGAGGTAAGTCAAAGGTCGAGAATTAATCAAACTTTCAGAGTCGCACAAGACTGTAGAGAACTCCTCGTTATTCAAACAAGCTCTTCCCAGAACCCTTCTCAGAATACTCTTCAACATTCCCACCAATCTTTCCCAAAAACCACCCCACCAAAGGCCAGATGGAGGGCTAAATTTCCATGAAATTCTTTTCTCTGATGCAAAATTTTCAATCTTCTCCCAATCAATACTTTATGGAGATTAGCTGTCCCTACAAGGTTTTTACCATTGTCAGAGTACACACACAGTGGAAGGGGCTTCCTCTTCTTGCAATAAAACGACGGAAAGCCAGATTAAAACAGTCGGTTGATAAAGTAGTCACTAACTCAAAATGCACAGCACGGTAGATGGCATACGTGAACAGTACCACCCAACATTTTGTGCCTTCTTTTAGGAAAAAACGGACCACATAAATCGGTACCTACTATTTCGAAGACAGCTGCATCTCTTACCCGGTCCTCTGGAAGAGTGATGCTTATGGCCTCTAAAGGATGAACAGAAAATCTTTTGCATTTAGTGCAGTTTCTTATTACTTCTCGTACTGTCTTTCTGCTCTTAACAATCCAATAGTATTCCCTGAGATAAGACATCAATGTTTGCGTACCTGCATGTTCTAGTTCAATATGTTTGCCCATTATCGGTTTTTCAACCACTTGATGTTTATTAGGCAATAATATGGGAAATATGAATGTTTCTAAATCTTTCCTATATGCAATTCTAGTCTCAACTCGCAGCAGACCATCACTGTCTTTCACAGTTCGCAAGTTTAACTTTTCCTCTCTAGTGAAAGATTCCCTTTGTATTTCCTCTAAAATTACTTTCTCGGATGCTTCAATTTCTTCTTTCTCCAGTTTTCCCTTTTTCCTGTCATTAGGGTTTCTCTTCAAAGTCTGATAAAATCGAATTACGTAAGCCATGATTCTTACAATTTTGTTGAAAGAAGATATTTTTTGAAAGAATTCAAATCTGTTGGTAACCAAGTTTGTAGCTGAAATTATAGTCTTTTTTTTCCTCTCTGAGTTGACTACTTCGATGTCAGGAGCAATTTCACTAGTTGGCTATTCTTCGAGTGGTAGTTTCAGCTACTCGGGTCCCTCCCACCAATGGGATTTCAATAATTCTCTAGGGCCGCATCCCCGCGAGGTCAATACCGCGGGATTAAATTTCGCATGAATATGTCGCCATGTCTCTGGATCTGTCAATTTTCGAATTTCACTGATTCTGTTAGCTATAAACGGGGCCCAGTTATCTTGTTTTTTAATCCAGTATAAAGTGTTCATTGAGTCAGTATAATAGAAAGTGCGCATGTTTTTCATATTAAGATCTTCTTTTACGGTATAAGCGAGCCTGGCTCTTTTGGTACATGCAAGGATTTTTAATCTGGATAATAACATAAAGCAGCGTACGCATACTATATCTATTTCATTAGAAGGTCGATGTATGAGTAGTTCAAACGTGATAACCATCTCGATCAGGCTCAATGTCAGTGGCATTTTGTATTTTATTTGACGCGTTCTTTCTTCCTCAATCCAGAGGAATATGCACTATCTCTATCGTTTCTTTTATAATTATTAGGGGATAAAATGGGTTGTAGTTTTACTTGATGCTCTATTTCTCACTCATAATGAGTAGAAAGACATAATTATGCGTCAAAAGCCTCGAATAGTGAATAATGATCGTTGAGGCAGAGGGGCAAAGCAAGAGATTGGACGAGGCTTGGAGCAACACTAATTCGATTCAGTGTTTGACTTGAATAGTTATACAAATATATCTTTTATCTTCGTTTCAACACTTGCACATCTTTATTGTTAAAAATGCCCACACACACGATGAAAAGATTCACAACTTTTAAACTTAAAACGAGAAAACATTTTTACTGGATCCGGCTCCTGTACTGGCGCTATCTGATGTCTTAGCCCAAGCAGGAGGAAAAAAAGAACATTCTGAAATACGCAATTTCTTATGTTTATGCAATCTCTTACTTAAAAATTAATCTGGTGATGAAATGTAAAGCATGAAGTAGGTTTTTTTTTTTAATAATAAGGCCCAAATCTTTATTTATGTTAAAATTATGCTTCTAGATTTGGGTTCCCTCCTAATTGAAATCTTGGTTATGTTTCTGGCACCACTTATATGATTGGGGTCTATCTATGATCTTAAAATATAAATCGTTTTGGAGTCCTAAAACAACTACCGTTTCTTGAAAAAAATTTGATCATTGATCAAAGATTACAAAATCTTTCAAATATAAAAAAAAAAACCTTAAAATAAGTTCTTTACATTTTCTTTTTTGTTTCCTCGCTTACTGTACTCCAAAGGAGTTTACGACTGCTCCTTGTACTTCCCTCCCCGACGAAATATTAAATTCACGTATCAAAAGAACGAAATAATAACTGCAAAAACGAAGTGGGAACCACACATAATAGCAGAACTTGATCTTAATTGAAAACACAGACCAAAAGCCAGGTAAGCTCAACTATTCCATTCCATCTTCATTCACCCAAGTTAAAATTACAAATTAGGGTTTATACTATTCGACATATATTCATACTATATGACAGACTTTTTCTGAAAAGCTAAATTCAAAGACTTGGTAACCTCTTTCAAAAGTCTTGGCAAAATATATTCAAATGTAATTTGAGCATATGCTTGCATTGAAAATCAACACCAAAATTGTCAAACGAGAATAAATTTCAACCAGAAGTATTTTTCCTTCACCAGCAGTTGGTTTTTGTTTACCCTGAGAGAGAAAATCCTTCGATAGATTTTGTTAATCATGATGTAATTCGCGCGAACAACCCTCCATAACCATCAACTTTCAGTGTTTTTTTTTATTATCAAATTTAAGTGCACATGTTTGAGACATTGATTTGTCAAATTGTTCCCACACAATTTAATACGAATCTATGAATTACGAAACAAAACCAATACGTAACGTTGTTACTTTAGTTTAGTTGTCTGGTTTACACTGGAGACTTGGAGTTATTTTCCCATCGGAGAAATATATTTTTATTTTTGTTAAATGATGTACAGTTTGTAATTTTAAAAGATTCAGGATTTTGAAAACTACATTTTCTAATTTTGTTATTCACGCACAAAAAGTGTGGATACCATGAAACGTCAAAATCATATTCGACATTAGTTGTCTTATCTGGCATCATGATTCTGTTCATTTTTTTACTGTAAATAAAATTGATTTTTCTGCTCGTTTCCTGTTGCTTGAAGGGGCGTTTTGGTAAATACCATTGAAATTTACAAAAATATTTCCATTGCAACTTTCTGAATATGATTCGTTTCATCCTCATTCAAAATAGAGCTGGCAAAACGCGCCTGGCGAAGTGGTACATGAATTTCGACGACGACGAGAAGCAAAAACTAATCGAAGAAGTCCATGCCGTGGTGACAGTAAGAGATGCAAAGCACACTAATTTTGTGGAGTTTCGTAATTTCAAAATTGTTTACCGGCGATATGCCGGTCTCTACTTTTGTATTTGCGTAGATGTCGGTGACAATAACCTTGCATACCTTGAAGCCATTCACAATTTTGTAGAAGTATTGAATGAGTACTTCCACAATGTATGTGAACTGGATTTGGTTTTTAATTTCTACAAAGTGTACAGTGTCGTAGATGAAATGTTTCTCGCTGGTGAGATAAGGGAAACCAGCCAAACAAAAGTACTGAAACAACTTTTGGTCTACAATTCTCTGGAGTAGGTGTAGCTTTCATCGTTGATCGAGCATTTGTTTGTCAGTGAAATTCATGGAAAATGTTCTTTTGTTGAATTTTGGTTTCTGTATATAAGAATTTTCGAAGCTACAGTAAGTAGAGTGTATGTTTACAAATAGCGTTGTCACTGGTTAGTCACATTAAAGAATCAGGCTGTAACATTGAACATAACTTCTACTGAAATATTTATGTATTTGTGAAATAGTATTCGGTTTCAGTTGTTCGTTCTATGGTGTAAATGATATCTCATAAATGTCATGTTTTACTACTTGTTAAAATTTCCTGAAAATGTGTTATTAAAGTTTATATGCTATATCCTTGGTTTTCTTTCAGTTCTCAAGTTACCTGATTTCATTAACAATTTCTTGTTCTATAAGAATCCCAAATTCGTTACAGTTTATAAAATAAGCAAAAACTATTGATTTTAGATACAAGCCTTCAAATGTTTCGATTAAATTTTTTTAATTGTCTATGTATTTGAAGTTATATCAAAACACTTCCATGCTCACAAAACATTGAACATAGTAATTAACCTTGATATATAATTACAAATGGTTATATTTATTTGAAAATCAAAGATTGGGTTATTTAATTCTACAAATATCTTACGAGTGATGTTTCAAAAATATTCATTTCGGCGAATGTTCACCGAAAAATATGCCTATAACATTCATACTTTTAAAATTTTTTGCATATGTGGAACTAATATTAAAATACTAAGTCAATTTACTGTTTATAAACAACTTTATAAATATGTTCAAAAAAAGCCTTTGACTTGAGAAACTGGTCTTAATGAATCTCTTTAATTTAAGGAAACATTTAAGTTGTATAATTTTATATAAGTTAGATCTAGAACAGCTCATTTGATGAAAATCATTTTGGTAATTGGTGCAGCTGAGTGATTTAGATATTTGATGCATATAAAAGATGAAAAACCACTCCTTGCACCCTCAAACAATGCATACTATATAGCTGAGAGATATTTTGGTCTTGTATACATTTGTCAATTTGAGTGCTACATAAGCATGTAGTGGTCAAATTATTAGACTGTTTTTTTAATGTTGATATTGAGTACATGTGTGCAATGAGATATAAATTGCTTATTGGCATGCATGACTTCATGTCTGAAAAAGTAGATGGTGTTTTCATGCAAAACGTTCAGGTTTTAATAATAGTCTAGAGTTAAATAGGCAATTTGGGAAATCATTTTCACTTGGAAACATATTAGATATGTTAAAAAAGCAGATTGAAAAGATTTCTTTAAGAACGATATTTAAAATGTTGCAGTTATGAACAGAGATCATTGGTCTAATTTGCTTGGGTCAATAAATTATTTGATTTCTCGACTGTATGGGGATAGTTGTATGTAGGTAAAATCACAAGAAAATTAATCTCTCGTAATCTAGTTTCATGTCAAATACTGATTTTGAACCTGTGTCCATCAATTCCACACTTGAGGGGTTGATCGTGGGCCATCATTGGGTTGTTCCAGTGCCAACATTAATTAAATACCCACCTACATCCACCATCCCACAAAAATCAACAGTTGTAGAATTACTGGTCAAGGATAGAATGCCAACTATAGTGCAGAGTTAGAATTTAGGAACAGAAAGTCACGTTGATGGTAACTAAACCTTTTTCCATCAAATGCAATTTTAAAGTTGATTTTGTTTCTATGCAGTGTAGTGACTAGGGCTTGGACTTTGATTTGCTTATGTAGAAGTAAGGATATAGATTGTTGGAAGCATATATATATATGATTTATTGGAATTTATGACAAACAAGGTCATAAAGTTTAGTAAATTGGGCATCAAAAATGAGTAGATCCAGAGAGTAGTTTGTGCAAAATACGACAACTACTAATTTCAAACCATGATGTGGTATTGCACATTCATGACGGTCCTGGTATGATGTCGCTGAATCTGCTTACGGCGTGTCATTGTGCGCATATGCGGACTGAGTGTTTTTTATATAAAAGCCAGGTGATTCCAGAACTCGTGACTATTGAGGAACATGTGAACAATCTAGATCCCTCCCAGCCGGAAGTGACAGAGTCTGATGGTGTTGTGGCTGTGTGTATCTTTCATGGCTGCTAGTCGCCTTTCATATGGTCTCTGAGATTTTTATCAGCCTTGGTGTCTTCCGGATTTTCACATCGCCTATCCCTCTTAAAGGTTTTCCTCAAAAATGTCTGTGACGTGGCTGTTCTCAGTGGGGAAACTAGGTGAGTGTTCTATTCTTCAATAGAACTGATTGATAGACTTTTATGATATTTATGCTGAGATTACTTGTTACTATTTATTTCATAATTAAAAAAATTATTAGGTCGACCACCATATATGTGTGTATGTTTATTATATTGGCCTAATAAATTGCTAATGTGACCCTCTCATTTGTCAATATCTTCGGGGGGAGGCCACAACTTTTCCCCTGAAAGTGGTTCAAACAAGAAAAAAAAATCAAGATGGAGCTGAAGGGCGCTACTGTTTACAATGGACTCATAAAAATATATAATAGGGCCATGCTCAGCAGAATTTCCTACTGTATATTTTATGTGATGGCTTTTACAGTGGTATATCTGGTGAAACAAACACCCAGGGGCACTGAAATTGTACTCCTTTCAAAATATCTGATGTCCATCTGTAAGATTACCAATAAATTATGCACTGAGTGAAAATATCACCAAACATTTTCAAATTGGTTGATATTCAAAGTTCAATTCAAATGAAACTTAATTTTCGTTATCAAAGTTTAGGGAAAGAATGTATGTTATTTTATCCAAATAAGTTAAATCATTTTACTTCTACTCATCAACTCCTGAAGAATTGCCTTTTTAAACTGAAAATAATTGGATTCCCTTTATTAGAGATGGTAACGTTAATTTGAATGCAGTGTTGTCAACTTGGAGAAATTGAAATTAAAACACTACTTACTATTTTGTTATATAAGGGTGTTTAAGAACTCTTTGTTAATATAAATAATTCCAGACTTTTTTTAATGCAATATTATTACTCATGTTGAATAAAGGGACCAGGCCCCAACCAAAAATATGTTGACCCAAGGAATTTGTGTCTTTAGAACTTTGCGTTTCTTCTGTTAAAGTGATCTTTTGAGAGAAGGAATCATTGCATATTCGTGTGGGATTACTCTTTATGTGTGGGATTCTGGGCCTACCATAAAAATTTGTAAGGGGTCGGGCTTCTAGTGCCATGCTTAGTGTAAGTGTTTTTTAAAACAATTTATTTAGTTTCTCTCATTGAAAATATTTACCTCTCCCATATGTAGGACTTAAAGAAAGAATTCGGGCCCCTTGGAATTGGAATAACAATTAATCAACGAATATTTCTTTTCCTCACTGCAAACAGGCTGAATTTGGGGCCATTGCAGTGTTTTTGTTTAATTTTGAGTCTTCCTTGGAAAGGCTGCATAAGCCTGAACTGATGGCTTTCTAAAGATAACTTGTTATTTTTTATAAAGCAATCGGGGCATTGTTTAACATTTGTTTTCAATGTGTTAAAAACGAGTAAGGGTGCCCCTCACTCTTTCTAGCTTAGAAAGAAATCCCTCTGGCAGAAAATGGACAGCTTGAATAGAAAGAACCTTCATATTCTCCCAAAAGCAAAATGTTCATCTAGTATCGTGGCTGTAATTAATAAAATTCAAAGAGAAAAAGCACAGAAGTTTCTTGATTTCCTCTGTGATAACATTGTATTCGAGATATCACGTTCTGAACAAGTGAAATTCATTTAAATTTTAGTAGTTGTGTAGCAGACAAATATTTATAAAGCCATCTTAACATCACAACTACTTCTGTAAGTGTAGAAAGAGTATTTTCAACCTAACTTGGTAATTGATGGGAAAGAAAAGGGCCAGAAATTTCTGACTTATGTTCAAGTTAATTATGATTTTTTTTTTTTTTTTACGGTACACTATTCTCTTTGTACTAACAGTAGTGCCAAACAAAAATTCAGAATGAATGGTACGATATTCGAAATCATTTTATCGAAAGATTGAGTTCCTTTGTGTTCATCACAGTACCATCTGATACCACTTGGTCAGATCTGTTACAACAATATTGGGGCAATGCATTAATAAAAAGAGTTAGAATCAAATTTAGATAAAAAACTAAAATTCAAAATTTTTTGTGTTTTAAAAAAAATTTATTCAAATAAAATAAATCCACTAAATTTTTTTTCTTCCATGCCTCTGCCTATATAAGAGTTGAAATTATAATTCTTTGTTTAATATACTTCGTTGATTTTGCATTTCGATATTTTAAGAAGTAAAGATGTTTGGTTTGTTTGACTTTCATAGAAACTGCTAATTGATATCCAGGGTGCAAACACTGTCTTAGATATGTAATAAGAAACGATGATGGAAGCATGGGAGGTCCTAGATTTGAATTTGTAGGCTGCTCAATGAAGCACACTTGTGTACACGCTCTTTGTCTGAACATGAAGTAGGGAACTAGCTTTCGGGTGAAATAGTAAGGGGAATTACCGGCACCCTAGAGAAATATTTTATTGGAGCTATTAGAGACGGTCCAGGATGAATCCTGAAGGAAAACATCCGAGGACAACATCGTAATTTTGAACCACATGACAATACAACACCTGAGCTGGCATTCACTTGACTTTCACACTACGTCAACTTGAGGATATTTGAAACGACGATAAAATTTATGTTCATCAGCCTTGTTCTACTCACCGGTCTTTGATGGAATGAAGTTTCGAACTCATAACCCTCTGTTTGCAAATCCACCATTCTGCCATCCGGATTTACAGCTGCCCTGCAGCCTATTAACAACAGAAGGATTGCAAGTTATTCGAATCTCAATCTGATCAAAGACCGTCATATACGTGGGATCTAATACGAGTTAAATCTGAAGTGTTCTCAAATGTCCTCACGTTGGCGTGGAAGTTTGGAGAGTGAGGTGCCAAGGAACTGACCTCGTTATCTTACCGTGGTTCAAGATCACGAGGCCTTGTTCTAGGATCTTCCTGTGGGATTAATTTTTCACTGTTGTCAATATCCCGCTTTGTTGCTTCAGTGGGACGGAAGTTCATCCTCTCCCGTTCCTATTTTTACATCACGTTGGGTTGGCGTGGAAGTTTGGAGAGTGGGGTGCCAGCTCAGGTGTTGCTTAGTCATCTGACCGTGGTTCAAAATTACGAGGTGTTGTCCTCGCATCTTTCCCTTAAGGGACTGATCCCGGACCGTCGTCAATAGCCCGTTGTGTTGCTCTAGTACGACGTAAACAAAAAATTAACAATTACCTATTTTTACAAATATTCACGCACACAGAAATAAAATAGATCGTTGTACTGTGCCAGTTTGACGGTAAATCAACTATCCTTCTCCAAAAATATGACCGTCATCTCATTGCAGTTCAAAATTATGTGTTGTCCTTGCATCTTTCCCTTCGCGATCTATCCCGTATCGTTGTAAATATCCCTTGTAATTCTCCAGTGTAACGTAATGTTGTTACCTATCCCCAAATATTTTTTTTACTTGTAAGGTTATTAACAGAAAAAAATCTGGCAACTGTTTCTAAAATTAAAATTGCTATTTTCTTTCAAAGAAAGGAAAAGTAGACATCTATCTTACCTTCGAAGTACGTCTTATAAAATTCAAAGTTTCAGGTATTTCATTGTAAATTTGATACGAAAAAAGTTTATTATCAATATTTAATCATTTTGTTGTTGAATGAAAAAGGCAATACGCATTCAAATTCAATTTAAATATATATTGTATTGCTTAGCCTAATTATGAATTTTAAGAGATCATTCACATTTAAGTTTGCAGAACTTAAGTGTTCAGATTGAAAATTTTATTCGTGGTTAATGTTATTTAGAAGGTTTGACAGTTAATTTTTTGTTTCCTTGAACTGCTTATGAAGCATTTGTCGTAGTTTCACAGCACTTGGTGTAAGATTACATTTAATTTGAATTCGTGTAAATTCAATGCACACATAAATTTTGTGTTTGAATTTAAGGCAGATTTGCATGTGCAGCATTGTACATAAGTCTGCATCGAAGGAACAAAAGTACAATTAAACTGCAAACAGTATTTTCCAGGAAATACATTTTATAATAACGTGCCTCGTGTTCGAAACAATGGCGATATTTGTTTTGAAAAAAGTCCGCATTTTAACTTCGAAATTCAAATTGATACCAGTCTTGTGCAATCATCAATCTTTTATTTCAGTTCCATAAATTATTTGTCCAATTTTGTACGGAAACCTTTTCTCGTCGTTTTATTTCAACTTATAGTGTGTAACCCTACAATTATTTTTTATAGTTTTTCTGTGTTTCACATGATCTAAATTTTGGTTTTGTGTTGTCCTATTCTCTGTAAGCTATATTGTTAGTACTACTTGAGTCGCTAATAATTTTATAAGTCATTGATTCTGGAATGACAGCCATTCTAAAATCCTTGTTCTCTTCATACCTACATAGCATTTTTTTTTATTTTGATGCAGGACAGAATGCTTAGAACATTTAAATTAACTATTATCTGTTCTGAAGTGACATTCTTTAATGATTCTGGCATTAAGAATATCATTCAAAGTTGAATAACCTTCTTTTGCTGACTATTACAACTAGAAAATTGTTTTACACAGGAAAGATTTATCTGAAGAGTTTGCTTGAGATTTTAGATAATTTAATCATTGTCTGGGTTTGAAATTAAAACCGGTATGTTTTGCATCATTGTTTTTCCTGCTGCCAAAATTATCAGTTTAGGGGACGCCAGTTTAAATAGTGCATCAAATGTTGACGTCAAATTTAACTTGATAAGAATGGCATCCTTAACAATATGTTCTGCATTATGAAAACAATGGATTTTACCTCATTTTCAGATTACATAGGCATAAAGTTTGGAAGAATTTAATCACATACAGTTGGTCATTTGGCAATTGCCAACTCATATAAGGGTCATTCTGAAATTAAGTGAAAATTTTACATTCAAAACTTGAAAGAAAAAAAAAAGTTTTATTATTTATTTTATATATATAGTGTCCTGTCAGGGCAATGTAGTTGTACAACCATCAAACAGAGGTCAGAAAGCATTTTAAGCTAATTAAAGCCTATTTTTTATTTCCTGATGGATGGAGGTGACATAGTCTCATGGAGGTGACATTCATGGGAAGGGATGTGACAAAATGTTTCAGTTTCATCTAACACAATGTAATGTCTTCAGGTATTTCATCAAAAAGGTACTGTTCATGAGTGTTCATTGTCGGTTGTTTTAAAAAAGCTACAACCTCATCTTGCATTGTTGCTTCGCATTCTTCAGAAGAAACAAATTTGTTTTTAGCGTCATCTTGACATGAAGCGGACCTGGTAAGAAGCTTTAAAACATTCAGTGACATATGCCACATAATAGCAAACATTCTTTCTACCACAAATACTTTGACAATTATATATTCATTAAATGCACTTGAATTGGGTCACAAAGATTCAGATAATGAGCAGAATGGCAGAACATTAATTTTTTTCACTATTTTTAATTTTCCTATGTATGCGATGTGATTTGGTCATGTGAACCTCTGAAATGTACACTTTGTATTTGTATCTCCATGGTGTACTTACATTAATAATTCTGGCTAAAATCAATATGTATCAGTATCTCATCTGTTCAAAGGTTATTTTTGGTTAAAATTGACCTGTATTGATGGACTATGTTGAAAAAATGCTTAATGAATTGAGGAAGCATATCATTAATTTATCAACTTGCTCTTTGACTTCTATTTCTACTTTTGATGTAACCACTTTCTTAGCACTTTTTATTTCTTTAACTGTGAACTTTACTTTCCTCTTCCATTTCTCAACACATATAATCACATTTTCAAAATAATTTGTCTCAATGTCTTTGTTGATGCATTTCTTACATCTCCTTTCCAGACATTCTTCTTTAAAACTTTTTACAACATCCTGACAGCAGAGATTTAACCACTTAATATAAATCATTGTAATTAAGAATTTTGAGGCTTTTTAATTTTTCAAATATTAAAGAAACATTTCACATGCACATGTTTCTTACACATCAGGTTGCAATACCCAAAATGGTAAAAAACAAAACAGAATGTTGAGTATCTAATATTATAGCCAGATTCTACTTCAAACTTTTTATGGAGATTTTAAGATTTCCCATTGGGGTTCCTTGATTTTTTTTACTTCGTTTTTAGTATTAGTCCTTGATGCCTGTTTCCATACGGCTGACATCTTGCTAAAAAACTTAGCAATGTCATATCTTATTCTCATTTTATTTATTTTTTGGTATGTGCTTGTCTCTTTAATTACATCAACAATGTTTCTCACCATCTATTTTATTTTATTTTTCCCAGTATGTCTTAAAGTGGGATCCTGTGCAAACTATCATACTTTTTAATTATTTTCCCAGATAGTACCAAACCAAATGTTTTTTGGCATTTCCTCTATTTTTTATTGTAATTTTCCTCTATCTGGGTTGTTAATGCAGCTCCAAATTCAAGACTTTTTCTCTGGGAGAAACGTTTTCTCCTTGTAAAACATTTTTGACCTTCTGCTGTGGGCTGTTCATATTTTTAAACTTCTCTTTCAAACAGTAGTTCCTCTTGTATTACTCCTTATTTGTATTGAGCTTCATTTTTTCTTTCTTTTCTTTTTCAAATCGCTTAATCTCTCGGTAGATCTTTTGATTTGTTTCTTTTAGCTAGTCCTTTCCCTGCTGTTCACTACTCACCCAATAACAGCTACACTTAGAAGGCCTACACTGCTGGGTCAACTACTTCACTCTGTTTGGTGGAATATTATTTTTTTTCTCCTTCAAATGACGTGATTTTCTTGTCTTTTTAACCCATTTTTTTGCTGAGCCCTCTTTACTGTCAGAAAGTACTGAAATACCTTCTTTTCTCTACTATTATAAAAGGAAGCGTTTGTTTGCCCGTTTGGGGCAGCAAAATCCTGACGATTCTATTGCGCTTACAGCAATGAGATTTGGCACACAGGTAGTCCAAATTATTTGCAATTTTTGGGTCGCGGCAAATTTTAAAATTCAATCTAGAAGATTTTTAAATGAAATTAATAGTTTTATTCTCCATCGCTTTTCCAAACACGGAGAACTTTTCTACCCATGTGACTTTGCAGTCAAGGTTTGGAACCAAGCCAAATTTTTTTCATCCGCTTTGATTTTGCGCAGACATAAATTTGCAGCCAGAGGATAAATCTTTTAACTGAAGACAGTTCTTTTTACTATCTCCTAGACCATTAAAGATAAAGTAAAAAATTCAACAAAATTTGAAATCTGCGGAAAATTCCAGTTTAGATTGATACCTAAAAATATGTTTTTCTTTAAATAAAGAATTTTTTAATTGAATATATCTTCAACGGATTTGAAATCTGAAGAAAATTTTACACCAGATTTATACCTTACACCACGGGCAATGCCGGGCTAGCCACGCACTGGCTAGTCTTCTATAATATCTCCTGCTCTTTCCTTTCAAATTCTTCATACAGACTGACTTCTGACATGGCACCATGTCAGAAACTGCAAAGAGAATTTCAGTCATGAGGATACTTAAATTATCTCCCAACTCTCAATGCCATATTTTTAAAGAAAAATTTAAGATTTTATCAGCTTACATAATCAGACCCAAAGTTACAAGTGTTCAAACATTATAAATCAAATAAAACTGGTAGGAATTAACACTACAGGTTCAAATCAGAATCAGTTGGCAGGTTAAATCAGTAATGGTTAGAGAAAAAACAATTGGACTCCTTATTTATTTACCCAAGATTGTTCTTATTTTAATGAATAACCATGTATAATCACTATTTAACCATGTCACTAAAAATTCCTCATAAGAAATATTTGCTCATCTCCATGGATAACTGTCACCTCCATGTTGGAACTTAGCCATGGAGGTGACATTTCAATGGTTGGACCACATTTGTGCCTAACCTAAAACAATCCCAGCCATGTCTTTGATTTCCAGATTATTTTGTATAATTTCTAACTATCTGTTGAAAAAAGTTCAACAATAAATGAAACTCTATAAATTTAAGAAATGCCATGGAGGTGACATTGTTAAAAAGAACTCATGGGTTTTCTAGGTATAAAGATAAGAAGCAGACGAAAAATTGCTTACTAATGAGTCTAAGATATCTTCCAGTAAAGATGGCTGATTAGAGCTTCTTTTAATTACACTTTCAGACATGTACTGCCTTCTAGTAGACTTTTTTTTAAAGGTTATTTACATTTTATGTAGATCTGACAAAAATAGTAGGGACAAAGGATTTTTAACTAAATATGCAAATATTTATTCACTTAACACTATCTGATGAAAATATACCACAATTAAGATTTGTTACTATTGTATAAAAATCAATTGACACATGAAATTCATAAAAAAAAATGCAGGTGACTCAAATTTCCAATCAATTTCAGAATGACCCACAATCCATGTTAATTCTTTCGTCAATAAAGCTTATATTAAACATTTGTAGAATTTTGTTCTTATGAGTATTAGGTTAGGGCCATATGCGACCTCCTGGGCTAATGTTCTTATTATCTCTGTCTAATTGTAGAGGAAATGGTTTTGTATACAAGAGGAGCTGATTTGTAGACACGAACCAATTGTTCACTCGAGAATCTCAGTCAATCGCTCATTCTATTCCTTGTAACTGTAATTTATGTAAACATCATTGGGTCTTTTGTATATTTAATTTTAGCTCATGTCAAATATCTCACACAAGGTTATTCGATTTGCAGACAGACTAACGAATGTAAGAAGTTAGAAATCGACCCGTGACACATGATTATTGTTTAACAATGCTTCGGATTACAATGGTCACCCCACCTGTAAAAAGTAGGGATGACCGATAATCTTTCCCACGGAAGGAGGCATATTAGTATTTTAGGCAGTGGCTAGTCTTGCCCCATTAGCAGTAGTGGAAGCTTTGTGGGTTAAATGAATACTTAAGATGAGGGAGAAAATGTTAAATTGCTGTTTCAATAATTGTCTTTTTGAATATTTAATCACGCAACATAAAAAATTAATAACACATTCTGAATGTGTTGTATAAATTGAACCTTTTATGTACATCCTTAACCTTTGAAACATGAAAAATACCTTCTCATTGGAACTGTTTCAAAGACCTTTCTATAGTATATTTTAGATCTTGGTTTGGCATGGGAAACATCGAGTCTATTCTTTAAATTGATACCGTTATTAAATTGTTTCAGATGCATTCATTTCTTGCAAAAGGCCTGTTAATTTCAACCTCCTAATTCGACTCGTAATTTCGACTTGCATGGTTATCATCATCTGCAGAATTGTACTGTCCAAAATTTTTTTAACGATTATAACAAAATACATCTAAATTTTATTTTTATGCCATTCAAATGCTTGTTCTGATGTTTTTATTCTATTACAGGCTGACACATTGTTCATCATGCCTAACATAAAATTACAAAGCTCAGATGGCGAAATTTTCGAGGTCGATGTTGAAATCGCAAAAGCATCGGTCACCATTAAAACCATGTTGGAAGACTTGGGCATGGATGACGATGAACAAGAAGTTGTGCCTCTACCCAATGTGAATTCAGCCATTTTGAAGAAAGTCATTCAGTGGGCCACATATCACCGCGATGACCCACCCCCACCCGAAGATGACGACAGCAAAGATAAGCGAACTGACGACATCAGCTCTTGGGATGCCGATTTCCTGAAGGTGGACCAAGGCACCCTTTTTGAGCTGATTCTTGCCGCAAACTATTTGGATATTAAAGGGCTGCTGGACGTCACTTGCAAGACAGTGGCGAACATGATTAAAGGGAAAACACCAGAAGAAATCCGCAAGACCTTTAATATAAAGAATGATTTCACACCCAGCGAGGAGGAACAGGTGCGGAAGGAGAACGAATGGTGTGAAGAAAAATAATGTGTTGAGTGTGTAAATTATAACTTATGTTCTTAATGTTTCTTTCCCTGGAAATTTCTCCATCTTGTATTAGTAACAACTTAGTCCCCAGTTAGTTAATCAAAGAAAAACATGATTTCATTGTACATTTATACGTGAAAATGCACTTGTATTCAACTTTTCTGTTGCAGATTGTTTGTGGCATTTTTCGTCATTGGTTTTGGAACGTCACTTGTAATAAGAATTTAAAATCGTATGTGCTTAATAAATTTCCATTCATTTAACATCCTAAAACTAATTTCCCTCGATTCAGACTTGATAATCTTGTGTGTTAATGTTTTCAGGCTGGGGTGTTTAAAGTTTGAGCATTCAGAATCTGAGTGATCCTGCAAGTTTTTGTGATTCTCTAGAATTTGTTTAGTGTGGTCATCCTGAGTTTTGTGACGAGCCATTGATGCTAAAAGTTGGAAGAGGGAAAGGCTTTTTAAAATTTACTTAAGTCTTGCGAGTTATTTTTATGATTGTCTGTCAATTTATATTTTAAAGAGTAAAATGTTTTTAAAGTAGAAGATTAAATTAATTTTTATTCCGTCATTATGTTTTTATTTATGCACATGCACACTTTACTTTCCTATTTAATTTTTCAGAAAGAAAATTTTTTTCATTTATTCATCTTCTGCAGTTTAGTTGAAATAAATAATTGTAGCTGATAACCTAATTAAAAGGAAATGATTTTTGAATTGGGCAGTAAATTTAAGTTAGTTTTACCAATGTTTAAATCTTAAACTCATCCGTTCAATTACTACTAAAAAACAAAGCTTGACAAATTTAATTACGTACCAGTCAACTTGTACAGTTGGGTCGTACAGTGTGCAAATTTTATTTAAATGATAGTGTATGGGCAAATATTACCGTAGTGTACAGTTTTCCTGCAAAATCAAATATTTTCAAAAAGAGACGTTGAGAGTTATAAACTACAGCTTCTGGTAAAAAATAATCTGTTCTACAAATTACAGGAAATATTGGTAACATTTTCAATCTGTTATATAACAGGATTGGTTTCCTCAAAACAATGTTTAACTAACTGTTCAACAAAATGTGTTTATATCTAATGAAAGTATCACTAATGGATCAGCATACCAGTGTCTGGGATTGTTTTGCAATTAACGGGCTCTTGATATTAAAGTCTAGATGGGGAAGAACTAAGCAACAAACCAAATACACAAATTAGTCTCCAGACAAGATGAATTATGCAAGCACAAATCAATCTAATCCCCAACAGTTTTATTCTAAGATTTTCAACACAAGATTTCGGATCATGTTTACTTTATTTGAATCAACAAAACCTTGTATTTTCTTAATCTTAAACAAAACTAGAAACTGAAAAAAATTATTTTGAATTCTAGAGGTCCAATTTAAAGCTGAATTGAATATCTTTAACACTCATTAGCTTCTATTTGTTGTCAAATGGAAAGTTTCTATGTGAATTTAATCATCTGTTTGTATTGAACAAATGAAAAAAATATAAAAGAATTAAGAATTGTGATAACATCTGCACAAAATAAGCACATGCACACTGAAGATCAAATTGCTATCTGGCACTAGTGCCAATTTAGTGGCTTCATTTTTTTTACTGTTTCTTTTGGGTTCCTTTTTCTTAGTGACTAGTTCAAAATTACGAGTCCTTGGATCTTTCCCTTCGGGGATTATACTGTTGCCAATAGCCTATGTGTTGCTCCATTGCGACGCTAAGTGGTGAGTCGGGAAGCGTTTACACAAATATCACTTAAGGTACCCATTTCCCTGTAAAAGGTGAAAATTATTTCTTGAATACAGCAGATCAGTCAAAATAATCAATATATTTTAGGGATTTTTTATATGATGGTCTTAAATGCATTTGTGGGTTTATGCATAATCCTTTAAAAAATCAATAGGTTGGAATTAAATTTATAAATAAGATATTTCAACTAAGCAATTGATGTTTCTTTTCTGAAGATCAATGCAAATTTTAATAAAAGTGAAACAATTGTTCAATTGATAGTTATATATTAAGCAACGATTTATACCAATAGTTCTCCCTACTAGTCTCAAATTTATCTGACTACCATTTTAAATTATTCAAGAATTTCATTGAGTCTTTAGTATGCTTCAAAAATGACAAGCTTTGAATAGAAATTACACTCACGACATTATAATACAGGCCTCGTAACAGATTTTTTAATACAGGTGCACCTAAGTTTTTAAATTAGGTGCACATTTAAACAAAAAAAGGTAATATAAGAGTATTTAATGTAACGTAAACTACTTTATTAGTTGGGTATGTTTGTACAGGTTAGTAGTAGATAGTAAATAAAAATATTTAAACATCTAAATTCTCCTTTCTCTGGTGCACAGCTGTCACGACAGTCGCTTCAACAGAGCCACCTGGAAAATGTTTCGATCATCATAAAGTTTTGGTGGCAGTGGCACAAGTAAACCTTCCTCCTGTATAAATTTCGCATTGTGTGTATTTTAAGAATTTTAATTACGTTCTTTTAGAGCGAGAGGTCGATACTAATATTTTGTTCAAGCATCAAACTAACATAAAACACGTCGCCCCCTTTTAAACTGGTGCACAATTTTATTTTCATGTGCACCTGGGTATTTCGAGCCCTGTTTTAATATATGAGTTAGTTATTAATAATTTATTATAAATTTAACAAAACCTAATTTTTCCATGAAAAAGTTCAGTCTCAGATGAAGTGTAAATCTACAATTCATAATTTGCTGGAAGTAAACAAGGAAAATATTTGTTGCCTTTTATTATTCAAGAATAAAATTAACTTAAATAAGCATATAGAGTCCTTGAATGCAAGTTCAAAATTTCTTCCTTAGACATGTTGTTCAAAGGTTTGGATTTGTCCGAGCACAAATACAGCTGCGGCTTTTTTCCATGTATTCCAAAGACAACTTGCACCTAAATGAAAAAAATTATTTTCATATAGTGAAAGATAAAGAAATAATCTGTTACAGGATTAAAATTCTTAGTTAAATAATTTTGAACTTTTCCCGCAAAAACTTAAAAAGTAGTAAATAAAATCACAATGTTCTTTAATAATTCTGTGGTTAAGCTGATACACAAATTACAGTAGGCAAACAGAGCACTTATGGGTATGTTGAGGAGTTAAAAATAATTTCAACTTATTCTGCATATAAAGAGCAAACAAATTTTACATTTATTTCCCTCTTTGATAATGTTGTTGACTTAGTATTTTTAAAGTGTATGTTCATCAACATAATAGTCATTACATAATTCAAAATTTCTTTCTTTTAGTCAGTGTTGTAAGTCATCCCCTCGAGTAATTTCGTTTGTCGCATGAGTTGTAGTCATATCCTGTCTAAAAATTTGAGGTGAACTAGATTATATTTCTTGACCACACACGGATTAGTTCACATGAACTAAAAGTATTCTGATTAGGTTCTCTACAATTTTTCTGGTTCATTTTATTAGTATAAATAATTCAAAAGTAATTTAAATTAAAAAAAATGAGCAGAACAAAGCACGATTCTTTTGAATTTTCCCACTTGTATAAACCACAA
Organism: Metellina segmentata; assembly: GCA_947359465.1. Taxonomy (NCBI): domain Eukaryota; kingdom Metazoa; phylum Arthropoda; class Arachnida; order Araneae; family Tetragnathidae; genus Metellina; species Metellina segmentata. The sequence goes on from OX375874.1 coordinate 131,382,405, forward strand.
GGGTGCATTAAAAATCCATGCTTCACAACTCATAATTGTAGTGTTTTAGAGAAGTAACGTTCTCAGTCATGAATTATGTTTTTACAATTAGCTCAAATATTTTAATTTTTCTGTAAGTATACAAATGGATAATCCACAAGTGGAACAGGAACTCAACACTGCCTAAAGTGATTTATATTGCTGGGGGGCTTTGGTTCTCCCTTATTTGGAGATAGTGGTTAGTACAATTAATGATATTAATACAACCCCAGGTTCACTAATTATTAAATTTTAGAAGACAGAAACTAAGGTCGCAAGTGGTTAGTACAAATGTGGTTAGCGTCATGATAAAACAAAAGGCCAAAAGTTCATTAACTATAAAATCCGAATTAACTGCAATAAACCAGGACTTGGGAACTATTTGGGTACAAGATACATTGAAAAGGCGAAGTCATTAACAAATAAAACTATTAATTTATTAAAACATTAATTAATTATAACGGATACATATAGTTTTAAACTAAAGTACGCGAACACAGTTAAAATACTTTCAAAGTAAAGCACGAGAACACAGTTAAGTTTTTTTCCTTTTAAAGAGAGAGAGAGAGATATATGTGAGGGTGTATTCACACGCTCTAAGATCGACTTACTTGTTAAGACGAGCATAGTCAAAACTTCTCGACCTGCACTGCTCCAAATCTTGTTCAAAAAAATTCAATCTCCTCTCTTCCCAAAATCTCGCAAACTCTATATCAGAACAAGTCTCCAATCCTGGGAGATGACCGCCTACCTGAAAACCCTCGGCCAATCCGTTCTTATTTTGTGACTTAACTTTGATTATTTTATTTTTTTCTGGCTTCGCTCAGTGGCTAGTCAGTCCCCTCTTAAAATACTCTCATTGGTTCTGAATTCTCTTTCAAGATTTCCCTTTTTAGATTCCGCTCAACGCCCCCTCATAATTTTGGTTAGAAGCCCTATTATTATTTAACGCCAAGTTCCACTAAGCTTCAGTATCGGCATCCTGTGCATCTGGCTTTCACAAGCACCTAAATTCTTCAAACTTGACAACCCCTTTTTATATTCACCTTTGTATTTCTAAAGCTTTCTGAAAGTTTCCTTTTGGGTTGAAATCTTGCGTATTTCTATTCCTTTTCGGCGCTTCATGAAAGGGCAGCCACTCCTTATTCGGTACAATCGGCGGATCTGTTTACTACATTCCTGCTTCGACGCACGGTTCTTTTCCCCCTCTCTTGCGAGAAAGGTGAACGACTCTGTAGTTACCTTGTGATTTCTTAAAATTGCTGTTTAGGAATATGATGAGATTACATTCCCTCATCAATATCATTGTCAGAGGAAGGGGGATGTACCTTAAAATATCCCTAAGATAATACTAATGTTACATTTTGAAACAATTCATACCACTTAGAAAATAAAACTGAAAGAAATTAATTTTTTTTAAGACAAAAAAGATTAATATATGGCAAAAAAACAAGTAAAAAACCCCATTTATGCATTATAAAACACACATATGGATATGGGATTGAATTTTCAAAACAAGAAAATTCACCCAAAGTATGTGAACTTAATGACCCATTAATTATTCAATGACAGTTTGTATTTGACCTCCCACAATTGGCTTCGTTTTTATGGTGCGAGGGCCATATTTGGCCAAAAGATTGACGACATCAAATAATGGACATGCACATAAAAGGAAAATTTCACTCTCACAGTAGAGAAAAATACACCCTACAACTCAGATTACTGAACCAGTGAGCAAATTCAAGGAGCCAAGATGGCTTCTTCAATACCATCGGAGTGCAGTGTTCAAAGTTTAGAAAAAATATTTTCATCCATGATGAAGCAGAAGGCATAAATTTGACAAAAACAAGAATTCATGCTATTGGTTAAAAAAATAGGAGACTCGATTTTCATTGGCTTTTTGAGACGATTTTGCTCAAAGATACTGTCATAGCTAAGGTTGGAAAATATTAGCAAAACGTCACCTTTTAATCACATGTGGAAATAGAACAGGATTTTAATCCTAAACAGACTTTATATTCTGAAATTCTAGTCGGATCACTTACGCTGATTTGATTTATTTTTCAGTACATAACAAGCAATTGTTTTGCTTTATGTACTAGGTTTAAAAGTTCTATAAAGATAAATATTTCGAAAAGAGATAAATTGTGCTTGATATATTAGAAAATATTATTTCCATTGAATTTAACTTGATTGATTATTACCAAGTTGTGCAGTTTTTCCAGTCAAAACTGGTCAATCTGAAACGTAACCTGTTCTACCTTACACCTTTTTCAGTGACTTTAGCAGCATAAACATCACAATTAAAATATATATACATATAAAATGGTTAGATAAGGAGTGCTGGGAAATTATACCAATGCCCAAATCAAAGTTGAAATTCTTCTATTGCATAATTACCTGGCGACATAAAGCATCACTTGTTAAGTGAAATTCTCCCTTTGGATTTTCTAAAAGAACAGAGCAACAAGAACTTGCATTGAGTAATCCATTGTCACCGCAGAGCTCCACATTTACGTACCTGAAAATATTAAAAAAGATTTGGAGTTAATAATGAAAACATTTTCCTATTCAGAATATCCTTAAAACAATCATGATCAGAGAATAAAAATAGTGCTAAAACTAAGTTACATTTATAAGCCGAAGCACTTTTAAACCTCAGGTAAAAAAAGGAAATAGGCCCTTTTCGAAAATGTAGATAAACAAAATAGTCAGTATTTGTTATATGGTCAGCTCAGCGGTCCAGAAAAATCAAACCCTATAAGCGGGGTGACCCTATATGCGGAACAATACTACACTATTTAATTATGGCAGGATTATATTCACCTATCGGAATATCGTGCTCATAAATAAATAATTAAGCTTTTAAGAACATTTAAAAAAATTATTTCGCAAAGTAAAAACTATAGTAAGAAAAATGCAATTTTTTTTAGTGAAATTTATTTTGGTACTATAATGGGAATTAGTACACAGATAGTCCAAAATTTTTGCAATTTTTGGGTCGTGGCAAATTTTACAATTCAATCTAGAACATTTTTAAATGAATTTGATGGAATTTAATTATTACTGTTTTCTTTGGAAAGGCAACGGCATAAAAGATAGCAGATTCTACATTTATGTTTTTGGTTTCTGTTTTTATTTTGCGCAGAGGAACAATTTGTCAGCTGACTAAAAAAAAAAATACATTTTAACATACATGAACATTTTTATTTGACACGTATAATCAAAATGAAAAAAAAAAATTCTTTTATTCTTTTCGTCTCAATTTCAAAGTACTTTCAACCAGGGAGGGATAACTTCAACCAATCAACAGACAGATGCTTGGAGAGGAAGAGAAATGGGGGGGGGGGTAACACAGACGCTGATTCAAAGCAAAAGAGAAATAGGTTAAGTGAAGGTGTAAATTCAGGCCCTCTCCGGGGTCGCTAAGAAATTTTTTTTCTTCTGGTCATTCCCTGAGTTGCTCCCCGTTTTAAGAAATGTTACAACTTTTACTATTTGGGGGGTGGAACCCGATAACCTCATTGAAAAGAAAAAAAAACCGAGATAAGCAGGAAAATAAAATGACTATATAAGCAGTGCGCTTTAACACACGTTCCCTATTAAGTTAGACGTTAGTACCTTATAAGAGGGTGACCATATAGACGGTACAAACTGTATATATAATACTGAAGAAATAAAAACAGCACCAATTTTTAAATATAAATTAACAATTAAAATAAAGAATTACTGCTTAAGGATTGTTGTTTTAGGGTAATTTTTTTGCAATACAAGGGTTAATTGGACTGGGAGCTACCACTTAAAGTGGTTACCGAACCACTATGAAGATCTATGGCTTGACCAGGAGGGTTGCTTGGATTGGGTTTGTATGGCATCTGAGCCATATTTGGCCATGCTGTACCAAACAACAAGAGACAACATCACGTAATGGACACATGCAAGGAAAGTTTCAGTAACACAGAAGAGAGAAATACATCCAGGGTGGAACAGAACTTGCGCTCCGCCTACAACTCTGGTAAACTGACAGGTATTTGAACAAAGAGCGCTAACCATTTGGCTACCATGACAGCAGCAATTAGAGGAGCTTAGATTAAAAACATTTTCACCCCCTTCAGAATAGCTGAAAAGAGGCACGTAATGATAAAATGTAGAACAGGCCATGATGTGCTTACTATTTATATGCAATTGCAACGAAAACACCCATAGGTCTCTACTTACTTGCAAAATGGTTCACTGTACTTGTGATCAGTTTTCAACTTTTTTCTTTCGTCAGCGGGCGATAAGCTCTCGTTTTTGCGCACATTCACATCTTTGTTTTTCAGAGGAGTACCACTGGGAGGTCCTGTTATTACTATTTCTAATTGCGCTCCTTTTACCTATCATACAAAAATAATCCATAAACAAAAAGAAATATTTTTCTGACACAAAACATTCCATTTCAAGTCTGGTAATTAAATCTTGGTGGATGTATGTCACCAAATAAGCAACAGCGCGCTACTCAGACATCCAGTAGCACAGATAAGTATATTTTGTCTTGAAAAGAATGGAACAAAAACTAAAATTTTAAATATTTTTAAAGTTTGTTTATATACCAATATAGCGCTGACACTTTAGAATATAGTATTCAAAATTATATAAATCCGTATAAATAATGGCATTTACTACTTAACAAAGCAGCTAAAAAAAATTTTAAACTCTTACAGAAGACAACCTTTTGTAAAGGGAATTTGTGGTTGCAGCCCATTTTAGAAACAATGGTTGAAATGTTGATGAATGGTTGAATGAACAATGAAAAAAAAATGTACCAAAACAACCACAATGGTGAGGCAGATTTTTTTGTATAATTTTTAAAATTTAAACTGTCGTATTTTTTGTAAGAACCTATTAGGTGGAAGTACTTGTTAGCTATTAGCTTTGCAAAGTAGTGAGCTAAAAATACACAGCTAGGAAAATTTAATACCAAGAAAATTGTTTCAACGTACAAATAAATGAAACACTGAGCTTTAATTTTGGTTCTACATCAAGTTGGTTCAAATATACCATTTTCTTCCATAAGATTTTACAAAATTTAAAAATGAAGTAAAAATATTTATATTTCTGATATAAAATGAAAAAATATTAACACAAAAATCCAATGAAAATACCTTAAAATACTAATATTAATAATTCATTTAGAAAAGTTATGTGTGTGTGATAAGCACTACTTTTCTAAAAGCATTAATTTCAATATGATTTAAAAAAGAACACATTAAAAAGGAGAAACATTGATAATCTGGGTATATGCTTGATTTAAATCAATCTAATTTCAATTTTTAAGAAATCATGATTTCAATTGTACTACATACATTTTTTTCTTAATAAAAGTTTAATAATATTGAAACTGAAATAACCCCGAGATAAAATGAATGTTATTTTAAACTAATGTTTATAATTTTGATTCAACTAACACACAGTAACACCCAAAATATGATCCCTTTTTTAACTGAAAATAACTCGCTTCCCTACTTAGAGGACACTAAAGATGATTGGCACCAACTAAGAAATTAATGGCTAGTGTAAAATACCACCTGCTTCGTATATAAGTGTTTCAAATTCTTTACTTTGTTTACACAAATCCTTACTGATATTATCTGTATATTTATTACATTTATAAGTTGGGGAGAGCCTCAAACATAAAAATATAAGGACACAAGGAGTTCAGCACCTTAGAACTTAAGAGACCTTTCTGACAAAGCAATCTAAGAGATCGAATCACTTTACATTGTTTGGTTACTCAAATTATTTGCATATTTGTAATACTTTGTGTTTGGGAATCCTGGGCATTATCCCAATAAAACCTTCCAAGGACTCCTAAGTAATACTAGATATTGGTGTTTTTTTACAAAACCTATCTGGCTTATCATTGGAAATACTTATTTCGGAGGACACAAAGGGTTTGAGCTTGTAGTCGGTGCCTATGTTCGGTTGACAATTAGGACTGGTAAACATCAGCCATGGTAAACACTTGTAAACAGTGGGGTAGGTGGTATCCCACTTCCTAACTTACTTAACAAACCACCTGAGCTGAAATTGAAAGCTAATATTCACTAAAGTAAAATATTTATCTAGTAACATGCTTGGAAGTACAAAAATCCAAGAGAAAGCAGATAATCTTTTTATTTTATTTTCTCTACTTCAAAACACTACCTCAGATATCTCCTTTGGAGTGAGAGAAACTTGTTTAAATTTTAGTGTTTCTGTAGAAGAAAAGCAATTCATAAAGCCATCTTACAACCACAGTTACTTCATTCGTAGAAAGACTTATCAGTTTGGCTATAACGTTCTTCACTTGAAACAAATTTTATAACAAAAAGGCCAGGAAATTAAAATTTATTAAGATATAATGAATCACAATTTTCTAAATTTAAAATGATATTTTATCACTTCTAATTGTAATGGTTGTTTTTTAGTTTTAGGTATTATGGATTTCTATCTTAAAATGGAATTCAAATGAAAAAAAAAGCAACAAGGTCCAAAAATAGATAGAATTGTTTTAATCCCTTTCCTATACCTCCATGTTTAACAAATAAATCAATGCTTTCCAGACACTACACTGATTTGCATATTTCACTTCTAACAAGTTTAAACATATAGGGGAAATGAATTAATTAAAATAATATAAATAGGTTTGATTTTTCTCTCTCATTAAACAAACTACGAGTCTTTCACACCCTGAGGACAATACATACATCTGTTGTTTCTGTTATGATCACATGAGATTGAGGAGGCCGTGGTAGAAGTTCTAATGGCACTTTCAGTGTATTTGTAATAAAGTCTTTGAAATTTACTATGACATTATGCAGATGGTCTTTGACTGGCTGTACACCAACATATACAGATATAGGATCCGATGGGACTAAATGCGCCTGCAAATGAAAATAAAGTAATTAAACAAAGTAATGGTTACTTAAATTAAACAGAGTAACTTAATTTAAACAACTTAAATTAAATGAAGCTTTGTTGTGCTGGAAAGTGAGTAACACTAGGCAGATATTAAACTTAAATATATAAATTTTAATACCTCTTTACTTAAATAAATATTAAGATTGCAATTCAATTTAAAACGAAAGATTTCTCCTTATTTTCCATTAAAATTCCTAGATTTGGCTCAGGAAACATTTTGGGTAATAGCAGGTCATTCGGATTACCGATCGTAGTTGCAAAATTACGAAGACCTTCAACAGCCCTTTTATAAACCTAAGTATAAATCAATTAAAATATTATTTTATACAAGCAATGCAGCCTGGTCCAAAAAGTGGCAATCATCAGACACGAAAAATATCTTCTTCCACATTGCTCAATGAATGGGGACTAAAAACTGCACTATTAGAAGAACGGATAACTTGGAAACATTCTACATAATGACAGATTTAGGGTTTTAAAGTTTAACAGTTCCTGAACTAAATACTGGTTCATACACACAGCATTCTTTACATATAATACTTACTAAAATCTGATCATTGTACAAAATATCCTGAATCTACATACTGTTAAGAAATAATAAAGCTAAACACGCTTTGGAAAATTTCCTTTTCCGTCAAGTTAGCACATTTTAACCTACTTTTGTTAGAAAATGCTAGAAAGAAAAAAATAGCATTCACTGCAACTTCGCCTTCATTTAAAAGCAATATGTTTTCGCAATTCTCAAATACGCTGTAGTACCAGAAAAATTAGAAGTTTTGTATTGTCAAGAACAACTATTTCAAGGGTGCACTGCCGCTACAAGGATTCCGACAAAACCTGCAACTTGCGATGGCCGTAAAGAGACTGGATAAACACGACCAGCATCGGCTAACAATAGTTCCACTTGATAAGGCATGCAACACAGCCTTGTAACGTCGTGATAAAAGAAATAGCCTTTTTTAAAGAATTAAAGAAAAATTTATTTACAATATGGTAGCGACATCACCGTTACAACTACCTCTCATCATATGTTTTACACATAACGGCTGAAACACGCCATTCGAACACTGCACTCAGTCCACACTTCAACGAAGCATCCAATCGACTACCAAAAGCCGTTACAAAAAAATATCTTTTCACCAACGTTACACATAAAAGAAAAAATGAACTTCCGGGAAAACCATTTAAGCTCACATAAATATGTCAAAAGAAAAGATATCCTTTCCAAGAGTAATAAGAAGTATAAAATAAACACAGGAAGTATCACAATATCTTGGAATAAGGAAAAAGAAATACTATAGAAATACATTTAAAAGATATTCCGGAAGTGTACGTTACAGCCTCAAGTAAAAAGGTTAGTTGGGTAAAAGGGCCATATTTGGCCATGCTGCACCAAACACAATACAGACAACACCAATAAAATTACATTCAAATTCAATGCTGGGCCCTCAACTAACGTCAGCTTGAGAACCAGAGGGAAAACCCCTACTGGACACTTGACGAGTCGTGTTTCTGAGTTCTTCGGGAAAATGGAAGAATCTGTGTGTGGGGAAAAATCCCATGCACAGGCTGGTGGTGGTTTCGTAGTGGCATGGGGTTCGTTTGGCTGGCATCGAGTCAGACCCATGGTACTGTAGCGTCTGGTGATGGGGACGTACAGAAATAACACTCATCAAACTTGATATCTGATTTATTGGTATAGTTATATGCAATTCTAGGCCGCAAAGGATTAGCGGCTATATGCCAATATTGGCTACACATAGAACTGGACGTCCTAAATTTGACCAGGATGGTTGTCTGGTAGCACAGGACTGTGTCTACCGAAAATATAGGACGCAAAGGATCTGCGCCTATTTGCCACTAATGGCAAAGTCTGCCTCTGTTCGAGGCATATAACAGGAGCGTTCGGATAAGGTCCAACACAGTCGGAGTTGAAAGTCCCCGATCTTTGCCATTTCGACTCGGCTTTGCGTGAAGGTATCACATATTCTATGTTTTACCACCATGTCAGCTGACACCTTCTCCGTTGGATGTAATCGAGGGCGGGTCGAACCTAGGCAGGGGGGCAAGTCGGTACTCAGATTAACAATCCAACGCATTGATGGACAAATGTTTAAACCGTTCTGAAGGGCTATTCCCAGTCACTTCGGTGTCGAAGCTCCACGAAGGGAATGTGGAAGGTCGAATGTCATGGTATGACTACAAACGCATGAAAAGTGAATGCTATGCGTGGTGGGTCTGGCCACTTCCAACCATACAATGCCACCGCCACATAAGTCTAGTCATGCCAAATTGGGGCCAAAGGAGCTTGCCTGAGTTTAGGGTCTTGCCATTCTCACCTAAGTCACCAGATCTGACAGGAACACATAAATACCATACCTTGGAGTATAACAGAACTGTGGACCACTCTACAGGAAGTAGTCAATGTCTACCGAATACTTCTACAAGCTCGTGGAGTTCATGCCCAGTTGTATTTCTGCAGTTTCTATGCTCCTAATCTACCAAATATTAGAATGGTGTACCAGTTTTTCTGTGTATATGTCAAGCCTAAAATCTTTCCATCTTATTTCAATGTAATTAATTTCGCCTTTCGTTTCCCTTTCCTGACACTCGCTTTGAACCTCCGTTTGAATATTGCTGTCTCAGCACTCATTGAAAATATTTTCCCAGGCTTTCTTCATTTACATCCTTAGCTATGTAGACATATTATGTCTCCTGGTTAGTTTGTACTAGACTCCAGTTTTTTTTAAGTGCAATTTTTAAATTAGCTCAGGGATTGAAATCATGTAGATATAGCATCAGAGTGGATACAACTTGCTTTACAATAACATATTTACAACTCCAGAAATTAGCTTATTTAAATCAACAAGAATTTAATGTAATCACATAGTCAGCGCGTCCAAAGCCTGCGAGACAGAAAGCTAGAATAAATCTAAAAAACGAACTTTCTTAAATTTTGCACGTTCATAGCTCACAAGAATTTTTGAAGCTCCAATCGGAACATTTGCCATTGGTGGTCAATTTGGAGGCCATTCTGAAGTATCAAGCATCTGACGCCAGCTCATATATTTTTTTTTACTTAGCAGGTTTTGAGCTGTAACCTGGATGTAGTCTTGCCTCACATGTGAATATACCTTTTTCTAGCTATGATCATCATTATGCAAAAGGTTGAAAGTCAAGGTGCATACAGTAACAGGGTGGGGACTAACAATTCCATTCACGATCGCAAACTAATCTCTTTAAAATAAAATGATCTAGTTTAAATTTAGTCATGTCTTGTTTTCAAGCATATAAGGTTAAAGTAAAAATATTTGCACCTTTTTCCTAAGTTTTTGAACACGATTTATCACCTCTCTTGCAGTGCCTTCGTCCATCATTTCTTGGTTCCGCGTTATATCCAGCAGAACGAGAACCTACAAAAGTAAATATAATTACAATTCTACTGCATTAGAAAGAGTATGAAGATATGCTTTGAACTAATTTCATCAGGAAGAGTGCAATTTGTTTGATAAAGCATAGTGAAACCGATTTTGTAAGTACCAAATCAATAATATATACAAATTTCTTTTGATGTAAAACATGTATTGGCATTTTCCAGTACAGCAAACTAATACAATGCCAATGTTATCTGTGACTTTTATTTGATTAGCCATCCAAAATGTGTGGGTTCTTTTTAACTATGACCCCTTTTTTACCATCAAACCTGTTAATTTAGTACACGTAAAATAGTTGATAGCCATGACTAAATTAGCATGACCATACTGTTTGAATGTAAAAAAAAAAAATTATAAATAAATGCATTTATGTGTAAGTTTCATGAGAAAATGTCTAGTTGAAAAGTTGATTTATTTTACCTGAAACAAAATGTCATTATCTGGAGCAAAATGTCATTATCTATCATTATCCTTATAATTGCGATTTGATAAATAATTCTTTGCAGTTTTAGCTATTTAATTTACCCTGGTGATTATAATATATTTCTCTTCCCCCCTTTACTTAAGGCTAGTATTTCTGAGCACACGATTTTATCAAGATGTGAAACAGTTTTTGTAACAAGATGGAGGTCATAAATTTCTGAATGTGTGATTTAAAAAAGGACTGAGTAAATGGGACTTCCAATGAATGATTTAACATACATCCATTGAGTTTACTCAACCAGGGTTAGCCTATTGCATTTTCACACTGCATTATATTTTAAAAGGCAAACTTGTGATGCCATGGATCACTTTTGCATTCTTGCTCTATTATTAGTTAAAGTCACATTAAATATTTTTATGAGAAATAGTTCACACACACAATGAATTAATCCATATCAATGTCATGATGTAGATGCAAGGAAATGGGTTTGTATAAAATAGTTTATTTGTTTTTTAATATTATTATAGCTTACTATTTATAAATAAAATAAGTTTTATAAAATAGTTAATCCACTTAGATATTACTGAGTAGTAGTCTACTTAGATATGATTGAGATATTACTGAGTATTTGAGAGACTACTATTGAAAATAAGATGCATTTTTAAGCTATGAGATTTATTAATTGACTTGCTAATTTGAGTTGTAAATAATTGTAAGGGCACTCACAATTAGGGCCAAATTATTTCACGCTAATTATTTACAATTATTTCACAAGGTGCTTGAATAGCAATAAGTGATTTCTACAGTCCATTGTATTCTTATCTCAACAGGGTTTAGTTAGTCAAAGCATAGTTATCAATGGAAACCGAAGGAAAATCTTCCCATCCAAACATAATTATGGAGATATACCAACCTCTCCAGCAGAATGAACTTGATACTTCTGCGATAGATCTTCAGCCTTCTCGCCACTAAAACTGTGCATAAGACGTATGTCCCCTTCTACGAGCTGGTGGCCGCAAACAGTGATGCTACCTTTACTAGTGAATTCAGCAAGTTGAGCACTACTCAATTCCTAAGGAAAAATAAGCATTGAAACACAAAAATTAAAAATAACATTTTTCATGGAAGAATGTGCATATACCAACCATTTCTGTTTTCCCAATTAGATCAATCAATTTCAAAGTTTAGAAAATCATCTTTAAAGTAATTTTATAAAAAGAGAAAACATAAAAATAACTGTTTTTTTTTTATACTTTAAAAGCTACAAATTATAAATTAATCATTACACTTTAGTTCATCAAACACAAAAAATAATTGAAATGATACAGTTAAGAACAAAATTAAAGTATTAAAAAAAAAAAAAATCAATACAATTGGGATGCAGAACAGTAAAAATAAACACTATGAAACCCATACATGACAAAACTAGCAATTTTGTCACCCTAAGCTGTTAGTATGGAAGTATTAAAATTGCAACTTTAAGGTAAGCATTGAACTTACTTTTATAGCCTGAGCCACAACTTTAGATTCTGAACGTAGTTTAATCCCCAGAGCTTTAATATCAGGTTCCGCACGCAACTTCACGCCATAATTTTGCTTTTCTGCTGTCACAGTAAGACACTTAATATTCAGTTCCTAAAAGAGCAATTATAAAACTACACTTTAGGCAAATCAAATTTTTTTTAATAATCACAACTACAACTCTTAGCAACATTAAATACAGGAATAAGAAAGAACCATTTGACAAAGGAAGAAATTAAGTGCAAGAAAATTTTGCTTCACAATATATTGAACGAGTGTAGATGAGGTATAAGATTTTATAATTCAGTTTCTATATAGTACCTCTGCTTCAAACAAATATAAAGCTATACACTAACTTCAATTATGAATTTCTGCAATGACTTGACATCTTCCAGGTACTGAGTATCTTCATGGATGACAACAAGTTCTGATAAAGGATACTAGAACAAAGCGCATTTTAGCATGTAAATATATAAATAATGAGAATAAGAAACATAAAGCACATGTAATAAGCGTGTTTGCATGGGCCTGCAGTTGCATGCAAGTTCTAAAGGCACTGTGTAACTATAAAATGCCTATAATGCTTATTTCTGAAAAATTAAAGGGGTCTCAATGGATGAAAAAGATAACTTTTTAACACAAGTTGCATTTGATATAATTTACTCATATGATTACATAATACAGGCATTTTTTTTGGGGGGGGGGGAAACCTGAACAGGTGAAAGATATTTTTGACTGCAAAATACTCTATTATCAATTTCCAAAACTCATTAAAACTATATTGCAATACATTTGGAATCTTTCCATCCATTATACAATCATGAAACTTATAACTGCTAGTAAAATTAGTTGACTAGTAAAGGAATAATTAAAACTTGATAGTGTGAAGCTTTGCTTTCAAAACACATGCATGATATTTAAACATTTAGGTATATTTAAACAAACAAGTAATATCTCCAAAGCAAAGCTTATTCCAAGTGATAACTTTTACTGGATCATAGAAGCCGAAAATTAATTTTTAAAATCACTTATCTAGTTTATGTGTCTCTTTTGTTTCCGATGATAAAAATATATACTACATTTCAAAACAAGCAAGTTTGTTAAAAGTACCTTAATCGGTAAAGTATTCCTCTCGCGAATCAGACGTCCAATATCAATGACTTCTTGCATTGCAGCGACTTTTCTTTCTACATCAACATCAATAAGATTCTCCCTGAAGATGAGAGAAATGCAAGGATTATGTGCTTCATTTCACCATGATTTAAATGAATTATTCCAGAAAAGACATTTGAGATTTGAATAAAAACTCTAATCTTTAAGATACAAACAGCACAAAAAGCAGCCTTGAAAAACTTCCAAATTTTAATTAATTTTTTAATAAAAATCATTATAAATATATACAGGTTGGATTTTACGGCACGAGTTTGAATACCACAAGAAATGTTTAGCACATTCAGTAAGCTACTTACTTGACTTCTGGAAGGTTTAAGTAATGAATACTCTTTTGGTTATCACTTTTCTCCTGGTTGGCAATAACCTTTTGAAGATTTTGGTACACCAGTTCAGTGAAGAAGGGTGTAAAGGGGGCCTAAAATATACATCGGAAATATAAAGTTAAAAAACCACCACATGCAGTAGTCAAATTAAAAAAGAAGTGAGCCCACAACAGGGCGTTATAGTCTGGGGTGCCATCTCCTTTGATAGCCGGACCTCTTTGGTAGTTATTTCTGGCACACTTACGGCACAGCATGTAGACGACATTCTACGACCGGTTGTGTTACTGTTCCTTTTGCGACACCTCGGACTTACTTTCAACAAAGATAATTATTGGGAACGATATAGTGGATTGTTGCCCAACAAGCAGTATGTGGAGCAGTAGTGGGTCCGAGCACGTAACCAGTTAGTTTATAAAACTAACTAAAAGAAGGTTGACTAAACAAACTTGAATAAAATAAAGTTTTTATTAAACTTCAAACTAAAAACATATTTAAATAAAATAAAGAACGTTATCCGCCTATCAGACTGGGATAACGTGCAAGCAGTATCAACAAGATGGAATAGATCTGTCTCTCACAATCCATACAGCATGCAGCAGATCTACTTGTCTGCGTATATATATAGGTTAAGTAATTTACATAACCATAACATCTTCAACTTTCAATCAGCCAATCACAAAAATATATCTTGAATTAGAATAAATGTGAATGAGTGAAAGTTGAAGTGTAGGTTTGATCATATAAATAAATGCTTAAAATTGTATACAGTTGCCGAGATATAAAAAGTTAAGAAAGGTGGCGAGAAATTAGTCCTTTGCCATAAATTGGCGCCAACTTCTAACAATAATGCCCTGCCCGCACGCGGCATGTGTTGCTATGAATTGTCTTTCCCAACACTTCCTTGGCCAGCTAGGTCTCCTGATCTCTCTCCCATAGAGCACATTTGAGACATTATGAGAAGGCGATTGCAACCAATCCGGAATGCTGATCATTTAGCCTGACAGTTGGAGCCAATTTGGCAAGAAATTCCGCAGGACACCATCTGGGAACTTTTTCAGTCTATGCCACGCTGGGTGATGCATCCAGGTCAGAGGTGGACCAACGCCTTATTGTCTTCCTCTTTGTGACGGTTAAAATCTGAAATCAATTACTCAATTGTTCTGAAATTTTAATAATTTGTTTTTCTATGTATGTTCCTCACCATCCACCATATTTTACCACACTCAAACAACTCCTTGATGGTGCGTCGATTTTTTTTGTTATAAAGTGTATTTAAATCCAGATTGATGTGCAACGTTAGTATTTTTGGGTAACTAAATGACAACACAGAAGGTTGGTGATCTTTTTGTATGAATTAATGTAGGTGTGACAGTAACATTAAATTACAGAAAAATTAATTTGACCTAAATACAATCACGTACTTGTGAATTTGAGAAGAAAACTATTTTAACAAAATGCAATAATTTTAAATAACAAGCAGGATTACCATCATCCTTATCATGGTATAGAGCACAGAAAACAAAGTCTCTAATGCAATTTTGCAGTCTTCCTGTCCACCATCACCCTGTGAAGAAATTATTAAATGTTATAAGAACATAAACATCATCAACTATTGCAATAGTGACCACATTAGATCTTTAGAAAATAATTTTTTTTTTAACATTTCAAACAGTTATTCTTAAAATAAAAATCTGGTTTACATTGAATTCTTTTTATTTTTATGACATAATTATGTTTATAAATTTAAAATAAATATTTGGCAACACTGTTGGTACTAGAACCTGCCACACAGTCACCATCTTGTTTGAGTGTGCAGTCACTACGTTTAACTGTCTTTATTGCGGTTATTAACTGTAACTATTTAACTGTCTTTATTATAGAGTGGAAAATCTGCTACAACATCCGAAACCATCCAATGGTTTGCAGCGATGTTGCATCTAGAGCCGACGATGCTGGCACTGAGTGGTTTTGCCTATGTGTGTGAAAACGCCCCAAGATTAAGAAAGAGGACTCACTGCGCTGGAGAGCTGGTTGTTAAGTCCAAGCAGCCGTTATACAAGCAGGTTTCTGAGTGAGGAGTATCTGTATTACATATCAGTCTCGAGAATTAAAAACAAATTTAGCACTATCTAAAGTTTGCATTTCTATGGTAGCTCAGACAGTACTTAAAAAAAAAGGTAAATGATTTATAGACAGGATCCAACTTGTAACCTAGCACTGTACATCAACACAGAACATCGTGAATTGTAGTATTTTTAGGTTTTAATTGAATTGATTTAGCACTAAAAGAAGTTTTAGATTGAAACCAAATAAAGCATCCGGGGAAAGGCAGACAAAACTCTTGTTCGGATAAATTTTAAGTAATACTATCTTCCTTTTATTGTACAAATCATAATCAAAAAGGCAATAAAAGCTTACATTAAGTGGTTTTGTCTACTTATGAAACATAAATCATCATTACAATGCTCCAAGAAACATGTTACAAAGGTTAAGGAGAAATTAAATTTGTGCTAGAATGCAATTCATTTCTATCAAAATAATATATCAGCAAGCTCATTTTGAATAATAGGAGCATAGAAAAATTTATATTGAGAATCGTATCTTGAACTTTCATGTCTTCCCAGATTCTTTTACATGTTTGCTGCCTAAACAGAAAATATAATTATTTAAAATGATATACTTAAGAAAAGCAATAAAACCAATTTTTTAAACTCACCTTCAACCTCCGTCTATTCATTCTAACATACCAATTGGTCAGATGGTCGACAAACTTAACCAATCTAGGCACAACTGTGTATAATCGATATGCTGAAATATAATATTTTACAGGTCAAACATCATAAGCAAGGTAACAATCACTTTACAGTTCTAGTTTGGGTGCTACATAATATTTGAATACTAAAATAGCCAACTTTATTGTTGAAAAAGAATAAGATGCTCCTAAGTCTGGCTACAGAAAAATGTAGTTGGAGTCGAATTGTAATTGGGGGTCGAGTCATGATTTTGAATGAGTCTATTAGTTAAATTAGGGAACTGGTAGCAATGCTAACAAATCCCTTCCACAATTTTCATCTTTAGTGCAGATTTTGGGTTTAAGTTTATAGTTTGGTGCTGAAAGCAGTAGCAAAGCTTCACACCTGTTTGAAAATCAACCGACCCAAATTCGACGACCTTCTCGATGGAGCCGCACTGTAATTGTTTTTGTCACAATAAACAAGTACATCCACTTGCCCATCAGTGAATGTTTTTATCAACCTATATTGAATAAAATTTTATCTAAATAAGATTTTCTTATTAAGGAAGATTTGTGCATGCTTAGCTTACATACTAACAGACCCGCATATAGCATTCGTGCATTACTATTGTAATTGAGAACATCTAGTGATGGCAATAGTGTTAGTCACATATTAATGCTTTATTTCAATTTATTTGTAATGACTTTAACAACCATATCCACATAGATGGATTTCATACATGGGTCATTCCATATCAAATCAACCAATAAAAAAATTATTTTAAACCTTGAGATTTTCAAAATGTGTCATATTTTGTGATTATGTTCTACTCATCAATACGACCAAAAATACAAAGTTTTAATTTTTTTGGACCTTTCATTTTTGAGTAACAAATTTTTGAAAAATTCAAAAACACCAGTTTTTAGGAACGTTTTGATATATTTAAAAGCATGTAACTCAAAAATCGTTTATCCTAGAAAGCTCAAATTTGTACCATTCTCTTTAGATTTACAAGGACTTTAATTCAACATATAGCTTGGGTGTACCACATCAATTTTTATATATATTTTTATAACTAAAAATTTTTTTTTGTAAAAAAAACAAAAATCGGAATTTTTAATTTTGATGAAAGAAATATATTTTATACTAAACCTCAATAGTAAGATGTGTACAAAGTTTCAGGATGGTATTCCAATGGTGTCATATTAAAATAATTTTTTATCCGAATCGAGACGTATGAAAATTCTGTTAATTCGTTACTTGTTACTCTAGATAAAAATTAATCACTTAACCAACACTCTATTGTATTTAAATTTCATTTACCCTATTTTATTTAAACAACAAATTCAACTTACTTTCCATTCAAGGAACAGATTTCTTCTTCTTTTAGCAATTGAAATTAGTAAAGGTGAGTTCTCTTTTTTGCCAAAACTTGTGCTACTTCGGCTATCTCATCTGCTGGAACTTGGTAGGTTCTACCTGTTGCAGTGGTTGGATGTCATGTGCACAAAATATTGCTCATCGGCAGTGCTAAGGTATCTGCTCTCCTAGAATTTGTGTATGATAGCAATGATCTATTTGGGTGAAGAAAGGCCACAAGAATTTCCTTTTCAACATCGTCTTTTGAGTCAACATGCGCCAACCATCACTCTTTATCGTAAGCACCAGTGACAAAACACACAATTTCTTCAAATGGAATGTCATCATCACCAGGGCTGATTCGTACCCTATGTGTTTCTGAGTCATCAGAAAATGAGTATATTTTGGTTTTGACCCTATTTAGATTTAGAGGAATGAAGGCATGAAATTTATGGGTCTCTGAGACTGCCACAGCATTTTCAAAGAATGGTTTTAGAATCTTTTCTTCATTTATATACTCTTCATCAGTTACATAAAAAAATGTGATGGATGGCAAATATTTCACACACCATTGAAAAAACTGAAAAGGGGTTAGAATTTGGTTTTGTAATGAATTCTGGAGGCTGACTCTAGCAGCAAGCCTTTTTACCATATCCCCTACTCCATCACAAATTCCCTTCCCATATGATGTGGCATAAAAGTGCCACAGCCTCAAGTCCATCATAGTCCTCTTTGTGATAGCAAAGGTTCAGAAAATTCTTATGAATTTTGCACTGCGCAACTGAACCATCTGGAAAATCGTACAGCTTTTTCAAATATCTAACTAATGATTTGGCAAATAATTTCTCAGACAGGATTAACTTTCTGGACTATGACTTTTCTGAAAAGCATGAACTACGACAGTATGTGTGTTGACACCAAATTTGAAAATGAGAAGAGAGTTTGTGATAAAGTATGGGGTACAGTAAAACGGCTTGCCGCCAAAATCCATTCTTACCAAACTAAACTTCTAATCCATTCTAAAACTAAGAAAACCAAATTCTAACACTTTTTCAGCAGGGTGTGAAAAATTTGTTATCCATCACATTTTTTTATGTAACCAATGAAAAGTATATAAATTAAGAAAAGATTCTAAAACCATGCTTTGAAAAAGCTGTGGCAGTCTCAGGGACCCATAAATTTCATGCCTTCATTCCTCTAGATCTAAATAGTGTCAAAACCAAAATCTACTCATTTTCTGATGACTCAGAAACACATAGGGTACAAATTATCCCTGGTGATGATGACATTCCATTTGAAGAAATTGTGGGTTTTGTCACTTGTGCTTACGATAAAGAGTGATGGTTGGCGCATGTTGACTCAAAAGACGATGTTGAAAAGGAAATTCTTGTGTCCTTACTTCACCCAAAAAAACCATTGCTATCATTCACAAATCCTAGGAGAGCAGATACCTTAGCACTGCCAATGAGCAATATTTTGTGCACATGACATTCAACCACTGCAACAGGTAGAACCTACCCAGTTCCAGCAGATGAGATAGCCGAAGTAGCACAAGTTTTGGCAAAAAAGAGAACTCACCTTTACTAATTTCAATTGCTAAAAGAAGAAGAAATCTGTTCCTTGAATGGAAAGTAAGTTGAATTTGTTGTTTAAATAAAATAGGGTAAATGAAATTTAAATACAATAGAGTGTTGGTTAAGTGATTAATTTTTATCTAGGGTAACAAGTAACGAATTAACAGAATTTTCACACGTCTCGATTCGGATAAAAAATTATTTTAATATGACACCATTGGAATACCATCCTGAAACTTCGTACACATCTTACTATTGAGGTTTAGTATAAAATATATTTCTTTCATCAAAATTAAAAATTCCAATTTAAAAAATTTTTTTTTTTTTTTTTTTAGTAATAAAAATTGATGTAATACACCCAAGCTATATGTTGAATTAAAGTCCTTGTAAATCTAAAGAGAATGGTACATATTTGAGCTTTCTAGGATAAACGGTTTTTGAGTTACATGCTTTTAAATATATCAAAACGTTTCTAAAAACTGGTGTTTTTGAATTTTTCAAAAATTTGTAACTCAAAAATGAAAGGTCCAAAAAAATTAAAACTTTGTATTTTTTTATCTACTAAGCTAATAATATATCATGTAAAAAAATCATAAAGATCTGAGGACATCATGTTTTGACCATTGGTTGATTTGGTGTGGAACGATCCACATCTAATAATTGATTTATGGTACAAGGTCAAAAAGAGCAGGGCCAAGTACAAGATAAAATTGTACAATCAATGTATATCTAAAATATTAATAAATAGTGTTTAAGAGAATCAAGATCAAGAAATTTATCACAGAATAAATAAAATGTAAAATTCATGATGAATATATATATTTTTTAAATGGCATTTATAAACCCAATTGTATTTAAAAAAGAGAAAATAGTAAGGCATGGGGTTTCTTCCTATCAAATCCTGCATAGTTAAAATAGAGCTACAGTACAAAGTCCCAAATCTGGTTATTAAAAATCCAGATGTTTCACTAACTGCCGTTTTTTTGTTTTTCTCACTTTTTCCATCTTTATAATTTTTAAAGAACAAGGAGTTAAACCTGGACTTAATTGATGAAAGAATGCAAAATAACAAACACATTCAAAGTAAACATCGCAGAGAAAAATTAGAAGACCTGCAAGTAAAATTTGTTGCATTGTATTAAAAAGTTTTTTCTTCCTTTAAAAAAAAATTATTTCTAATTATATATTTGCTATTTTACTATAGGAAGCACAAGCAAGGGGTTAGATGAAGGTTTTTCTGATAAAAAATGCAAATAATCCAAAGTTAGGAAAAGTCAGAAATCCAAAAGATTCCGCGCGGATTTTGGACCGTATTAAAATATCTGCGACATTGATGATTAAAATCAGGGCAAACTCCGGCAAATTACTAAAATGAGATGAACAAATAAGTGAGTTGTAAAGCAAGTATTACACGAAATCCCCATGGACATCTTACTTGGCCTAAATTAAAACTTTTAGCCACTGGAAAAAGTTGATCTGAAAGTACAACTTTTGAGCCATTTTTGTTGAAGATTGCCTTTTAGTTGGTTTTAGAAGTTTAGCCTATGGTAGCACTAAACTCTTGGGTTAAAGGCATTTTGCTGATGCAAGAGCCAGATCTGGACAAGTTGCACCAATCCTAAACTCCTGGATGGTGCACATAGTAATAAGGTTGAGCCTATATGTAAATAATGTGATACATATAAATTATGTAAATGTACTGACCTTTCATTTCTTTTGTAACAAATGCTACAAGAGTCTGAGTGAAAGACAAAATCCAGCAATCCATGATATTTTGAGATTTATTCTTAGCAATAGGAGCTTCGAGTACTTCTTCGGAGTAAGAAAATGTGACATTCCAATTCTAAAAACAAAAAAATTCGAATGAGGATTTGTTACACAGAATAGTTTGCCAGATCTTTTTGGGTGGTTCATAAACAGAACTAGATTTGTAAAAAAGTAAAAAATCTGAGATACTTTCATTCATTAACCATACACTCGTATTACTTCTTCAATACATAAAGATGACTACCTTGTTAAAGTTATGCTACCTTGTTATGTTAAGGTTTCCATGAAATTTTTTTTAAAGTAGCGTTATCTAGAAATTAGTTGTGATTCATTTCATTGATCAAAGACTTGATTGTTTAAGCATCATCAATAATATTCATAAACAAGGTCAAAAACATTTAAAATTCTGTAAAATGAAACCCTAACAATGCTAATTACTATACCGTTGTGCACATAAGTTAAATGTATTGCAGGACACGTTTTCAAAAATTACCTTTTCATACATGTGGATATTTTGCACCAAGAATCTGTAAGAGTTATACCAAGGCAGAAAAACATCCTTCAAGACATCACGCACTCCTTCCTCCTTGAATCGCAAGGTTTCTGCTCTGACGACGGGAGAGTTAATCAAATATAACCTAGAGGAAAATTGAGAAAAAATTACTCAAGTGGTGACAAGAGGCTTGTAAGTGCTCCTGAAAGACATCAAAACCATTCAGTCAAAAGACTGCTGAAAAACTTCATTACTTTTCCCTTTGAAACAAACTACTCTAGTACATTCCTTGCTTTTTTGGCTCCAAACCTTTTTTTTAAAGATAATCTTTTATGTTTCCTTGGAAAACTCTAGACAAAAGCATGTGCAAATGCATACATACAATGGATTCATTTATGTTATGACTATTTTTTGGATAAGCGATTACTTAAAACTTTTTTTATGGATGAATTTCTGAAGCATCTTCTGATTGCCTACTATAGCTCCTACCCCCCCCCCCCCTTCTCTGGGGTCAGCACTGCCCCCAAGAATCCTTCACCACCAACAGGGGGTGGTTGATTTGGGTTTTGTTAGTGCAAGTCTGACAGCAAAGGAGTTGCATCAAATAATGTTCAATAGCAACCAGAGCAAAATAATAAGGAGTCTAAAAAATGCACATATGCGAAAGAGGAACAGACAAAAAAAAATGTTTGTCAAAAATAATGAAAATATATTTAAATATGTAAAGAAATACAAAGTTTATGAGATAGTGACTCAAAACATGTTATAATATGAAGTAAGATATAAAAAAGTATGACAATGATATATATATCTGATACAGCTGCAGCGTACGTTTATAACGGTGGCAAAGGCCTTGACGCTTATTTGGTGCACTTTTAAAGTCACCAAGGAAATAATTATTTCAAAAATCTTTTTATTTTTAGAACGGAAAGAAATAAGCTTTAGAAACACATTTGTAAACATTTCAAAAAACATTTTTTTTAAACGTTCAAAAAAAGTAACATTTTAAATTTTCAAAATGAAAATTTAAAATTTTTACTTGCCGAGAGGTTTCCATAAAAATCCTAATAACCGTAATACTGATGAGTTGCCTGTACTTGCCATACCTCCCTTCTAGAAGCGCGCCGAAACCGTTGCCTCCGCTATAAACGTACTCTGCAGCTGTACCATATATCTACATAATCAAGTAATAAAATAATCTAAAGCTTAAATCAATTTAATTATGATACAGAATTTTGACTCATTTTAGGAACTTTCATGATTTTAAAAATTGTTACAAGTCCAGGAACAAAGACAATATTTTTATTCTTTTTATAGATCTTTCAATTTTACAAACTTTCTCTGTTCCTTGGATTGCTTAAAAAGGAGTCTTAAAAATACGCACAGATATAAAAGGAGGACTTCTACACAGATACTCACAGAAGCATGTGATGAAAAAGTACAGCTTACCTAAGAGAATCAGCACCAAGTTTCTGAATCACATCCATTGGATCTGGATAATTTTTCTTTCGCTTACTCATCTTCTGTCCATCGCTGAAGGGAAAAAAACAGAAAATAAAAATCACCTTGTTAATAAATATATTGTAAATTGCATTTGTAGTATAATCGAGTTAAAAATGGAACAACTACACACAACTTATTCAATGTTATTTTGTATTTGTGAATTTCTCACTATGCACCCAACCCCTAGAACAATTCTTCTGAAACAGTTATGGTATACCATCAAAATTAGATTTTCGGCTTAAAAAAAAGTAAGTAATCAGATTTAAAAAAAAATTTAAGTAAGATTTTTTTAATTTAAATTCTTGTAAACACTGTTTTTATAATAATTATAAAAAATTTGTAAAATAAAAAATTGTGTTTTTTACATGACATATAAACCAATACTTATTTTAAGTAAACCATCAGAATTTGTGACATGGTAAATCAATATTTATTTTACTTAAAAATCATGGTTTGTTACATATAAAAAATGAAATTTTCAAAATAAAAGCAAAAGGTAAAACATTTGTTTAACTTTAAAACACAAGTTGACATCCTACGTAGTTTTTCTTGAGTAAATTACATCACGTTAACAAATTTATCAGTAAGTGTAAGTGACAGACCAAAGTTAGTCTGATTACATAAATATTTGTTATGTGTCACTACTCTTAAACTGACAGGTGACTGTTTCAGTGGGCATTTTGCAAAATGAAAGATGTTTTCAGAGTTTAAACTTTCATCCTTTCAAATAGAAAGCTCAGTTGTATTTTTTATTCAGTAAATTATAAATCCCATAAATTGTGTTACTTTGTATTTACGTCTCAATTAAAAAGTGTTGAAAAATCGTTGTAGCTAAGCTATTGGCCACAGTCAATTAAAAGGGGGTAACTAGTGGGTTTTTCTTTGGCAGGCTTGACATTTAGAAGTAAGCCTACTGGTCATGGACAATATAAATAGCTAAAGACTTCAAGTATAACATTAATGCACAATATTTCCCATGCTTCCCGCACTTGAATGAATGCTTTATTGTTCGTGATAGATTATAAAATTATGCTTGAAAATTATCAAAACTTTCAAATAGATGTCAACTTGTCTTTTACTTTACTGTTTGGCAAAATCTCTAACTTAACACTTAACAGATTACTAAGTCCATAGACAACTCAGATTATTTGCAAGTGTCCAGTGCCAAACATTTCCCTCAAAGCTGATCAGTACTGGGTGTAGCCATTAGTGCTGAAATCACCACATGTGCAGATAATTTAAAGCATTTCATGAGTTCTATGAATTTCCTAGGGTGTATTAACTTAGTTATAAGAAAATAATAATTTGATTAAAATCATGATTTTAATCATTGATTTAAATCAAGTGATTTAAATCTTGACACCCTGCTATTCAGCAGAGGTTATCTGTAAATACGATCAGAAGATTAATAAAACTTATTCATCTGTATTGGGCAACTTATAAAAGCTTTCAATGGGATAGCATATATACTTTGAAATATTTTTGTAACTAGTAGTAAATAAATAAAATGCTCACGATTTTTACAAAAACTATTTGTTCTTCTAATAAAGTACATGTAAATATTAACTATAAAATTATAGCAGAATTTTAACATTTAATAGTACTAGTAAGTACTATGTACTAATACAACTTTCCAAACTTACTGCTGTGCTATTTTGAAGCAGAAAAAAAAAATCAAGTAAAAAATAATCCCTTATCTGCATATTGGAAATTCACCAAAGGACTTATAGTGAGCAACATCATCAAATGCATGGTGTAACATGGCATAACATGGAACATGGCATAATATATATATATATATATATATATATATATATATATCAATGGGACAAATATGGGAAAGTTTTTTCCTGTTGGAAGAAAATTTTTTTTTCTTCAGGGACATCTAGTTTTGAATAAACTACTATTAAATGTTATGATTTAACTGAGGGACTTTGCAAAGTCACAATTTTCCTAATCGAGAAGACAACTTGTGAGGTAGCAGCTATTTGACACAGGGCATACTAAGATTGCTAATAGTACAAATACATCCACTTTCAAGGCATAATACTTTAAGGAGAAAGCAGAAGGAAAAGTTTACCTAGCTAGAACTAATCCATTCACAATCAGGTTCTTGAAAGGTGCTTTGCCGAATAAAGCAGTAGAGATAACAAGCAATGTATAAAACCTAAAAAACATAGTCAAAATGTCATTTTTTTATATCAAGCAGGCAATACAAGAAAGAAACGTTAAGTGATAAAATATCCAGATTTGTGATATTTGAGGTATGAACTTCATGTAACAAAGTAAACATGCTTAATGCACAATGCCTGCAATATTTCTAAACCATTCAACATACCATCCCCTTGTTTGATCGACTCCTTCGGCAATGAAGTCAGCAGGAAATCCCTCTCCAAACTCCTTGTTGTTTTCAAATGGATAGTGGGCTTGAGCATAGGGCATGCTCCCACTCTCGAACCAGCAATCAAACACTTCTGAAACTCTGCGCAATACTCCTTTTCCTCTCACGGATGGGATGGTAAGTGAATCAACGCTAAGCACGTACAAAAAATAATTAGATACAAAAGGTATTTTTATACACAAGTACTATTTTACTCAATTAAATGAATATTCATAAAACAAGTTTAATACATTGTAAACATTATATAGAATTTTTTATATTTATAAGCATGGCATTGCCCATGACAGTTCTTTTAGTGGGGTCAGGTGTGACCACTGCTCGCAAACCCCTGGTGATTGCTACGAATTCCCATTGGATAACAGCAATCATGGTGTTGCCCGTGGTGTTGGTTTGCTTTGCAAACCAATTCGTAGCCTATGGGAAATTCTATGGAGAATTCGTAGCCTATTGGAATGAATTCCCTGCAAGTTCCATATGAATAATGTGAACTATGGTTTGCTTCACAAACCAAATGGGAATGTGGCGTGACGTCACAATCTCTAGTGAAAATATTTATTGAAAATATTCAATTGAAAATTTATTTATTATGAGAAAATCAAACATATAAGGAAGGTAACTATCTGGTGTCAAATTTTTTGCAGATTTAAAATCCGTTGAAATTTTTAATGATTGAGATTTTACCAAAAAGAACTAAACAATGCCAGCCAAAATGTTTTATTAATTTTTTTTTTGCTTTCCTTCGCTGAAAACATAAGAGAGCAGAACTAAATAACTCCAATTAAAAGTATATTTGTTTTTTATTGTCTGCTGGAAAATCATTCCTTGGCGCAAAATGAAAACGGAAACGAAAATAATAATTTTTAAATCTGTGATCTATGCTGTTACATTCAATTATAATTAAATTCATTTTAAAATGTTCTAGATTAAATTTTTAAATTTGCCGCGACCTAAAA
This sequence comes from Metellina segmentata, assembly GCA_947359465.1. Lineage (NCBI taxonomy): Eukaryota > Metazoa > Arthropoda > Arachnida > Araneae > Tetragnathidae > Metellina > Metellina segmentata. The sequence continues at coordinate 131,409,025 of OX375874.1, forward strand.
ATTGCAAAAAAATTGGACTACCTGTGTACGAAATCACATTACTGTCAGTACCATAGATTTGTCAGGACTTTGTGTGCAGAAAATAAACATACAAACACTTCCTTTTATAATAGTAGAGATTTCCACAGGTTCTATTACGTGGACAAATGGAATCAATGCTCAATGGAAAAGGAATTTGGAGCAAATTTCATGTTCCTGCACTAGAGGACTTTTACATTACATTTCATAAGATTGTGGAATTCAGAGTCTATTTTTTTATATCTTATTTGATGTCTATGGAATTTTATGTGTGCATAGAAGACCGTGAAATCAGAGCTAGGGGCTCTGGAATACTGAAATAAAGTTGTAAAAACAAGTTTCAAATATACATTGATACTTTAAGTTATTACTTTTAAAACAATCTACATTCGAAAATGAATATGCACACATTACAACACAATTTAAACTTAACTATGAAATTCCTTTTGAGTGTGATAAACATATTGAGCGATAAACATCGGTTTGAAAATATAAGTCCAAGTAAATAACCAGACCAAGGGTAATCAACGTAAATAACCTGTGTTTGCAAGCCATTTTGTAATGAAATTTCCATGAATTAAGCAGGTTTTCAGAACTAATGGAAATATACCATGTTTGAACTGTTTTATTGCAGTCAACATTTCTTTTCAAAAAGTCTTTAGTTAAATTAATAAGCAAAACATTAAAGTAGTCAAGATAGTCTTGCACTGAATATCATTACTTAGTTATATTCCCACTTTTTATTTCTAGATTAGAATAATCAATACACGGACGGAACTAAGAAATTCTTACGATTCACGGTGAAGATCTGTTATCTTTGTATTTGTCAGCTTCTCAAGTTCTTCAATGGATCCAACACATACAACCTAAAAACATTTATGAAAAATATGACACTTAACACAGAAACTAGCGAATAAGTTCAAAAGCTAGCATCGACTTCCTGAAAGATGCACACAAAAATAATAGCTGTATCAATCTAAATAAGGTCAACAACTGAGCCATTTATAGGATTGAAAATATACATTCATACTAATTGTAATTATTCTCAATATAAAATGACTTTAAACGAAAACCCATTCACACTGTATTTGCAATGTCACACTTGCATTAATGCATTAGGATATTGAAGGGTATTTGAATACTTTAATTGTTAAAATAGAATGGTGATAAAAACAATGTAAAAGGATATTGACAAAATATCTTATTTTACAAAGGGGTTTGCTTATGTATGAATAATTTGTAAAAAGGATTTTCCTTATGATTTTAATTTTCCAGTATAGTTTGGATTTAATGGTTAATGTTATTTGATTTATAGGGATTACTTTTCAAACAGCATTAAATTCTTTGCAAATCAAAGCATGAAAATTACAGACTTATATGGTAGCAAATGGAGTCATGAGTTGGAGACACTCAGCACTGGTGTAGTTAATTGATAGAAGAATAAATTCATGCTTGAAGCATACATTTAGAGTAAAAGCAGATCCAACTAATGGGACACTTACTTCATGACAAATTAACTTAAAAGAAATTGCTGATATTTTAGAGTGCATGCTGTAAATCTAAATTAGGTTGGAATGACTTTAACATCAGGGCTAAAAAGGGATATTCCAGAAATGATATTTTTATAGCATAATGAACTAATTCCCACATAGGATGAATAAAAGAAAATGTTTCTTCAATACAAATTTTTCCAACAGAAAAAAAAAGTACACCAAACTCACCTCTTCGCCATCATCACTTATCCACAGGGGAATCGGAGTTCCCCAGTATCTATTGCGAGACACAGCCCAATCTCGAGCATCACGAAGCCAATTGGCAAAGCGCTTTTCTTTCACAAAATCAGGGACCCTAAAATAAATACAATATACCATTTTATAAATGAACCGAGTTCAATTACGGTCAACTCAGTTTCAAAACTTTCAAACAATAACTAAAAAAACACACCAGGATAAATTTTACTATTTCCCTTATTGCTAACTTCACAAGTAAATATAAAAATTGTCGTAGGAATAGGTAATATCAAGTACATCTGAATTCCTGGAAAAATGTTTTCACAAAGCTGATAATATATTCAATGTTCTCTTGACACCTATAAAAAATATTTAAAATTGCTTAATAATTAACTTAGAAATTCCTTATATATTTTTTTTCCCTTAACACAGGCAGGGTTGGATTTTTTTTATAGCAAAAGGGCCATATTTGGCCAAGCTGCACCAAAAAATGCCAAGTAAATGGACACACAACACAAGGAAATGTTTACTGACACAGAAGAGAGAAATATACACAAAGAAATCTAAATTGCACTGACTATCAACTTGCAGGTTGCTAGTGTAGAGTAGTCGACATACCCACTGTGGCTTCTAAAACACGCAATGATTGATAATAAGGAATTTTACAATGACTAATGATTTATTGTGGGGGTGAGTGACTCCAAAGAGTGCCAGGACTGTGACTGATAGTCTATTGTACCAAGACTCCTGCCGATCCACTAAAGACCGATTGCTGAAATAAATTTCAGCATGTACCGGATCAGAATGTTTGACAGTTCCCAGGGTTCGAAACATTGGTATCCCAGATATTCGAATCGTTGGGCAGAGTAGTAATCACAATCACATAAGACAGGGTTCCCACGGGCCTTGAAAAGTACTTGAATTTGGAGCAAAGTACTTAAAAATCCTTGAATTTATTTTGAAAAATTTTAATCTGGGATTTTCTAGCATGAATCTGCTTACAAAGCACTTGGAAGGCGTGGTTTTATTCCGGTTCCGAAGAATGCACCAAATACACATGTTCATCACAAGGCATGTGTAAATTCTCTTTGCTCAAGGTCAATGGGATTCTGTGTCAATTCGAACATATAATAGAACAAAAGTATAAAAACCAAGCTACTTTACTTTTCCTTTTTAAGAATTTTTTCTTTCCCATAACATGCTTGAATATTGACTAGAAATATGTTTGAAATTTTTAAGCGTGTGAATAGAAATGAAGAGGCTACATTATAGGAGAGGTTCTTTAGAAAAGTTGTCTACTAAAATCGGGGGTTTACAGATGGAATTTCTGTCTTTTTACAATAGTCATTGAAAAACTTCAAATAGACCTGGAAAAGTACTTGAATTTTTCCCCCACCAAAGAGTGGGAACCATGTAAGACGTGCACAGGACTCTCCTCAGTCAATCAGCCTCTACATAATGGGTCATCAATAACACCCATAATGTAGAGGTGTCTATTCAGGGTACAGTGGCCAGTTAGAAGGCCAATAGCAACCTTGATTTCTTTCCAGCAGTTCCTTCTATCTTTCCCAGGGAGATTGGTGATGGAGCTCATTGGCTTGTCTTTGATCATTAGATTGAAGCCAAGTATGGTAGGACTTGGCAAGGAGTAAACCCTTGATAGTCTCCCCCTAACCACATTGTGAGGTAGACCCAAAACAGGCTCTGGTCCAATAAATGACGTTTTAGATCCATGTTTTGCTAATTGGTCTGCCATTTCATTCAGAAGAAATTTTACAAGCTTCAGAGATATAAAAAAAAAAATTTTGACAAGAAATAAAAATAGCATATGAATGGAAGGAAATACTGATTTCGTACATAGCAGTTTTAAAGCTTTATTTAAAAAATTGAGAGTTTTAAAACTTTAAATAAAAATCTACAACAAAATATCACTGATCTAAATTTCATAAATAAGCTTAATTTAATAATAAATCATGTTAGATGTTATTAGTCAAAATTATGTAGCAACTACTTATGATACGTATAGTTTACATTTGATAATCTATCTTTATTATGACATACCAATATGTTTCTTGATTAGCTTCCAACAGCTTTTGAGAGATGTTCTCTACTCTTATAAACCAGGAAGGTACAGCTCGATATATTAGAGGAGTCTCAGATCGCCAACAGAATGGATAACTGTGTTTGGTAGTACCTTGATTCACTAATCGTCCAATTGATTTCAGATGTTTTATGATGTTTTTATCAGCATCCTGAAAATTTTATACAAGAAAAATGAAGATAAGATCACTCAAAGCTAATGTAATTTTTTAAGGCTACTTGCACACACATGGATTTTGATCGTGTGATAAATTCATTTAATGGCACGTAGAAAAGCACGGGAGCCTGCATATGGTTCGATCTACATACGACACGATCTCGTTCTAATACAATAAGAAAATTAAGTACTTAGATTTAATTTTTGGAAATTAATACAAATAAGCCCAGTGCTATGGGATAAAACATTACAATTGTATAAAGATAAAAAATGCGACCAGAAGTAAGGATTTTGAAGATATGGAGGACAAGGAAAGAAATGAGTTTGGTGAGTTTTGACATATTTTAATTATATAAAACAGGTAGATAAGTATTTAATTAACAATGTACTGAAGCAACAATGGGCTTTTGACAATGGTTTGAGATCAATCCCCCAAGGGAAAGATCTGAGGACAACACCACATAATTCTTAAACGCGTTCAGATGATGAGGTTCCTGTGCCGGCTCAGAGGTTCCGACAACCTGAGCTGGCATCCCACACTTCAAACTTACACACCACGGCAATGCAAGCACATTTGAGGCCACAGCAGATTTAACGTGCACCAGCCTCCTTTGTACACGATTGTCTTTGGTGGGATTCGAACTTGCAACCCTCCGGTCGCTAGTCTGTTACTTTTTCAATGAGGCTACTGCGGCCCCCCCATATAATACAGAAAATTTTCAAGTATAAAAACTTTTTTCTGGTAATTTTTTTTAAAGTGAAAATTTTTGGCTGCAGTTAAAATGTAGAACTGTAGATAAAAAATTTGAACAATATTTTTATCTTAATTGCTAGTAAAAGCCAAAAACAACGTGTTTGGGATTCATTTCCCATACAACTTGAGAAGAGTAGGCACAAGCTTTTAACAAAAGACTGCACTTGCGACACAAAGAAAAACCTGTGGTGTGTGCATGCATCGAACATAAAAAAAAAATATATGGTGATAAAATATTGCATGATAAAAAAATCTGAGTGTGCAAGTAACATAAAGGAACCAAAATCACATGACAAGAGAAATAACATGTAACAAAAAGTAACATTAGGACCAAATATATTATTTTCAGATGCACTACTATACATTGAATTCATTTCTTAAGAAAAATGCTTTGAGTTAAAATGAATATCTCACATAATTGTTGAAGGGCAGACAAATAATAGGAATTTAGTAGTTTTCTACGAAACAAGAGAGCATTGCTAGGAATGCATAATTGTTTTATGAGAAAGTACATTGAATTTTAATACAATTTTTAAGTGATGATAAATTCAAGAAAAATTATTGTTACATTTTGAAGATTGAGATTAAAAGTATTTACTATAGTTTATCATTATTCTCTACCAAAATTTCAAACTACATTGAAACAATATACAGAGAAATTACTATGAATTTAAGCACTGAAACACAAATATGTAACTTTAAGCTCCTTTTAAACACATATCAAATATAATTATTACAACACAGGAAAAACAGACATTCATTAATTTGTTCATTTTTCTTAACCAAAACATAGTCCATTAAAATCATTAGAAAATAAAAATTAATATGTTACCTTCACATATTGATCTTTGAAGTCTGTAACAGGGTCAGTAAATTTACCACTGAAGTCTATGGGACAAACTATTTCCTGGTCCTTAGTAATCACGCCATTTGCTAAGCACACTCGGTAATCCTCCTACCACAAGCGATTCAAAAATATAAACACAAAAAGTACTAACCACTGATAACAATTAGAAGATTTTTAATTGTATGCTCATAATAACTTGATCACAGAAATGAAGAAATTACTTTCTTCAGTTTTATGAGAACAAGCAACACAATTTATAAATGAATAGAAAAAACTTGTTGACTATAATAGATGCTTTCCTAGTTTATTTACATTTCTAATGAACTAATAATTTTAATTTACAGAATTTAGAACTCCTCATTACGAAAACTGAAAACCAGATATGAAATTAGCAGATTATGTTAAAAATGTTTTTTTCCACCAAATTTATGTGATCCAACAAAATTAATGTTTTACCTAAAATGGCATTAACAAAAGTTGAAATGTTCGAGCAATAGAAGTAACAAACTAAATGACAAGACTCACCTCTCCAAAATAGGGTGCTTGGTGCACAACCCCAGTACCACTTTCTTCAGTTACATAACTATCACACAGAACTCTAAATGCCCCTTTTGATTGCAGCTTTAAAAAAAAATTAGATGAAAATTATAACAGATAATGCTAGAGTAACTGTTGAAACAAGGAAGATATAAGAATACTTACATGCTTAAAGTATGGGAATATTGGTTCATAAGTTTCTCCCTCCAATGTTTTCCCTTTGAACCTACAAAAGAAAAAAATATGTGTAGTGTTATATCCTTTAACTGCACGTTAGCAAACTTCAACTGAGACTGGATACATTGTTTATAGTTATTTAAAAGTTCAGTTATGTTTTTAATGGTATTCTTTGTTTGTCTTCATTGTTTTATTTATAACTAGCCACTGCAATGCCAGAATGGTGTTGCTCGTGACAGTTCTTTTTGTGGGGTCAGGTGTGACCACTGCTCGCTAATGCTTGCCAACCCCCAGTGATTGCTATGCATTTCCATTTGGTTTGTTTCGCAAACCAACACCACAAGCAATGCCGTGATGGCTTCAAAGTGGCTAGTAATAAATAAATAAAAAATGCCAATAAATTAATTTTAAAATCAGGCTGGAAACATTAAAAAGAAAAACAATAATTATAAGAATGAGTCCCACATCCACCCGACATAACACGGGTAACAACTGAAAAATCATTAATATTTAAAGAAAATCATATTCATGGTATCAATCAAGTGTAAAATTTTCCACAGATTTCAAATCCGTTGAAAATTTTACCCAATCTTGAATGATCACGTAGAAAACCTCAAATAGTCTTTGCACGTGACAAATTTTAAATTGCTAGTAAGAAAGTTATACTATTCAACGTAAATCAAAACAGTTGTCAGAAACTGCTTACATACAGACACGACACACAGAGAAACACTTCCTTTTATAATAGTACACCATATCAAAATACTAATTAATATAAAAACTGGCCTGAGATCATTATTAAATTAAATAGCAAGTAAAACGTATCAAAGGCCAATTAATTTGAGATAAACACTTTAATTTTACAATTATGATAAAAAACCCAATAACATTCAATATACATTAAATACAAGTAATTAAAAAAAAAAGAAAAATTATTAATGACACCCAAAAAACACTTAAATGAAACATAGCAAAAGCCAGACAGCTTATCAATTTTGTGTATTTATTCCTTGAGCAAAAAGCAATACAATGCTGTCAACCGCATCAAATGTATGATGTGCAACCATAATAAAACATATATAAATGTTTCGAGAAAAAAGCACACTGAACTAACGAAACTTACCTTTTCAGAAAATTCGATTCACTGATATCTTACTACTGGAGTCATCACAGTTATTAAGTTTAAGTTTTTATAACTATATATGTTTAAAAGAATAAAACTATATTTGCCCAAACCTTTCAAGGACGGTGAAATCAGATCCTTTTTGAAACAAAACTAGTCTTGCCTCCATCATGATGTACACTTTATTTGTAGTATTGTCTATAAGAGAATAAAACAAAGATAATTAGTTTTAGAATGACTTCTAAAACAAATCACAAAGGCAAGTCGTAGAAAACATATTCATTGTTGGGATTAATCAGGGTCTTGATTTAGCTTTTATGACTGACAGCATTTTTGTAGTAATCATTTAAAAAGTGACATTACTTTTATTATAATGAAGGGGCACAATTCTAATCAAAATTCTGAGTAGGATTTAGTTTTTTGGTGCAAGGTAAAGGTGAAAATTAAGAAATTTTGTACATGGCAGCGGCCACTGAACTTGTTTCATTCACTTCACGGAAATACCCCAGGTCACATGCACACGCAAGTACTACTTTTCAGCCTTCTTTCCCTGGATTGCTTTGCGTTTTCCTGCTCCAAGCATCTGCGTTTCTTTCCATAAATTAAAAATACTATTTTCCATGTTTAAGTTCCCATGCTTTATTTTCTTCCTTATCCTTATAATTGGTTTTTATGGTCCCCAGAAAAAAAGTTGTATAATCATAAGTTCTACCATATAAATTAATGCTTTTAAGAAAGTGTGGCGACTGTAGCAAAATTTTTCAGTTTCCACTTTTGCGCATTCAGTCACCAAGTGGCGACTGCAAATTTTCACCTTTATAAGGCGCATGCATCATATTTGGACAATCTACTCCAAATGCAAGAAAGACAACTTCCATAAAAGATTTAAGATATCACTAGGGCAACTTTTTTTCACACGTTCTACACTGCATGGTAAGTACCAAAACAAAAATTCCTCCTACATGGGGTGTATTGTAAGTGAGTTATAACCACAACATAAATGCAACTTTCTGCACAAATGCAACCACCTGATACTTTTTAAAATTTAGCTTAAAATGAATTAATATGAAATTACTATCTCATTTTTGGCCCTCTGAACCAACCCTTCAATCACGTGTGTCTGATCTTGAGAACGTCGAAGTACTGCGGATCAAACAAGAAGTTCATGAAAAGAAAGTGTTTGTCCTAACAGACGAAAATGAAATGAATGGCAAGAAGTAATTTAACACATTGGTTGGCACTCTTGATAACCCAGAGATACCTTGCGTAATTGACTGCAGAGTTTGCGAGGTGAGTGTAGATCATCAATATGTTGTTCACCTTGTAGATGAGGTTTTAAAAACTCTGAATGTTGAGCGGAAGGACTTTGCGCTTCTGCTATCCGATACAGCACATTATATGACTGCAGCTGATGCAGTTTTTCAATGTTAAAGAAATTTCTGGCCACGGATCGGCCATTCACAACGTTCTTTTGTATTTAATGATGTATTATAATACTGTTTAAAACCACTAAAATTGCCATTAAATTTTGAATTTTTTCATTTTTTACAAATAATTTATTTTAGATTTTAGTGTATCATTAATAAATGCAATTTTATATCCATAAATGTAACTTTAGGGAATAATAAATGCAACTTTTACCATTTTTACTGCAACAAAAAAGTTGCCCTAGATATCCTGATGTAGAATTGAATATTTTATTGCAGTGCAAATTGGCACAAAAATAAGTAACTTTATTATTCCACATTTAACAGTAAATAGATAAGTGGTTGAGTTAAAATAGGAACATAAAGTTACCTATTATTTAAAAGTAAGGCAAATTTCACTGATCATCTCTGCAAGGGATACTATCTTCTGACAAAAGCCATCTAATATCCTATGTTGTTAAGAATTTATGGTTTAGTAAACATGAAAATTTGTCAAAAAAAATACCCCACTAATATTTTGTAAGAAAGCTAGATTGACAGTCGAAGTTCAGAACTCAAATGGATTGAGCAGGCTTGGAATACGTTAAAACACTTTGTCTCAGAACAGAAAATCGCTCTACTAAGGATATTCTGGTAACGTGTTCATATAGAATAGCTATATATATTCCAGTAAAAACACACCATAAATTGTTTGAAAAGAAACTTAAGTAGTTACACTAAGAATGGTTGCATTAATATTATGTGATTTCTTTTAGACATCTTGGTGCTTAGAATGTTACAAAAATTAAACTTTAGAAATAAATTATAATCTAGCATACATCATAAATAAGTGGTTATTAGTAAATTAAAAAAAAAAGGTTCTATTTTTGTTATTATTTAAAGTTACAGAGTGAGAGTTAAAGCAGTGGAAAGATTCAAAAATGTTACCCTTTATTTTCACATAATCCAATGCAGGATTCACACACAGTGATAAGTTACTAGGTAGTGTCCATGGTGTTGTCGTCCATGCAATGATTGAAACATCTGGGCTCTTGTCAAGAGGAAAACTGACAATAACTGAAAAAAAGAAGTTTTCTTATGTAAAAGAGAAGTTTTCAAAGTAAAAAATTGCCTTAAAAACAAACAGAAAAAATATTACTTATACAATTTTTGATTAATGTATCATAATGGTGATATTAAATATTCCTTTTGAAAATTTGGTGTGAGCACATAATTAGAAAAATTCACAAAATTTAAAAAGTAGGCAATTCACAAAAGTGCTTTTCCATCAAAAAGTATGTTGCAGTAAGAGAAATTTGGTTTATATGAAAATACAATATATTTCCCCCACCTGCTGGATCTACAACTTCTTTATAATTTTGTCCAGACTCAAAATTAGACAGAGGAGTGTTGCAAGCTGTAGAAAATGGCATAACCTAGAATACAAATAAAGAGTTTGTGTTTACTTCTAGTATCAAAGGGTTTAACAGTTACAAGAAATTTTAAACGAGGTGCTTCTCATTAAATGAATCAATATTTTTGCAACAGTTGAATTATAAAGGAAAACGTCTAAGCAATAATAGCTCGACTGAGTACCTTTACTCCTCGGTACACATATCCCTTGTTAAACAATTGCTTGAATATGTACCAAACACTTTCCATAAAGGAGGGATACAAAGTTTTATAATCATTCTCGAAATCAATCCATCGTCCCATACGTCCAACAATTTCCTGTAATACAATTTTGATATTAATCAGTAAAAAAAGTAAATTAGATGAATGATTAAAAGATTAGTACAGATATGCAAAAGAAAAAAATAGAATTATACATAGTACATGACTTTATGCAAATAAGAACATGTAGTAGAGTAAAAACTTTAAAAATAAAGTTAGTTGAAAACTACATGTTATTGATTCAGTACAAAGTTTTAAAGTTTTGCTAACAGACGTTTTATGTTTTTCTCACTTTTTTACATTTTCCCGACTATTTTTAAAAAAACAAGGAGTTAAACCTGGACCTAATTGATGAAACAACACAAAATAACGAACATGTTCAGACTAAATACCACGCAGAAAAATTATAAGATTTGCAAATAAAAATTGTTGCATTGTATTAAAAAGGTTTTTTATTCCTTTTCTTAAAATTATACCTATTTATATATTACATCTGCTAATTTACTATTGCAAATGCAAAATTTGCTAGGAGAGTTGGTTACATTAAGGTTTTTTTGATAAAAAATGCAAATAATCCCAAATGGTAGATGTACGGAGGATTCTGGATTTTGTACATATTTATACTAAAAAATCAAAGAACTTCCACCTGCAATCACAATAATTTAGAATAAGAATGATAACTTTAATAGGTTTTAGAAAACTAGAATTCAGTGCGATAAAGAAATGAAAGTAGAAAAATTCAAAGCTAAAAGCCAATTCTTTTTATTGGATAACTATTTGTCAATTTATATAAATACAATGAAGACTGATTCCAAGTCTGCTCTGACAAAACAATTATCAACATTGAGATTTTAAAGCATTCTAAGATTTGGTTTGTTACACTATGCAGGGATAAAAGTGACCATACGATAAAATATAGGATTTTTTTTACAAAAAATATAGGACATATATTAACAGCAAGACATTTCTTTTGGACCCAGACCCATTTTCACCTTGAGAATAATACATCTATGATTATATGTATGTATGATTCCTGATGATTAAAATGATGTATGATTCCTGATAATAATACATCTATGATTTCATGTAAATGATGGCAGGTCTCTTACAAAAAGTAAAGTAATTACAACTAATCATTTAAGATTTTAAATAAATGTCAAAATGTCTTTATTCCTATTCACAGTTTATTTTTGGTGATAAGTAAGAAAATTAAATTTATAAAACACACCATCACAGTAGCCAGTCTTCACACACCAAAAATAAGAAACCTTAAAAAGCATATAGTAAATTTCTCTTTACCACAATTTACAAACTCTGAAGTAAATTACTTTACTTATACTTCTTATCTAAAGTAAATTACTTTACTTTGAATTCCTTATCAATAAAAATATTGATTTTTTTCTTACCCTTTAAATATTATGTATCAGTTAAAGAAAACTATTTCTCACTTTGTTGCAAACTTAATAATTTTATTAAATAGCCTAAATGTTGTATGAAAAAAATAAGTCGACATAAAAATTAGCATAATTATAGCTTTTCACTGATTTTACCTTAATAAATCGTTAAAAATATACTTATTTTAAAACAAATCAAAATCTGTTTTGGTACAGCTTAAGTCTACGTTTTTAACGGTATCAACGGTCTTGGCGCACTTCTAGTAGCGAGTAATGAGAAGTTAAGGTAACCCGTCTGTAATACGGATTTTAAGACAACCTCGGCCCCGAGAAGAAAGTATAAAATTTTCATTTTGAAGATTCTAGAAAGTTCTTTCAAAGTCCGTTAAACAGTCGTTTGATTTCATTGGTTCATTTGAAATAATTCTTTCCATGGCGACTTAAAAAGTGCGCCAAAAAAAAGCCGCCAAGGCTGTTGCTACCGCTGTAAACGTAGACAGAAGCTGTACCCCTGTAGTTAATAAAATATAACTTAATTCAGATTAAATTCACAACCTATTTTCGAATATAAAATACCTTTTTTCCAAATCTCTAATCTATTTCCGCGTCGGCTTCTATTTTTTCGTAAATATTCTTATTTTATAATTAAATCAACTTTAAATCAAATAAAACTTAAAATTAATAACTCATAGTATCCAAGAAATAATTTAACTTTTTAAACAATCAGAAATATTGTCCTTAAAAGGAGCATCATTTTGAAAATTTCCGTTGCAAAAAATAGATGTAGTCTATGTTTATGGCGGTGGCCACTGCCTTGGCGCACTTCTAAAGTCACCAAAGAAAGAAGTTTTAATGGATTTCGAAATAACTTTCTAGAATATTGAAAATGAAAATTTAAACTTTCTGCTTGCCAGGGTTGCCATAAAAGACGAAATAATCGAATCAGAACATAGCATCTTATTTTCTAGTTGATAGAAAAATCACATTAAAAGCAGATCAACTTAAAATATTTCATTTGTACGTATTCCGCCGCATCATGACGTATCACGGCCGCTAGATAACAGCTCCACTTTCTTAGGAAACCGTAGCTTTACCTACGAAATTTGCAGCAACAACGTACGTTAACTAGTTCAAAATCCAAGTTCTCCAGGTTTACTATTGAACAAATAAGATTCTCACAAAGGAATTTACAAGACTTATCAGCTTGATAAAATTTAAGACGCAATGTTGGCGATATATGTCTCGTTTGGCGCATTTTACGTTTATCAAAGACAAAGAGCAAAAACCGGAATTGTTTCTTAAAAAATGGTCATTTTCTCAAAAATTTAAGAAATGCCGGAAATAGCTTCTAAAGTTGGAAGAATCTCATCCCTGATATGGAGGGAGAAAATAACTGCATCCATGAAGAAATATAGGACATATAGGGCAATTACTGAAATATAGGACAATATAGGACGTTTTTAAAGGTCTTGAAAAATATATAGGAAATATAGGACGACTTCGAACCCTGACTATGGCTATCTTCCGCAACCTGAAAACTAATTAGGCAAAAGTAATTATTCATAGAGCAGCTGTTCTAGGATTTCTTGTTAAGCAAGCTTAGAATTAAAGTAAGGACCAAGAATAATTATCAGGTTTTCATTTATCAGACTTATTAATAGAAAATAACTATGTATAGCATATGGAAGAACCATTTAAATCTCTGGAGATGTAGAAATACCCTTTTCTTGAACGTGAATCTCCATTCTTAAACATTACATTAGCGATACATTAGCAATATTAATGTACAATTGTAGCACAATCACTCATGTGTTGAAATAGTCATTTTCTCTCAACTACAATATCTGAAATGTCTTACCAATTACATCTCTCTATATTAAAAAAGTTACTGCCGCCACAGGATTGAAAACTTGCTTTTACCGCTTGATTCTTAGATGGTTTCCCGAGAAAGTATGGGTCAGAAAATTACGAAATTAACATGGTTTGTTCAAAATTGTACAGAGAACAAGATGGAGAAGATTTTTCCGATGCAACTATTACTTTAGGGCATTAAGTGTCAAAGTAAAAAAAAAAAAGCGAAATTTCTAATGCAAGTGAGCAAAACATGTACAAATTTTCAGTCTTCAATTTCTTTTTTAGAGTACCTCTAAACATGTATTTTTTCACCTCGCTGAGCTGTTTTAGAAATTTTAATTTGGTTCCTGGTAACATTTTTTTGAAATTCTGGAAATTTTTGTATGTAACAGACAGTGCAGCTTTTCTCCTACCAATCCCTGTAGCGCCCCTAGCGGAAAACATTTCAGTTAGTTAGTCTGCGATGAACTGCCAACGGAGCAGCATGTGCTATGTCCAATAATGTAAATATCCCTCTCTGTAAATATTAGTATTTTTCTTTGTTTTGTAGTGTTTGTAACTTTTCAAATAAATACTTAGGTTAAAGTCCTTTTTTCCTTCATGTATTTTGAGCAGTTATAAATGTAAACACCCCTACCCCGTACAGTTACTTTTTTTGTTAAAACTGTCATATCTATAGTTTAATACTATTAGTTTTTAAATTCGAAAACATCACTGAAAACCTCGGAATGTACTCTTTCTTATGGTATAATTACTTTTGAAATTGGTAACTAAATAAATTTGATGTGATGAAAAGTATATAATTTCGCGATAGTGTACAAATATTTCATTGTGGAGATAAAACATTAGATCTTTCTAGCTGGCCTTGGAGTGAAACTCGCTGTGACCTCAGGTCCCAGAAAGACGCTTGCGTAGCAATCACTGGGGGTCGGCGAGTGTAAGCAAGCAGGGGGTAGAGCCCCCTAGTATTAAAAAAAATTACAAATTCTTAATAAATGTTTATTGCACTGCAGTGCTGCCACAATCATAGGTCACTTAAATTTAAAAAAAATAGCAAGTCTCATCTTAATCCCTATTTTAGTAGCAATTTTTGTTGCTCAAATGCAATATGGATAGGAAAACACAAAATGTGCCAATTAAGTATGAAACAAACTTTGAAGATTTTGCCAAGGATTTAAAATTAAAAGCTAAATATTTTCTCAGTAAGGTTTTCATGACCATCAAGCAACCCCAGATTTGGATCAGCTTTTTCAACAAAAACCACGGCATAACATCAAAACTGCAAAATTGGACTTGGCAACAACTCTCTCCCTAAAGAAAGATTCAAAAAATATTTTTTTTCTCCATCTGATGTAAGTTTTAAAAAATGACTACAATTTGGTTGTCTTTTGTTGAATTTTCAGAAAAAATTGGTATAACGTTTAAAAAGTTGCAGAAATTTCGAAAACAGGAGTTTTTTTAAAACAATTTTGCTACGAGATACCCATATTCACCATGGTTGGAAACCACCTGTAGCAGCCCTGTACTAATATCTAGTTGCACTGATACTTAACAAATGCATTCTTTTAAAAGTCAAGTGATTTTTTATACTCCCGAATATTTTAATATTCTATTTCCAGAATATTCTATGTTTCTAATTTAGAAGCAACTACGTAGATAAAATAAAATTTCCTTTTATCTATAAGTCATCATTTCAAATATTGTTGTCTTGTAACAAAAGTTGCTGCAAATTTTAGATACCTGTTAGAGCATCATGGGATTGAAGCAGGGACATTTTAATAGCCGGCATCCCTATCTTGTAAAAGTTAGAATAGTATGTTGTATAATTATTTCAATAAGCAAACACTTAACTTCTAGGCTGACTAATAAGTTTGAGTTTTGGTTTTTAAGAAAAGAGAAATAATTATAATAAATTTTAAATTATAATAAAACATTTCCAAAAACCTAAAAAGTCACTTGTATAAGAAACTAGGAAGCTATGCACAAATGATATGTAATTACCTCCCACTGCTTTGCATATCGCATGACAATTTTACGGCATTCATTGTTGTAGTTTTCAATTCCAAGTTTCTCGACATCACTTGGACCCTTTATACCCAATACTTTATCAATTTCATACTCCTGAAAGTAATAAGTGTATTGATGCAAATTTAAAAATGTAATAGATTCTTTAAAAACAATCAAAATTCAACAATAAAAGCATTTTTTAACACTAGTAAAATTACTGAAATGAAAGTCATGCTAGTAAAGAATTTTACTGAGCTAAAAATAAAAATATTTGTTTATCCACTCCAGTCTAATTCTTATGATAATAACATGCTACTCAAAAACTAAGATTTTAAAGTATTCATTTAAAATAAGCATGAGCTAGCTTTAATCAGATTGTAAATTTTACCTCTAGTATTTTTTGCTAAGATTATTTTACAATAGTGATTTTCTAGTAAATTTCTATCACAGTTCAATGGAATACTAGAAGAGTAAGGTAAAAGGTTTTGAAAATATACTTTAAACATGTTTCATCATGAAATTGACTCCGCAGAAATTGTTGGGGTTCGTAAAGTCAACATTGGGTTAATTTAAAGTCAACATTGATAATAATATATCACTGAAAATAGAATTACATTGTTACTTGTTTGGATTTTTATGCTTTCTATTTCTTACAGTCAATTACTGAATAGTACAATAGAATGTTTTACTTACAGTATATTACTATGAAGCAATAACATGGTTAATAAATTTTGACTTAGGTCAAGTAACTTACAACTGGTAATCCATGACAATCCCATCCAAAACGTCTTTCAACATGATATCCAGATTGGTGAGCAAAGCGTGTCACTATATCCTTGATTGTCCCAGCAAGAATGTGACCATAATGAGGAAGGCCAGTTGCAAAGGGAGGTCCATCATAAAATGTATACCTTTAACCAATTTGATCAAAACATTAAAAATTTTGATTCATCAAACACAGAAAGAAATCAATTCTAAGCAATCTTTTAAAAATATACATAAGTACCTAGGCTTTCCTTTTGACTGCTTTAAGCAGTTTTTAAAGGCATCAATAGATTTCCATAGTTCCAAAATTTTTTCTTCCTCTTTGGGAAAGTCAATATACTCTGGAACAGCTTCAGCCATTTTGGATTAAGAATCTGAAATTTAAAATCATTAATAAAGAGACAAATTATAATGCTAAACAAGTTATATTTGAATTCCTATTCATATTGTTTCTTCAAAGATTTCATTATATCCATTTCAGTGCTACAACAAGCTAATATAATAAAAATAAAACAATTTTACTTGCACTTCGTTTACTTCATTGTGATCCAATTGACCATGTGTGACAAAAATGACCATAAGGGTCATTCTTGCAAAATAGGCAAAATTCATGTCCCTTCAAAATTTATAGAATTCTATCACTCTGAAGATTTTGTCAACTTTCAAGAATAGTTTAGGATTACTTTTATAATCTACAGAATTAGAAAATTAATGACATATTTTTTTATTTTATACATTTTTAAAACTTTAAAATATCAAATATCATTGTCCTGGCATGTCCCTGAGTGAAATTTTACAATTTCTTCATTCATTAGGGTTTAATATTTATTTATATTTTCTTATAAATAATTTATTCTGCTTCTTTATACATATGAAAGGTTATTAGTTACAATAATGGAAATAATATTGCAAAAATTTCCAAAAGTAACTTCAATAACTATTGTCCCAAGTAATATCATCATTTTCCTGGCATCTCAGATATCATTATGTGGGCAATTAATAGATGACAGCACTGAGTTAAAAGAATACTTTTCAAGTAATCTGGGGTTGAGGTTATTTAAATAAATAACTGCCATTTTGAAAAGTTATCAACTTTTTTTTTGGTCAGCACATACAAGTTCAGAGTTCAAGGTTTATGTATATTGAAGATCATTTTCCTGGCTTTGATAAAAATTAAATGTTTGTAGTAAATTTTTAATTTTTTTTATTATCAAGTGTATAAAAGATATTTCTTAATTGTGTGTGAAATTCAAACTGAAATTTTTAAGGGTTCATCCATTAAGCCCTGAACAAGCCTATTTCATCATTATCCTGGCCATCATTGTCCTGCCTTTAACATACCAAGTCAATGATGTCAAGACAGGAAAATGATGTTTTATGTTCAGTATTTTATAAATTTTTAAATTATTAACTGAAGACAAATATATTTTTTACTTTTAACTATTAACTTTTGATTATTTATTAACCATTGTAATTTTTTAATAGTAAAATAACTTATAATGGGCTTGAAATTTTGAAACTTATTTGTTTCTTTTATTTAAAACATAATGTTTTTGTCATTGCACCTAAAAATGTCTAGATATTACTAAATATCCTTTATCAGATGCTCTTTTTTATAAGTTGTAAACAATATATGGACAGATATGAGTGGTAAAAAGAAACAAACATATGAGGAAAGGTTGTTAAAGAAAAGGTTAGCTGAGAAACGTCGTCAGGAGCATATTAAAAAAAATTCCATAATGTTTGATACAAGATAAATTGAAGAGGCATGTGAAATATATGTTAACCAAAAGAAGAAAAAAGTGGTAAAGCCTATAGCTAAAATGAGTTTGAGGCAGAAAAGGGGAATTATAAAAATAGGAAAGAAAATTCAAAACTCTTATCGCTTGAACAAGAAATTCTCATCCAATAGAATTGGCTACCTAAACCAAGTGAAAGTGGTATAGATATTCAACTTTCAGGTTCTTCAAACCCAGACACAACAAGAGATGATAATGTTAAGAAAAAAGTTAGAAGAGATAGAGCAGAGACCTACATTCGTATAAAGAAACTGGATGAAAAATTTTAAAAATATACAAGGCAAATGGAAAAATACAAAAAGAAATACTACAGATAAAAAATAGCTGAGAATTGATTGCAGTAATTTAACACCACACAGTAAAACACGTAATCTGTTAAAAAAGCATAAACGTTGCAGTAATAGCTATCCACAATGTTCCTACTTTCTAATAATACTTAAATATTCGGGAATCCATAATTTCCTGAAGTGTCATATTCCTAGTAATTTTATTTATGTACTTAATCAGCTGAATTAAAAATACATGGTCATATGAAATGTTCAAGAAATTTATATATATTTTTTCTATTTTCATCATTGTCCTGCCTTTCAATATATTTTTCCTTAACAAAATGTTAATAATTTAGATTGCTGATATTTTTAATTTACTTAATGAACATGGTAGAAAATTATTAGGCCAAAAAAATAAAGTTTTCAAAACTTTCGATTGAAAAAATTTTCAGAAGCCAATTTTTCCTATTTCACAAGAATGACCCATAAGGCAATTAAAAAAATGTTTACTTTAATTCCTTAATCTCAGTGGAACTATTTCTTCAAAACCCTTGTTTGCTATAAGGATAACAACTAACACAGTTTGGGAATTAGTGAAATTAATCATGTGATAGAACTTATAAAATAAAAAATTTAACAATAAGAAACATTATTTTTTTTGCCTGTTATGAAATGTATGAGCAAAAGTAGAATGCCTTGGAAATATTGGAATAGCCCTATTATCCTATGGCTGAGTGTCTGCTTAAACAGACTATGGATAATGTAACCTTGAAAACGCCTGGTGCAAAGCTTAACAACATAGGAAAGTGACAAGATTTTGTGAAGGGAATCAATATATTCATCAGCAAGCCCTTTAAGCCAATTAAAAGGATTAGGTGAGCACAAATTTGACCAGGCAAATCAAATAATTTTTGAATTAAACATATATTATTGGATGAAGAAATATTTGAAAGGAGTGAGTTCTCAAAGGAATGAAAGATCTAGGATCCACATTCGATAGCATATTGTTGTTAATATGCATAAACAAGATAAGTACAACATGTGTTATGGCAAATGCTTCTGTACTAAAAACATCCCAGCAAAACTCAGACTTTTATTGATAATCTCCATCGTTTAATTGAATGAAACATCACATTTTAAATTGGAATAAGGAAGGGCAATGTCTACAGAGATAAATACTAGCTTTCATGAATCACCACGAAGGTAAACGAAAACAGAGTACTAATTCTTTACTTACAAGAAGGAAAATCAAAGCTACCCACTTAAGTAATCCGGTTTAATGAATCATGCACTTCTATTTGTGAGCGATTTTTACTTTAAATTTGAATTCGATTGCAATCGATGTCTGATATTGAACTTGCTAGGATTGAATTCGAAACATGTGTACAACCATGCTCCGGTTACATTCTGTCCAACTCGTAACGACGGCAACCAATCACAGATCGCAGAATATGACGAAATTTAACTCTATTTTTAACAAACCGCTTTTTGCTCCATAGCTTGATTATAAACACTAATTAAATTTTTATTAATATTATTTTTTTTAAAGCAATACTATATGCGTTTACTTAAAAAAATTCTTTACCACGTTATTCCATTTATTCTGCAATGTAACTTAAAAATTACAACAGTATTTGATAAGAGAAAATTTCTAAATACAATAGAATGTTACGTCATCTTTTATGTGTTGACTGCTGACTGATTTATATGTTGGAAATATTCTTGAATTTCAGGATGAAAGTCTTAAATTAGGTTGCAAATGACATACTATTTTTCATCACAACGTTACTAAAACTTACATGACACAAAAGATTGGTTCATTTCAACACAATAAAAGGTTGCTCATGTCTTACGAGACCATTTTAATAACCGGTATACAGAAATCAAGCTCTCAATAATAATTTATCTCGAATAAGATTTGTTGATATTTATACTCAGAGTAAATAGCTAACTTCTACTGTGTTTGTACTCTTTGTTCCATTTTTTTTAAATAAAACATCCTAAGCAGGTTGGCAATGGCAATGACATCTTCCGCCGTCCATTGAATTTTCAACTTTAATAATTTGTTTACTAATATTGAAGTTCTGATAATTTTATTTGCCTACAACGGTTTCAAAAACTGAAAGTGTTTCTCAATTTATATGTAGAATCATTGTTGGAAACATTTTCAGCTATATTTATTTAATTTGAGAATGACTTATACATAACAGGTCATACTGAAATATATTTATAAATTAACACTAGTATATTAAGTCTTTAAGAAAGTGAGAAATTATTTGAAGATTGGAATAAATTTACAATTTAATATTTTGTGTTAGAGTTGAATTTATCCAAACAGTTGCCTCGCAGTACCCATTTTGCTTTGACAAATAAGTAGAACAGTCGTGACGGACTGAAGGTAAATACTATGAATGACACATGATCATATTGAAGTAAATTTGTTTTATTAACTGTTTCCAAGTGTTTTTTTTTTTTTAAAGTAACTCTATTCTTGAAATTATATTTTTACAAAGTATTTGTTTTTATAGATATATGTTTTGTTATTATTTTTATTAGCATATTTGTTTAAATGAAATATAATTGCTTTAGGTGCTTTTCGTTATCACCATTATTGTTGAAATCTTAGTGGAGCTTAAAATAAAACTTAACAAGGTAAGAATTTTTTTTATTTTTAGTTTTACACTTCGTTCTGGTTTTGATTTCTAGGTTATTGAATGTAAAATGAAAAAAGAATAAAACTAAAGAAAAATAAATTCTGCTGGAAATTCACTTTTAGTCCACCTGGAAGAATGCTTTTCTGTTTTTGTTCTTAACTAGTGCCTATAATTTTATTCCAATTCATATTTAAAATTAAAAAAAGGGTGAACCCTAACCACCTAATAATTTACTCTTTCCTCATTTCAACAAGAAAAGTTGTCTATTCCACAATAAATAAATTTGAAATTCTTGTATTTAATGGGCTACTAAAATAAATGGTAACCAATAGGAAGAATTCACTAATCTTTCATTTTATTGTTACAAAATATAAAGTCTAATGTAAGTTATGAATGTCTCAATCTTTTAGTCATCTCAATTCTATTTGTTATTTTGAACTATAAATTTTATTTAGAGGCAAATAAATGTATCTAGTTCTTATATACATAGTAATTTTTCACATCAAAATTAATTCAAATAAAATATTCTGGTCAATTCAATGGTAAAACAAATCTGCATGTGTTTCAATAATTGGCCTAAATGGTCAGCTACTAGATTTTTAGGCAAGCTCTTTGTTTATTAAATTTGAAGTTTAATATTTCCTAATGACTGAAGTATTTGGCATTTGTTTTGGATAAATTAAATATAAAGAAGCCTGAATCCAGTATTTGACCAGGTTGTCTATTAGTAATGAAAGGTGATGAATTACTGGTAAACAATATATTAACTTGTCAGCAGTGTCCAATTATAAATGAGGTGAAAAATCCATTGAAGTGGATATGTAAGAGGGAAGAGACAAAAAATGAAGATGATTATGGTTATGTGTTGTGAAGATGAAGACACTGATAGATTGGCATTAGTTCCTGTTATAACTAAAGTTAAAGAATTATTTAATATTGCAGTACTTATTTACTTGTTTCTTATCATTTTGTTATGTAACAAGTTTGCTTATTTTACATTGTCATGTTTACTAGTTTAATATATCCAATAGTTTATTTGATTTAAAATATCATGTAAAAAATGTTTAGCCCAGCTCCATACAATAGAAATATACTGGTGATCATTAAACCATTTATACACCAATGTTTCAATTTGAATTTTATTTGAAAAATAAGTACTGTCAATAACTAGATCTGTGGTGGTCAATGACTGATCCTCATCTTTGAGATAAAAATTCTCTTGGGCTACCAAATATTAAAAATTGTACTAGCTCATTTTTATCACCGTCCTTACAAGATACCAAGTCAGGGTTCCCACGGTCCTTAAAAGTCCTTGAATTTTTTTTCTCTAGCTAGGGGCCCTTGAAAGTCCTTGAAAATTACAGAACTTGGCGAAAAGTCCTTGAAAGTACTTGATTTTTTTAAAAACTTGTACATAGTTGTGTAATTTTGTCTTGCATTAGAACTTGTCCAGACTAGTTTTCCTCCACAGTAGGTGCGTCATTCTGAATGAAACTGGTGTTTTGCGCTTTCACACTATGTGATATACTAATAATACTACATCTAGATTGTCCATTTTCCACAGTATTCTGTACGTCTAAGTTGACACCTCTGGTCTCCGTTAAGACGGCCGCCTTGTTATGCCTGCCGCATCATGACGTATCTTTGGCCGCTAGGTAACTGCACCGCTTTCTTAGGGAACCTTAACTTTTGTAGTCAGGACGTCATTGGTAACCTGGCACGCATCCAAAGAAATAAAGCCAAATTCTCATTGCAAAAATATAAAAGTTGCAATTAAAAAATAAATTTTTAAAGATATCCTTCTGTTGTAAAATTTTCTGCAGTTTTCATATCCTTTGAAATGTTTACTCTATCTTTAACGATCGCAAAGATGGAAACTTAGACTGGAGAATAAAAAAAGCCCTAATACTAGTCAAAACTTTTGTTTTGTTTCTCAAACAAAATAAACCATGACAGCCGTCTGTTGTAGGCAGTGGACGACAGCAAAATAGAGATTGTGTCGTGTAGATTGAACTGTGAGCAAGCTCCTCTACTCTTCTTCGTGCCACCAAAAGAATTTATTGTACGATATTTTATCGCATGACCTAAACCGATGTGTGTGCAAGTAACCTGGTAGTTAGCATTGAGACGAGAAGTCCACTATACAACAACAACAAAAAAAACCACTGGTTCTGTGAGGAAAGATAATCCAAATTATAGCAAAAATTGATGATAACCTTCCTTTTTTTTAAGTGTCAGTAGTTAAAAAAAAATTATGTCTTTTTTTTTATAATTTTCGCATTTTTCTTTTTAATTGACAATTGTTGTGTATGCCTTGTTTTAGGTCGTTATAAAAAATTTTAGGTCCTTGAAAAATATTTTTTTAGTTTTGAAAAGTCCTTAAAAGTCCTTGAATTTTTTTTGGATAAAGGTGTGGGAACCATGCAAGTACAAAATCTTTCAAGTGCAATTGAAAATTTCTCTAGGAGATGTTTTCATGGATAATATGCACACTAACTGGTCGATTTGACTGGTTCACTAGTAATATATAATAAATTTAATTTAAAGCATTTTGCTTCATACAGCACTTCAGTTATAATTGCAACTAGAAAAGATCACTGGCTTGTTTGACATTTCTAGTGTATCTAGGTCCCATATCAGATCAGCTAATTTTTATTCTTTATTTAATAGATGTCTACTGGCAATTCTGATGTTGAACTAGACGAGGAAAGTGATGATGGTGGATATTATGATTATTACAACAATTATGAAGATAATGAAATGGAACCATCAGATCCTAGGATTTATGATCCAGAACATTTTGAATTCACCTGTCTCTCTACTGAAGATGTCGAAAGGCTTTTTAATGAGTGTGTGGAGAGCCTGTGTGCTAGTTTACCTGTAGGTTTTATTTATTTGTGCTTAAAATGCTTTTTAAAAAGGGGTGGTTTATTAAGTAATTGTACGAAATTGCAAAAACATTGAGGAAATGTAACACTTGGCAATTTCATTTTATTTGGGATTAACCTTATTGTATCTGTAAGGAAATGTTTTATTTTACCTTTTATAAATATTAAATTGCATTGAAACCTGTATAAAGTAACCTTGAAGTGTTCAGGCTGTTCTATTTATAAATTTATTTTTGTTGTTTTAAAGGGAATGGTTCAAAACTTAGTTTGACCTTGTACTCAGTTTCCAAAAATATCTTTTCTTATCTATTTACTTCTGGCATTTCCTTATACAACTATTGATTTTCTTTTGAATTTATTTTTTAACCATATTCTTTTTTATCCTCAAATTCTTTTGAGTAATAGTTAAAATTCAAGTTTCTCAGAATTTTCAACAATTTTTCTGTTGTAAAATTCATTAGTTATCCAAACAATTGTCTAATTCATTAATTATTCAAACAATCGCCTAATTTCAAATCATGAACATTTCAAGTATGCATGTCGATATGAAACTGAATTTCCTGATTCATATGAAATAAGGAGGTTTATAATGCAAGTAGTTTAATGAACTAACATTTTTAAACATTAAATGTATAAAAAAATTTCATGTTTTTTCAAATAAATAGGATAAGTACTTTAATTTCCTTATTCCACAAAAACATACAATTTGATCAAGTTTTGCATTTATTAAAAATTGTAAGATATTATTTTCAACTTCCATTGTTCTTGAACTGAAATTTCATTTCTTTAACCTTTTAAGTTACGGCGCTTGGATGTTTTCAATCATATCCAGGAACGGCTCTTTCGCCTGTATGTCTAACCCCCTTACCTGATTACCTAACTTGAGTGACAGTCTTGAGTGGCATATACGACTGACGCTTTCTTTTCATAGTATTGTGTGGCGTATATCACCAGAGCAACCTTCTGCATTTCCCCCAAAGCGTTCACACCTCACGATCAACAGGGTAGGGTACCAAACAAAAGGAGGCATCCTCTAGAAAGTCAGTCGTGAACAGCTCGTAAATGGTGATCGATGCCAGCAGTCACTTAAAAGGGGGATAATATCCACAGCACACAGTGTTATACCATGCCGCTGATATAAAATAAATTGTAGCAGTAACAAATGTCTACCTGTAAAGGTTAAACTAATTAATATTTGCAAAAAGTGAGTTTTTTGTGTTACTGTCTTCTTTTTCTTAAGTAATTCAAGGACTGGTAGCCTAGTTAGAGTCACAGATTATCAACTGGGAGATTGTGAGTTCAAAACTCAAACCAACCAAAGACCATTGTGTATATGGGGACTGATGCATGTTCAATCTGTCATGGCATCAAATGTCCTTATGTTGGCATGGTGTGGAAGTTTGGAGTTTTGGGTGCCAGCTCAGATGTTGACTAACTCATCTGACTTATTCAAAATGACATCGTGTTGTCCTCGGGTCTCTTCAGGATTGATCTTGGATCGTTCGACCATTGTGTTGCTCCAGTGCAATGGAAAGTCGACTCTCTGTCTATAAGTAAATCTTCTTTTAGGCCTTAATAGCGGGATTAATTTTTTGTAGATTTCATATTTCATTCAAAAGAGATTTGCTTTAGTTCATTTGTAGATTAAAATACATGCCTAAGTTTCTCAATTTAAGTTTTGTAAATTCTAAGGATTGCTCTCATAAAAAAATTACTAACCAATTCTAAACATATTTAGTATTCCTTTTGTTTCAGTTCTGGCATATCGCTGACTTAACATTAACTATTCTAATGTATAAACCTGCAAATGTTCCTTGTAGGTGAAGCCATCATTAGCCAAATTACTTCTACATACACATAAATGGACTACTTCTGAAATAATCACATCTTATAAAGAAGATGCATCAAAGCTATTAATAGATTCTAGGATTAAACCATCAAAACCTCCAGATACTGATAATCAGGTACTTGTTGACAGCTTAAGTTTTATGTTTCTTACCTCTGTTTTTTTTACAAAAATAATGTTTAGTAAATTTTTATTTAGCACAAAAACTTGATGATTCATAACCTGTGTGTATGTCATTTGAATTTTTTTTTAATTGAAATTTTCACTTTTTTGTTTTTTCAATTTATTAAAAACAATGACAATTGCTGGCATGTAACAACAGTTCTGTCAGTTTGTAAATGCATAGTTATTAACCCCCCCCCCAACTCACTTAATGACTGAATAGTCACATCTATTGATTGAAAGATTCTATTGGTCAAGAACATCTAAACTGGCTGAACCTCATACTGGGAAGAAGTTGTAAAATATGTTAAATCCAATACAAATATAGAATTAGGCTTCTAAATCTCAGAGGGATAAGGAATTGATGTAAAAAAAAATAGTTAGTTAAATGTTTTAAATTACAAGTTTGGAAATGTTAAGAGGCTACAAGGTTATGTTTTGATAGCTAGATTCATATCCATTGTATGTAAAATAACCTGGTCCTACTTCTATTGGTCTGTACTTCTATGACAACATTTATTTAATGAACACAAGATGTCCGATCTCCTATACTTACTAGAGTAAAGCAGCGTGGATGCTTTAGTTTAGTATTGAGAAGATATAGGTATAAATGCTTTAAGGGGAGTTGGAATCTTAATACTTTGAAAAAAATCTATTTTTGTTTTTTTATTTTTTATTTATCTCCAATTTACGAGCTTTCTATTGACATATTACTTTTTCAATTCGGATTAGAAGTTTGTAAAATGAAGTTTTAGTAAACAAGCTAACAGATCGAGTGCCTCGCCCACTTTTCAGAAATAGAAACCAAAACAGATTTTTTTTTTCGCTCTGCTAACGAAAAGCCTCACGATCTAGTAGATTTTAGATTTCTAGTATATAGTTGTGTTTTCAAATTCTCTGTTATTTTCACTTTTTATATTTGTCAAGTTAAAAACCTTTTTTTTTTCTTCCAGACTATTCGTAGTTCAAAAACACTTTCTTGCTCAGTTTGCCTTCTGAGTTATTCTGGTGAATACTTCCGTGCTCTAGCCTGTGGACATTACTTTTGTAAAGATTGTTGGTGCACCCATTTTGAAATACAAATCAATCAAGGAATCACTACTTGTAAGATATTTTATACTTTTCAGGGTTCATGGTGGGAAGAAGTCATGACTTTTATTTTCTAGCTCAAGTTTTGAAGTTCATTTCACCTTTACACTGCAGCGCTTAGATTTTTTCAATCGTCTCCGTGAACGGCTTTTCTCTCTGAGCCCCCATACCTAACTTGGCGATAGGGCCGTGACTGGCATTTAAGACTGATGCCTTCCTTTCATAGTATCGTTTGGCGTGAGGAGACATATCACCTGACAACTTTCTGCTTGCCCCAAAGTGTTCACACTTCACGGTCGGTTTGGTAAGGGGCCAACAAACAAAAGAAGGTATCCTCTAGAACAGGGTTGGCAAACCTATGATCTGTGGGTCAGACAATGGATTTACATTTTGACTGATGAGGGCATCAATGATTACGTTTATTGGAACCTTATCAAAAGCTCCCTCAATATCTAAAAGACCGCTAAGGCAATTTCCTTTCCATTGACCGCTCTTTCAAGGACCATAACAAGATCGTATAGAGCAGTATTTATAGATTTCCCAGGCTGATAAGCGTGTTAAAATCTCGATAGGGGTTCGGCTTTTAGAACCTTGTCCCTAATGTCTTCTGTGGCATGAATCTGTCAATCAATTTTTCTGAAGTTTTAAGAAATGTCGGACTAATAGGTCTGAAGCCTTTGGCTTCACTATACCATGTCTTGCCAGGTTTAGGTATAAAAATTACCTTGCAGATTCTCCATGCATGTGGCATGTACCTAAACATGACACAAGATCTATAAATCCCGCATAGGTATGGAATAATGATGTCTTTGCCATGTACATCAGGTATAATGCCATCTACATCAGGTGTTTTAAAGAGCATGAATGAGTTAATCGCCCATGTCATTCTTTTTGGAGTAATTGTACTTCTGGCTAGTTCCCAGTCCTTCTTCCCATTACGCAGCAGGGGAACAAGTGGAACTGTCAGTTCATCATTGATGTTTGTTATTCTGGTATCGGAAGTGCACTCTAAGCATTTCTTCCAGGGTGCTCCTACCGTTTTCCTTGCATGTGCCATCGTCCTTTCTAATGGAACCCAATTGACATTAGTTGTTTTTGGTCAGTACCTTAGTCAGCTTAGCTGCACTAGACATACTGTCCACTTGGCCACAGAAGTTTTTCCATGACTCCTGTTTAAGTTTCCTTATGGCCTTGTTCTAGTCGGTGAGTGCCTCTTTGCATCTCGACCACTCACCTGCTGTTTTTTAGCTCTGTTAAAGAACCTTCTGCAGTTCTTTTTAAGACCACAGGAGGATGGATTGTTGCAGAGTCAACAGCCAGTTCCAAGTCCACCAGTGAGGGAAAGTTATGACGCCTACCCTCTATAGGAAGAGGTGAAGGTGCTCCCTATAGGAATCCCATTTTGTGTGCCTTGGATTTCTTTGATCCTGCTGGATATTCATAGCAGGACCTGTTATAGACATTTGGATCTGTCTATGTTATGACAGTGTGATACAGTCAGACACATGCCAGTCCTTTATGCAGTTAACTGCTTTAGCATTATAGAAGGTGATGTCAATGACTTCACTTCAATTGCTGTTGACAAATGTTGGTTTGTTACCTCTATTAAGGATAAAAAGGTCATTAGATAAGAAAAATTCTTTTAGTTCCTCACCTCTTTTGTTGCAGTTGGAGCTGCCCCAAATGTTGTGGTGTGCATTTGCGTCACATCACACAATAAACTTCATCCTAGTGTGTGAGCAGTGCTTGACAAATCTTCTGGCTGAAGTCGCTAGAGGAATTTCTTCTTCATATGGAAGGTACGCTGACATGATGCATGTGATATCTCCATTCTCACTGATCACCTTGATAGCAACATTGTCCCCATCAAGGAAAATCAGCCACAAGGAGAGCATTGAGATTTTTTATTTATGATGATACATGCTCTTGGTTTGCTGCATGAGCAATCGAAGAATAGATTCCCACATTTGCCCAGTCCTAGGATTCTTCCATGACTGACCCAGAGTTCCTGTATAAGGGCAATATCTATCCTTCCTTCTACCAGTCTCTTGCTAAGTAAAGCTGTAGGAGATTGGCTATGGTAAAGATTGATTTGTGCAATCCTTATGGGATTGCTTATCTTCCTAAGGGGTTCAGACATAACAAAGTTGTTAGGTTATGGATAACAACAAGGCTAACCCCTAGTGAGAAGTTTACTTCTTGATTAAAGCTGAGTCCTCTCTGGTTGGAGAAAAAGACACAGCCGTTTTGTCTGATCCTGAGTCAGATAGCACAAGACCATCAATTTGTCTGAATAGTGACCCAGTGGAATCACTAACTGAACTGGAATGAGACAGTAACTCTTGAGGCTCTGCTCCTGTACCTACTGTCGGAGTCGTTTCCCCAGAAACTGGTTCCACGACCTCCATGGCCACTAAGCTCACATAGAAAGCTTCAGGTTCTCCTACCGTCTGTGCCAGTTGGTTGCCTTTTATCTGCCTTCTCCATCATATCTGTGGGGGGTCTTGCAAAGACAAGACTGCACACAGATTATCAGGATCTTGACAGATTATGCCAAGGACAACTTAGTCACACTCCTTCTTTCTCAATCGAGCTTGGGACTGGCTTTGGCGAAGTTTTCTAATGATGGTAGACGACTTTCTCTTCTGAAATTTTAGGAGTTGTGGGTATGCATACTGCGCTAGCAACCTTCCTGTTGTAGGTGGCGCAGGTTCAATTCTTGTCAGATGTGTTCCTCCCTGGATGTATTCCTCCTATGTCAGTAAAAGCTTCCATTTTGTGTGTGTCTATTGCTTAGTATTGTATGTCTTGTGTATGGTGCAGCATGGCTAAATATGCGGTATAAAACCCCGAAAACCAACCAACTTCTGAAATTTTTATTTATGGTCTTTTACTTGGCTGAAGCATTTTTTTTTTGCAGTAATGAAGTTTTTATGTTGTGATCAGTCAATGTGTTGTAAGTTTATCAATTTTTACTATTTTTAAGGTTTGGGTATATATTGTGACATCTGGTGTACTGGTGACGGGGATGCACAGAAAAGGTCAGTAAAAAACGTAACTAGATTTATTAGTATCGTGATACAAGGGGAATTCTAGGCCGCAATGGATCTAGCCTATCTGCCACAAACGCAATCTGTGTACTGAAAATATAGGCCTCAAAGAATCTGGCCTAGCTGCCAATATTGTCTATCTGACCTGGATGGTCGTCTGGTAGCTGGCTGCAAGGGATTTGCACCTATCTTCTGCTAACGGTGTAGTCTGCGTCGGCTTGAGGCTTTCAGATTTTCTGTGTCCGAAGAGGGCGTTCAGATCAGGTCTGCACTCTCAAAGTTTTAGAGTCGAAATCTCTCTATTGAGGTTCATCCAAATCCTTTTGGGCTCAGCTTCATGTGAGGCAAATCTGTGTCCCCCCCCCACATCTGATGACACGCTGGCCTCATCTCCGTAGGAGGTGATCATTAGGGATGGTCGAGCCTTGCAAGGGGTCCCCACAAAGAGAATGTGGGTGGCCGAATGTTACAAAATATATATTAATATTTTATAATATATTATTACCTTATAAATATTCTTTTGTTTTTTCATTCTGATGTCTAGGAGTGTCTAAATGTGAGGTGGGGAGATAAAGGGGCCAAGGATTCCTTATAAAACATATAAATACTCTTTGTATTGTATGTAAATTCATTGACAGAAGGTGATAAGTTTTCACAGACACAAGTTTTTCAAAAATTTCCTTTAGTAGTGTCTCTTTAAAGGGTTAATTTGCATTTTCAATAAATTGAACCACTTTACCCATAACAAATCAATGTTGCTTGCTTACTGGAACAACGGATTTTTATGGTACATGTACTAAATTTTGTTATTATTTTAGGCATGGAATGCATGGGGCAACTGTGCAGCCTACTTGTACCAGAAGATTTTGTACTTAATATTCTAAATAAATCCATTTTAAGAGAAAAGTATCAGTTATTCTCATTTTCTGATTATGTTAAGGTATGTATTTGTGAACTTGTAATATTTATTGCTTAATTAGTTGGGTTTAACCTTGTTTTTTAATGTGTATTACACATTTGAAAAATGATTTTTATCCATTCAGAGCCATCCTCATTTGCGATTTTGTCCAGGTACTAACTGCAACCTCATCATCTTAGCCAAAGAATATCGAACGAAACGTATTATTTGCAAACATTGTAAAACTACATTCTGGTGAGTTTGGCCTTTTGTATTGCATTCCATTTTATGAATATGTGCTTTCATGTATTTGTTATTTTTGCATTTTAATGATTTTACTATATTTTTTGATTAAGGGTGACTGATGGTTTATCAAATTTTATTTTGTTTTTGACCAGCATTATCTGCTATTATAAAAGGAAGTGTTTTGTGTCCGTCTGAGGTGTCCAGATGAATCTATAGCACTTACAGCTAGGAGAGTCCTAAAACTGACTACCTCGAAGCACGAATTTTAAAATTTAATATAGAACGTTTTAAAATGAATTAATTGGCATATTTTTATTATTTAGTTCAGGAGATGAAAAAAATTAAAAAAATTTTTTGAAGCCAACTGAATTTTTTTCATAGCCAGGACAATTGCAATACATCTCTAATATTATAAAAGGAAGTATTTGTCTGTCTGTTTCTTTTTCGCGGCTGCAAAGTCCTGACGATTCTACGGCACTTACAGCAATAAGATTTGGCACACAGGTAGTCCGAATTTTTTGCAATTTTTGAGTCGCAGCAATTAGTTTTATTCTCCCTCGAAATTTGATTGATTTTTCAACGCCTTTCTTCCGCGAAAGAAGAAACTCCCCAATCTTGACTTTTTCTATCCACATGACCTTGCCGTCAGCCTTAGAATCATGCTAAGTTTTTTTCATATTGGAGAACGCTCAGAAAATTATTATTTTTCATTTCCGCTTTGATTTTTTGCGGAGGAATGATTTTCCAGCCAGGGCGATAGATCTTTTAACTGTATTTACAGTTTTTTTTCTATCTCCTAGATCGTTAAAGATAGAGTAAAAATTTCAACGAATTTGAAATCTGTGGAAAATTTCAGTTTTGATTGATACCTAAAAATATGATTTTCTTTAAATAAATAATTTTGTAATTGAATATATCTTCTATGGATTTGAGATCTGCGGAAAATTTTACACCAGATTAATACCTTACACCATGGGCAACGTCTGGCCAGCCACGCAGTGGTTTGTATACTAATATTTTTCGAATGCTGAGTATATCACAGAACTCATTACACATGCATGGTAAATAATATGCTATTTGTAGTATAACTGAGGCAATAAAAAATATAACATTTTTACTATCTACATTTGACATTTTGCTCCATTTTTGATCTTTTATGGCCTAAAAAATAAACGTTTTTTACAGAAATAGAAAATCTACACCACACCAAATTTTTTAGTCAACCTGGCGACTGTTTTTTTTTTTTTTTTTTTTTTTTTGCCCTGATTTATTTTCCTAAGAATGGCAACTGTGGGAGATCACAGCTTTTAACTGCAGACTATCCAACGTATTTGAAGCGTAATTTATTCTTCCTTGATTTCATTGGTTCTTTTATTTTTTCCTTTCATTTAAATAGTTGAAAACATCAATAGACATTTTTACGACCAAAATGCTTTCAAATTTCCGATTGTATTTATTTCTAATGTACTTTTATCTGACTAGATAGATTCTTAAATATTTTATTGATTTTACTGGATCAAATTTAGTCTTTACTTCCTTTGATTTCATTGGTTGTTTTTAAGTTTTTTCACCAGTTTTAGCCAGATATTCTTTCTACTTTATGTAAATTGGAAGTATTGACATTCAGTTTGATTTAAGTCATGGTCAAATGCAGTCTCTTCAGTTGTATTTTTCTTGCTGTTTTATTTCTGTATTTAGTGCTGTTGATAAGTTTCAGGGTATTCTTTAATTACTCGAAGTTATTCGCAGCTCAGTTTTTCTGCTGGTAGGCAGAAAAAACTTTTGGCAGTGAGGGGGTGCCTAATTCCTAAGCGTTTTTTTGTGTGTTTATTTATGTCTGGATAAGCAACTTCTGTTGGATTTTCTAAAGGAATCAGTGTAGCTTAAATTGGAAATTTTGGTGAAAAGTGCACCGCTCCCCGATGAACTTCTGTGCAGCAATTCAAGGCTCAATCCATTCAATTAAAACTAATTACTTTCTGTTGAAAAATTTTTCTGTTACACTTATTACATTTAGTTTTGATTTCACTGACATTGTCATTCATTTACGTTGTTTTTCTGAATCAGTGAGGTTTAGCGTTAACAATTTTTAAAAGCATAACTTACTTTTGAATTTGTATCATTACTGCAATTTTGTGGATCAGTGAGGTGAAAGGAATGGGGCAACATACCCGTGTCATGCTGGGTGGACTCGTTCTTAAAATTATTTTTGTTCTTTTTAATGTTTTCAGTATCAGTTAGGGCTGTTACTGCTAGTAGAAGGCATAATGGATAGTTTATACTTGTATATATTCTCGGCTGAAAGTAAAAAATCATTAAACGCATGTTTCCAATTTGCATGTGCATACGATGCTGTAATGATGTTAAATATTGAAACGGTGACTTTCTGGAACTTGCTGCTGGATCTAAAGGAATATTTATAAAATTGCATGAAATGCTGCCATGACTGAAAATTATTTTCTAAAGGAATGGAATGTCCTGATCCCATCCCTCTACCACAAAAACTGCCCCTGACATCATGTCTGGAAAGTGGCAGTCGCCATAGGAACAGGGTTCATTCATTTAATACAGGGGTGATTCATTTGAGGACATAATTTTATTTTGTTTTGGGTGAATGTTGACAGTATGAATAGGTTTACAGGACAGCAGGAGATCTTGGTAACATAGGAAATCTTGACAAATGTAGTTTCAATTTATTATTTAGTGTGACAAACTATAAATTTTTTAGTGCAATTAGGTAAGCACCCTCTATTGAAAATGGGAGGAAATTTGCTTCTTCTCTGTTAAACTAAATTTCTATGGTAGAATTAGTATGGGAGTTTCATATATTCCATCTTTCAAGTATTATATCTTCTAATGTGACTTGCGGGTCAGGGGAAATCAAGTCATTTCTGATTTTTCTGTGCTATTTACTGTCTTGCATTCATATCTTCATGGTGTATTAAAAATACAGTTAATTGGACCACATCTCTTTTGGACGAATTTACTTGTGTTTCTAAGCAAGCTGCAGACATTTTTTTGTTATTGCAGATGATTTATGAATAAGTCCCATTTTCATAACTCATATGATTGTGTCATGTATTGTTGTTTGAAGAAAGCTATTAAACTGATTCCTATTAACTGTAGTTTGAGCTAGTATTCTAACTTGATTGACTTGCCAAGTCTTAACTCGGCTTTAGCATGTTGCCATTGCCAACCACATGTTGTAGTACTCTTCAGCCTGATTTTTGCATTGGGGGGGGGACAATTTGAACTTCAACTGCATAGTTGAAATAATTTTACTACTGATTATGCTTCTGTTTCAACTGTCCCAATCAATCCATGACTAGTTTTGAGCCTTTTGTATTGCAGCATTTATCTTAAAATAGCTGAAGAATAATTGAATGAATGCAAAAAGTTTCAATGAAATAGATGTTTTTTTTTTTTTAATCTTTTATTTAAATCGTTCCAATGAACATAATTAGAACTCATGAATGAAATTTACTAAGATGCTTGTTAGTAAAGTAATCAACAATGTCCAGCTTACAAAAATAGTCTATCTTGAGTATCTCGAGTCTATCTCAAAATACTAATAATTTTAATCTAGTTCAATTCTTACAAAATGATAGACCTTTTTATAGCTGATGTAATATAAAAGAAAGCCGTTTTGTCATTTTATAAATTTTTGCTGATTGTACGTGATTTAATCATTAACTTAACTTTTGTACATTATCTATACTTAGTTATTTGTTAGTCAATCAAGTAGCTGTAGCCTTCATTGCTTATTTGTTTTGTTTAAGCTTTTCTGAGTTTTGTGTATATCACAATTTTTCTGAGTTTGAGTATCGCAATGTTTACCCCTGTGAAGGATTGCTCCAATTTCTAGCTCTGAATTTTGTTGCAAGTGAAATGAATACTGGTGGAAGTATTCACTAAAACTGTTTGAAGTTTAAATCTGAATTACGTGTTCTAGTACAAAATCTTAAGACTTTTAGTGCTTTGAAGGGTGTGGATCAAGGTCTGATGACTTGAATGTTATTTCTAAAATGAGATGTTCTATTCCATCAATGGATTTTGTATTTTTCTTTTGGGTTTAAACTGCAACATTGTATTGCAATGCAGTGTTAATATTTCTTGGTTATTAACTGTTTAAACTTTGTTTTTAAAATGCATCAAATCATGATTTTAGGAACATTTGGAACTTAAAAAAACCTGCTTGAAATTTGTGAACTTTAAAGGATTTTATGTAATGGGTTAATTATTATTATTTGCTCTAGCTTCAAGTGTGGAGCAGATTATCATGCACCTACAGATTGTGAAACTATTAAAAAGTGGTTGACGAAGTGTGCTGATGATTCTGAAACTGCAAATTATATTTCTGCTCATACTAAAGATGTAAGTATTTTTCCAATTGTATACAGAGAAGGAAAGTTATTCATTTTTAAGTTAGTATCCTTCCATATTATTTAAGCAAACCTAATTGAAAGGTATGTTTAATCACATGCCTGTGTTTAGATAATTATTTTCAAGTAAACTTTGACGTTACCTTGAAATGTTTGAGTTAATTTTATTTAATTTTTGTTTTGCTTTTATTTTTATTTATGGCTATCATATGAATTCAAATATTTTTTTGTGAAAGTTGCAAATTTATCCTACTTATTTTATGAACACTCTTTCCAATGCTCATGAAATATATTTCAAATTTATAACTTGTATAAAAAATATTTAGATTCATACGACATCTATTAGCATTACTAATATATCCCATTAAGTATTATTCTTATTTCTAGGTGAAATGCTTCCAGAAAAAGAATTCATCTTTTTGTGTATGTTCAAAATTTTAAGAAATATCGTAATTTTTTTAAATTTTATGTATTCAAAATTTTGCATTGATGTTTTTTTACTCGATTCTGCTTCCTGTTGTATCAGTTTGGCCAATCGAGCAGTGTACATTCTTCATTTCAATGATAATGAAAAACTATATTGATGCTTGAAAAAGTTATAGTTGCCAACATTCGTTTAATCTGGGTGAATCTTTTATGATTAATAAGTGAATAGTTTAATTAGAGAGCAAATTGAACTTTGGAACCACTTGAAATATATAAGAGGTTCATTTAATGAAAATGATCAGCTAGGTTGATGGTTGAAAACGTTGGTGGAAGCCAACATTGGTTCAACCTGGTTGAATCTGGAGGAATGAATACGTGAAATATTTAATTTGAAACAAATAACTAACTTGTCCTGAGTATTGAATTAATTTGTAATAGAGGATTGTCTGGTATTTTTACGTAATATAATTTAGTTACATATTACAATATTTGTAAATTGTTTAGACTTGTATTTATGCATATCTAGTGTATTTGAATTTAAAATGTTTCTACTATTTTTAGAAAATGTTTGATGTGTTTTCCTGTTTGCTGTCAAGTATTTTAATTTCAAATTGGTTTTTAACTGTAAATAATTCTTGCATTCTCATATATTATAATAGCAGTACCAGCACGGCATTGCCTGTGACAGCATTCTTGTCCTGTCCTTACTGATACAGAAAACATTAAAAAGAAAAATAAATAATTTTTTAAGAATAAGGCCCACCCGTCATGACACGGTCATGTCACCTCATTCCTTTGCGCCTCACTGATCCACAAAATTGCCGAAATGATGCAAATTGAGTAAGTTCAAAAAGTTTTCAAAAAGTGTTAATGCTAAACCTTACTGATTCCAACAAACACCATAACTAAACAACAATGTTAGCAAAATCGAATCCAAATTTTATAAAATTGCATAATTGATGAAAATTAAAAAGTTTGATTAAAATCTATGCCATACTTTGAAAATTCTTAACTCTAAATCTCACTGACACCGACAAACATAGTGAATGAATGACAATGTCGGCGAAATCAAAGCCAAATGTAATCAGATTCAACCCAAAATGTTTTCCAACAGAAAGTAATATTTTTAACAAAGCAATAAGCTTTAATGCATAGTTAGATGGATAGATTGATCCTGGAACTACTACACTGGTTCATCAGAGTGGTGCACTTTTCATGCACCTATTCTGATCTAAGCAATCCTGATTCCTTTAGGAAATCCTACAGAAGTTGTTTAACCAGACATAAATGAACACAAAATAAATAGATACTCCCTTACTTCTCCAGAAGTTTGCCTAACACCAGAAAAACTAAGCTGCCAGTAATTACGAATGCCCTGAAGCTTATCGAGAGCACTCAATATAGAGGGAAATACTTTCAGAATTACTTTGCAATCCTCATTGGTTTGCTGCACTAACCTTGCTCGCATCAATGAAGACATTATTTAGAAAAAATGACATTACAAACAATTATTTTTCAAATATAAATTTGTTGTACAACAGAAAAATTATACAGTACCTCTAGAATCAGAACTCGAACAATTTGGAATTCAAATGAAAACTTTGAGCAAATTTTGACTCGAAATGCGAGCGCTGCTTTAGAAATCGAATATCCAGCATGTCATTTATAAGCTGCAACAATTCGACTAATATTCATTTTTTTTCAATAAATTTTTATTTGATAACGCTATAAATTCAATTGATGCGCGAGACTTCGTGGCAAACAAACAATTTTACAGTGTCGCCAAAACACGATAACAAATAACGTCTTTTTTGTGTGTTTAAGAGAATTATATATATAAATGTTGAAATAAATAGGGGGGGAAAAAAAGCAAGAAACAATTTTGGAAGGTGGCGTCATTGCACAAGCATCATGCGCCGTGACAGAGAGTGGAATGCTGGGAAAAGAATATCCAGTCGAGGGAAAAAAGTACCAGTGGGAGATAAAAGCCAATAAATTAACTTTTAAATGTTCTGGATTAAATTTTAAAATTTGGGCTTCAAGGTGCATTTATTCATTTAGCACTACTTGTGCGCCAAATTTCATGGCTGTAAGTGCTGTAGATTCGTATGGACACAACCACAAACCCTTCCTTTTATAATAGTAGAGTTTAGTACATTTTTAATCCATAAATGTGCAAATTCTCTAACTTTTTGCTATTCCTTAATCTGCCTTGAATGTAATAGGGTGTTTAAGCTACAGAACTATTAGTGTGAACTTTATTGTAAGATCCAGAAAGTATGTGGGATTTAAAATCAGAATTCCCAATATACATACATCAGGGATAAGTGAATCTAGAAAATGGTAGCAGACTTTTATTTTCCTGGACTGTAAAAAACTAAAATGAATTTGTTGCTTTTATAATCCACAGAAATGGCTTAACCTTTTGAGTATGGTTATAGATATTAATGACATGATTCTTTCTTGATGCGATTAATATAACTAAGGTCATAAATAATTTCAAGATATAACTGCTGTACAGGCCATAGTCTAAATTGCTTTTTGGATTGATCGAGGTACAAGTGCTGTACTGGCCATAGTACTGAAATCTAAAAAAAGTTTTACAAGCCAAGCCAATACCCAGGGTTCCTGTGTTCCTTGAGAAGGCTCGTTTTTTTTATTTTAGTTTTTGCCTTAATATTTGCTGAAAGTCCTTGGTAAAAAAATAGTTGAAAAAGGAACACTATTTTATTTCACCAATATTCAAAAACGGGTCAATAATGCTTGTCCAAGGTAAAGTGTCATCCAAAAGTTATGTCGTAATATTTATAGGTTAGCTGAAGATTCGTTTTTACGACAGTGTCTCGGAGACCCGAACACGACACTGGGTTAATCTAGTGTGATCTATGTAAAATGTAGCCTTTAAAAGACTATACATTTTCTGTTTGTTAGAATGGGAATTTATATCTGTGTTCTACAATTATGGTTCCAAAATTCTTTTAATTTTTTCTGTAGCGTTTTTGACATTCTTTTATTAAGTGGTACGAATTGCTACAAAACTATCCTGTAAAATTTATTTTCAATTTGATGGTCTACTTTTCATTTGGTTAACTGTGTAAACAGATTTTGTTCAAACTCATCAATCAATGGAGTAAATCTATTCTGATGCTGTTGTATGTAATGTATATGTTCAGCTTCTTATTAATGTTGAAGTTAAAAATCATGGAAATTTCTAAATAATCCCTTATATATAGGCTGACTTGAGTTAATCTGTTTCTTAAAATAAATTGTTTACTATTTAAGTAATTGATATCGAAAATCGTATTTGAACACTTAATTAAGGCAGATAGTACTTCTGTAACTTGATCTGGGATATGATCAATAACGAAATATTTTGACCAAACCTTTATCATTTGAAATGGCTTATATGGTTTGCATTCTTTTAATACTTCCTTTTTTTTCTTTCAGTGTCCGAAATGCAGTATATGTATAGAGAAAAATGGCGGATGCAATCATATGGTAAGTTAGGTATTTTGATTAATGTGATTAAAAAATAATTTTGTTGACGAGACTAAAATAGTTTAAATAATAGTGGTAATGGTTTCTATTCTAGAATTGATAGATATAGATTTGTACAAATTCTGAGGAAAACGTTGTGTGTAAGCTGTTAACATTCTTTTAAAAACTCATAGCTGAATCTAACTATTTATATGTGGTATCGTTATTCGCAATTTTCTTTGTTGCCCGGTTTGATATCCTCGAGACATTGCGTTCTTTGACGCTCATTTTGGCTGATGGTAAACTTTCAATTCAGGCAGTGTCAGCCATGGATGACTAATATGAAATGCAAGAATTAATTCCTTGTTATCAAATATGAATATCTTAATATTTATTATGTTAAACAGAAAATGCAAATTAAACAGTTTTAATGTAGTTTATAAAAAAAAATTTCAAACAGCTATGAGAGTTTCCACTGTGATGCATGTCCCATTATAATTCCCCATCATGTGGCAAAAATGATTAGTGCGACAAATCAAACCTGAAATGCTTGTTCTTTAAGGTTTAGAACATAACTAGCCACTGTGTGGCTAGCCCGTGCCTTTGCAAACCAACACAACGGACAACGCTGTGATGTAAATTATTATTCTAGTGTAAAATTTTCTGCAGATTTCAAATCCGTTGAAATTTTTAATCTATCTTTAGCAAATCCGATTTTTCGAAAAAGAATAAACAATCCCAGTCAAAATGTTCTTTTATTTTTTGCTCTCATTCCCTGAAATGGAATAGGACAGGAAATTTAATGTTTCTTTTTTTTAACGCGAAAGGCAGAAGATGCAATCTGTTTCATGTGACGTCACAATTGCGAAAATAAAAAAGATGTATTCAATTTAAAAATGATTTTTTTTGAAGAAAAGCATATTTTTAGGTATTGATCCAACATAAAATTTTCCGCAGATTTCATATCCGTATAAATTTTTACTCCATCTTTAACGGTCTAGGAGATAGAAAAAATAACTAAGGAGTCCAGTTGAAAGATTTATCGTCTGGTTGGAAAATCATTCCACCGTGCAAAATCAAAGCGGAAACGGAAAAAATATTTTTCTCTGAGTTCCCCGCGCTGAAAAAAACTTTGTGTGGTTCCAAAGGCTGATTGCAAGGTCACGTAGGTAGAAAAAGTCAAGATTGTGGTGTTCCTTCTTTCGCGGAAGAAGCACGTTGAAAAACCAATGGAGAATAAATCTATTGAATTCATTAAAAAATGTTCTAGATTGAATTTTAAAATTCGCAGCGACCCAAAAATTGCAAAAAATTTGGACTATCTGTGTGCTAAATCTAATTGCTGTAAGTGCCATAGATCGTCAGGATTTTGCGGCCGCGAAACAGACAGACAAACACTTCCTTTTATAATTGTAGAGAAGGAGAATATATGAATAGAATGTGCATACAAATTAGAATAGGAATAGATTTGGAAATTGAATTGGGTACTTACCCCTATTTTCCCAGCGGTATGTAGAGGCTAGAAGAAATAATACTGGACGCAATGAAGACAAATAACAGAGGAGAAATTTAACACTGGTTGAATTTGATCCTAGAGGTTTATACAACTCTTCACCTTAGCGCAGTGATTCTCAACCTTTTTTTTGTCACAGCACACTTTTAACGATTCAAAATTTGGATTCAAAATTTGGCGGCACACAAAGAAAAAGATAAGTTTAAAAGTTGGTTACTTACCTATAATACACTGTGTAAAATAGTTTATGATAATAATTTTGAATGTAAAATAAAATAATATAATATGTACTACAAAAACAACAGTACGTTTATTAAGGGATTAATTACAAGGTAATAATAAGAATACTTTTAATGACAAATTTTTGAGCTTGATGACAATGCTACTCTCGTATCGTCTTCTACATTTAACTGTCTCAATCTTTTTTTCGTTTTTAAGTTGGTTAATAATGTAAATCCGATATCACACAAATAAGATGTAGAAAATTGTAATAATATTTGTAAAGCTTTTTTGCCTATCATGAGATAATCCCATCACGTTGGGGCGAATATTTCACTTTTTGAAAGGTCACAGTTATCGAAGATAAAAACAGTTACAAATATGGTATTTAACTGTAAAAACAACAGCTTTCTTTTGCAGTGTACTTTTCTTTAATTTAAACAAACTTTATTCATAATAAAAAAAGCATTATAATTTTTACTATGTATATTTTTAAAATTTGTCGGCACACAAAAGTGCTGCGGCACAGTGGTTGAGAATCACTGCCCTAGCGGTTTAAAGTTTGGGTTGTAGTGGGGACACCAGCTTTAATACGGTCCTCGAAAAGTCCTTGAATTTATTTTTCCGAACTAGGGTCTTTTGAAAGTCCTTGAAAATTACGGAACTTGGTAAAAAGTTCTTGAAGATACTTGATTTTTTTTTACTAGTAATTTTGTCTTGCGTTGGAACTTGTTTGGACTAGTTTTCTTCACAGCAGGTGTGCCATTTGAGCATCATTCTGAATTAAGCTGGTGTTAAGCTCTTTGATACCACGTAATATGTATCAGACTAACCACAGTTGAAGGAAATGAATAATAAAAATAGAGTAAAAAACTTTTCTTAAAAAATCTTTTGCATTTCTTTTTAATTGATAACTTTTGCATATACCTTATTTTAGGTTATAAAAAATCTCAGGTCCTTTAAAACCATTTTTTAATTTTGGAAAGTCCTTAAAAGTACTTTAATTTTTTTCTGGACAAAGGTGTGAGAACCATGCACACACCGTGTGCCTAACCCTGTTAACTGTCCAAGCTCGAATCTGGTCCCCGTAGCGTCGTTTCTCCTTTCGACCCGTCGGAAGGGGTCCCAAAAGTTTCGGTTAGCATATAGGGGAGGGTTTTTTGCTTCTTCGGTTGTTTGCTTTTCCCTCCTGCGCGATGTTACTCTACGGCGGCCATCACAACTGTCTCAAAGTTACTTTTATGGTATGATTTCTTGCAGTATACCTTCCAAATGATTTCTCATAATCTTCGTACGATTTCTTGGAAAATTTTGTAATTTTGCAGAAACGAGAATGAGTGGCAGACAGATAAGAACAGTTGCAGATAGACATGTGAATGAACTGACTTTATTGGATAACAAATGCGGAATTTCTTATTGTATGTACAATTAGTTTTAAAATTGCCTTTGTAGGCAAAATATCAAGGATACTGAGCAAATTTTCCAGTTTTGACATTTCTTGTATTTAAACTGCTTGTTAATTTGATCCTTTCTGATACCAGTGTTGTCCATTTTGACACTACATCATCATTTCAAGCAGCAAAGTCTTGTCTTCCAGTTCTTTTAATCTCGTAGTTCCATCACATTTCTTTTGGCCCGCTTCTCAATCTCTTCCCACCTTGGAACCCGGGTCATTGTTGTTTTGGAATATTCCAAATTCGATTCTCAGCACATGTCTGGTGCGAGTCCACCTTTTAAATTTTTTTCTATTATAAAAAACAGATTTCGGTCTTTTTCAGTTTGATTTCTTTTATGAGAGTCATGTGGTAGTGAGTCTTGTGGTTCAACAGGCTAATGAATTTGGAGCACTTGCATATGATAAACACAGTTTTATTTTTTAATTAATTCATTCATAAAATTTGAGAGTACGCGCTAGAAAGTTTGCAATGTTTTCAGAACTGGCAAATTTGTTTTTTCTGGTGTTTCCATAGCAACAGTCCAATTTGGCCGTTTCCATAGCAACAGTCCAATTTGGCCATTTCCATAGCAACAATCGAATATGAAAATCTCAAAAAGTACTATTATAACACGGATCAGCTAAAACATTTAAAATTTATGATGAGATTTCCTCTGAATTTTAACAATATACTATTTATTAACAATTTCCTTTTTTTACGTCGAAATGAGATGTTTTTTTGACATAAAAAAAACCATTTGGTTTTATTTACCGTATATTTCCGTGTATAAGCCAAGCCTTTTTGGAGCATTTTCTAAAGCTAAAGTACGGGAGACGGCTTGTATACGAATCCGCTA
Organism: Metellina segmentata; assembly: GCA_947359465.1. Lineage (NCBI taxonomy): Eukaryota > Metazoa > Arthropoda > Arachnida > Araneae > Tetragnathidae > Metellina > Metellina segmentata. The sequence goes on from OX375874.1 coordinate 131,452,778, forward strand.
ATCTCGCAAAAAAAAGTTGGTAATTTTTCGTTACTTGGGCACATGCGATAGATATCACAATGGTTAAAGGAAGGGAACCTTTAATTTAAGTTGTACTAGAGGTCCTGAATCAATCCACCAGAGATCTAAATGGGGATGGATTGTGAAGCAATCCCCTCCTCCTCATTGTTGAAAAGTATAGTTCACAAACCGAACTAAGTGTGATTGCGTAGCAATCATCGGGGGGTTGACGAGTGATAGTGACCAGGGGGTTGAGCTCCCCAGTAATTAAAAAGAAATTAATTTTGTGTTATACATGGGAGATAATTAAAGAGCATACCTGCTACCCCTCTTGGATTTTCTGGAGGTCATCTGGAAAAACACTTGATTTTCTGGGCTTTCAAATGGAAAAAATGTTTTCTAGATTTTTCTTCACATTGAAAAATATTGAGTAAGTCCAATTTCCAAACCATGACAACCATGAAAGTAAAATTTAGGATTGCAAATTTCCGTTTACGGTCTTTGGCAAAATCACTGAAACCCGGACGTTTTGCTGACCTGCGTTTTTTGTTTTTCTCACTCATTTTTACATTTTTCCGACAATTCTTAAAGAACGAGAAGTTAAACGTGGACCTAATTGACGAAACAATGCAAAATAATGAACATGTTCGAAAGTAAATACCACACAGAAAAATTAGAAGATTTGCTAGAGTAAAATTTGTTGCATTGTATTGAAAAGGGTTTTTCCTTTTTTTTAAATTATTCCAATTTTTATATATCTGCTATTTTACTATTGCAAACGTAAAATTTGTGCAGGGTGGTGGTTAAATTAAGGTTTTGTTATAGAAAAAATATAAATAATCCGGAATGGATGTGTGGTTTGAATGACTTTGGACTGTATATTGCTAAAGGAGAGTAATTGCTGGTTTTTGTATGGATGGTATTTGGTGCCATTTTGAGTAAAATAGTATGAAATCTGTTTAGCTGAATTTGAACTGTTGCTAAGCCTAGAGCAGTGATTCAGATCTACTTTTTCTGTTTTGGATTGCTTTCATAAAGCCTATTCTGATTCCTTTAATTATTTTTTATTTCAAGAATTATTTTAGATAATTTTTCTGACATTTGTGCGTTGGATTTTATGTTGTGAAAATCATCCTGTTTTTTTTTTCTTAGATGTGGTTAGGTATGTTTGACCAAAAAGATTTTATAGAATTTTTTGAAGACATTAAGTGTGGGAAGCATCTTACTAATTTTTCTGGATTCTACTAAAATTCATAGTATTTTTCTTACTTAACCTAGAAAAAATATTAGACATAACTAAGTTTGCTCTTAAGTTGGAATTTTTTTAATGTATCATTAATCTTTATTTATTGTAACATGGAAATATTTCCTAGAAATGAAACCAAATTCACTGTAAAGTTATTTGATATTGTTGTTTCCTGTACATTTGTCTAATTTCTCAGAATTTATTTCTTTTCCAATATGTTTTTTGTTCTAATTAAAACATGCTTGATTTATTTCAGCAATGTTACAGCTGCAAATTTGACTTCTGCTGGATGTGCTTAGGAGGTAATTTATTTTTATTTATGCATTCTGTTTCTTTTCTTTAAGTGATGTTTCACAATTGTTGTCAGAATCCTCATCAAAACATTAATCAAATTTAAATTGTCGATACGAATGCATGAATATGTATCTTGTTATGCTCTACGTGTTAAGATTTTGGAACTTAGTAAACGAAAAGGACTTTTATATTCATATATTTTATTTAGATTGGAGTTCTCATGGTAGTGAATACTATGAGTGCAGTAGGTACAAAGAGAATCCTAACATAGCTAATGAATCTGCTCATGCTCAAGCTAGAGAAGCATTAAAGAAATATCTTTTTTACTTTGAAAGGGTAAGTGAAAAAGTATTTATTTTATGGAATATTAATAATAAAACTTAAATATAGCTAGACTTTTCCATGTATCAAACTTAAGAACTGTCTGAAATTTATATAAATCCAATTTTACAGTGAAATGAAACTTTGTGTAGACCAGTATTAGTGTCTGAAGATTATTTTGAACAACTTTTGAATTAAAAATTTTTTTTAAATTTCATTACAAACTCATAACATTCTTATACTAAACATAAAATCAAACAAGGGGCTGGAATGTGTTTTTATTTAAATAGTGGGCTCCGCCTCATGCTCGCCTAGGCTCCCCAAGCCCTGAGCATTGCTACACAATCCCATTTGGTTTGCTTTGCAAACCAACACTCCTTTTGCAGAGTCACTCTCCTGCAATGGCAAAACTATCTTAATAATTCATATGATCCTGATTTGACTTTCTGGTCCATGATGACAGGTATCTCTTTGCAAACCAACACTCCTTGTTGCAATTAATTATGCCTTTTTTACTTTAACACTTAATGCATCTTAAACTAATAGCCACATCAGTTAAAAACCATCTCCATCTTGTTCCCTGTTCAATTTTGAATAAACCATGTTAATCTCGAAATATTCTGGTCTGTACTTAACTGGCAAACCGTCTCAGAATCAAGCAAAAAAACGAGGTTGATGTCACAGCAAGTTTCAAGGGCATCTGGTAAACCCGTTAGTCTGAAAATGTAACCTTAATTTCCATGAATAAGAATGAACACTATCATTCTGCGATCTAAAAAGTACGAAATTTGTATGACCAACTTTTGATCACATTGAATTTATTTATTAACCAATTTCAAAAATAATTGTACAGTAAGAAAGAGTACATTCTACGGTATACTGCAATGCTTTCAAATTTAAAAACTAATAGTAATAAGATATTAATATGACAGTTTTAACAAAAACGTTATGAAAATGTCTTGACTTTGCCGAATTTAAAAAAATGTTATCAGGAACTAAATTGAAATTTCTAAGAAAACTTGCCGAGCTGCAAAAATTAACATTTGGAGGTACTCTAAATAATAATCACAACTTAAGACTGAAAATTTGTATGTCTTTTGCTCACTCGCGTTAGAAATTTCGCTTTTTCAATTTTGACTCTTAATTAACCCTAAACTAATAGCCTCACCAAAAAAAGAGTCTTCAGGGAACACAATGAAGAACAAGCCATGTTGATTTCTTAATTTTTCCCCGTACTTTCTCGGGAAAACCGTCTAAGAATCGAGCAAAAAAACGAGTTTTCAATCCGCCAATGGCAATGCGCTTTTATTAGAGATTCTCAGCTTTTAGTTTTGGAATTTATACTAGGTTTATATATGAAAGAAACATCTTGGAAATGAATTATTTTTCAAGGGCTCTGTAAAAAACTGAATGATTAGCTAATGTGTTTTTACTATTATACTTTTCATTCTTTTTATGCTCAGTCAAATGAAGTCCTTATTTTAATGAGCCGCGGTGGCCCGGTTGGAAGAGTAATTGATTAGTAACCGGAGGGTTGCGAGTTTGAATTCAACCAAACACCGTCGTGTACAAAAGTGGCTGGTGCATGTTAAATCTCTTGTGGCTTCAAATGTCCTCACTTTGACGTGGTGTGGAAGTTTGGAGACTGGGGTGCCAGTTCTGGTGTTATATCATAATCTGACAATGGTTCAAAATAACGTGGTGTTGTCCTCGACTCTTTCCCTTGGGATTGATCCATGACCGTCGTCAAATAGCCCACTGTGTTGCTCCAGTGCGACGTTAACTAAAATACCTACCTAAATTATTTTAATAAATTCGACTATCAAAACTGCAATGTATTCCACCCAAATGCTATATAATTTTAATTTCCCACTTAAGCAGTATTTTCAGACTTAAAAATTATGTTTAATGTAATTGTATTTGACAAATTTACAAGAATTGCAGGGGAAAAAAAGTTAAAAGCATAAGAAAGTGTTAGTTTGAATTCTAAGTTAGCTTTGTAACAAATAAGAGTAGGAAAACAGAATAAAAGCCCCTGGTGACCATTTATGAATGTTTGCTAAAAGTAAAAATTTGCTACTCAATGAACTACATGAACTGGTCAGGTTAGCGTGCTTTTAAGTTTTCTCTGCCCAGAACTACACTTTGGCCAAACACATGGTTTGTGAAATTTCTATTTTATGTGCATTTTCCTTGCTTGTAGTTTTCATGAAAAGAATTACTGGTATTCATGTGCATATTCTTTACAGTGGGAAAATCATGCCAGAAGTTTGAGACTAGAAGAACAAACTCACCAAAAAATAATCAATCGAATTAACGAGAAGGTTATGGCCAGTGAAGGAACGTGGATTGATTGGCAATACTTAAGAAATGCTGCTTCCTTATTAGCAAAGGTATTTATGAACGTACTAGTGTACCACCTGATTCTATTTTACTTATATGTTGAATTCTGCCAGCAGAGTGGTAAATGCAGAAATCTCATGGTCATGAGGTTGGGGGTGTAAAGGTAAAATTCGAAACAACTTTTCTGTATTAAAGGGAATTTTCTTTCCCCCCCCACTAAATTCATCACTGGGGATTTCAAATTGATATACAATCAAATCATTCATTTTTAAAAAAATACAAAGTTTCTATAATCCAGAATTCTTAAAAGTTATTCCTGTTTATATATCTGCTATTTTACTATTGCAATCGGAAAACTCGCGTGAGGGTGGTTAAATGAAGTTTTTTTTGACAAAAATGCAACTAATCAAAACCCAGAAAAGTCAAAAATCCGGAATGGCCGAGGTTTGGAGAATTTCAGATTCGGGATTTTGTACTGTCCATTTATTGTAATTTCAGGTATTGAAAGAAAAAATTTAAAATAAGGTTTATGAAGACTGTAACGTACACTTCCGGAATATCTTTTAAATGTATTTCTATAGTATTTCTTTTTCCTTATTCCAAGATATTGTGATACTTCCTGTGTTTATTTATACTTCTTATTACTCTTGGAAAGGATATCTTTTCTTTTGACATATTTATGTGAGCTTAAATGGTTTTCCCGGAAGTTCATTTTTTTTCTTTTATGTATAACGTTGGTGAAAAGATATTTTTTTGTAACGGCTTTTTAGAGTCGATTGGATGCTTCGTTGAAGTGTGGACTGAGTGCAGTGTTCGAATGGCGTGTTTCAGCCGTAATGTTTAAAACGTATGATGAGAGGTAGTTGTAACGGTGATGTCGCTACCATATTGTAAATAAATTTTTCTTTAATTCTTTAAAAAAGGCTATTTCTTTTATCACGACGTTACAAGACTCACACTATTATGGTCCTTGACCAACGACACTCACGAATTTACATGATCACTGCTTGGTATGATTTCTGAACTTCAAGTGATCTTAAACAAAAAAATGTTAACAATATTTTACTTCGTACACTTTGCTGATTTTTTTTAACAACGTCTTATCTCAAATACGTGATTTTTCAGGAGAGTGATTTTAAAGTTAAAAAGTAGAATAAAATGTTTTTCAAATATATGTTACTTCTGCTCTCTGGCGGCTAAATATTGAGTGGTAATTTATGATGATCTTGCAGGGATATACTTCTCTTTCATGGCATTCTGAAAACAGGCAGAAATAAAAATCACCAATTTTTGAGATATGACGTTGTTGAAAGGAGTGAGCGACATGTAGCTATCGTTTGAACCAGAAATTCTGTTTTGAAACATTTGAGGAAAGGGTAACTTGTCAAATCCAAGATCATCGATATAACTAGAAACATTTATTGTTATTATTTTTTCATTAAAATCATAACCTATCATTTCTCTGGTTCATCAACAAATAAAAGGATGTTTGCTCAAAATTGTAGCAAAAATTTAAAAATGACTATAATTATGGTATAATATATGATAGAATATATGGTATAATTATGATATAATAAAAATACAATAATTATGGTATCATGCCAACCGCTCACAAAAAAGCTGTTCTTTCCAAAACACGCTTATATTCTGCATCTACGTTCTTTGTTGTTGTTGCCAATCCCCAAAGTCCAGCGGGGCTAGACTAGGTCCATGAATCCATACACCCTGAGGAAGTCCAGGACCAGCAATGGACTTCTACGTTCTTTTGTTGTATTGACTAATGACTGGGCCAATTTCGAGGAATTCAAATTTGGTACACATGTTTTTAAGATCCTAAAATAAAACTGAAAGATACAAAATAAAAATTTTTGTTCCCAAAGAAGTCTTTCCTTGTATTTTAATACTTAAAAAATATACCGTTATCTGTGGGTATAAAAGCAAAGAAAAAGCATTTCACTGAAAATTTGCATTTTCCATTTATTTTATAGTGAATTTTTAGGAATAAAATAAACTCGATGCTTTCTGTAAAAAAAAAAAAACAGGACTGTGCCAAAATTCAGCTGTAATTATAATTTGTAAGCCTTTTTGAAAAAGATTTAAAAGGTAAATGCTACAAGGTTAGAATTGACTTCAGTACTATCAGAAAAACAACTTAGATTAGAATAATTTGTTGAAAAAAAATTGTTTTTTTCTTGAAAACTTTTGTCCTCTAAATTTGTGGTTAGGATTAATTTTATTGTTATTTTTGCAGTGCCGGTATACGTTGCAGTATACTTACCCATATGCTTATTATATGGAGGGTGGTCCAAGAAAGGAATTGGTAAGTTTTATGTTATTAATATTTGTGTTTAATAGCAGATTAAATAGAGATGTTTAATAAAGTTCTTTATAAGTGTGAGTGCAAAACTAAACAATCTGCAAGGAAATATTACTTTAACTTTTGGAATTGTTCTTAGCCTATTTATATCATGCCGAATATTACTGCATTTTATAAAAAAAAATTATATTTCTAGAATTATTTTTGTGTATGTTAAGAATTTTATCTTTCCAGTTTGAATATCAACAAGCCCAATTAGAAGCTGAAATAGAAAACTTGTCATGGAAAGTTGAAAGAGCCGAAACAACAGATAGAGGGGTACTATTTTAAAATCAGTTTTGCATTTAGCTAGTCTTTATTTATATCATACTACTTTAATACAGCTCTTGATTGCATAGTAATGTACTGTCTGTGGGTCTTGAAATTCATTTCTGAAAGTTTAAACAATATGCTTCTTTCACAGATGCAGAAATGTAATTAATTTCAAAATTGGTAATTGCTGTAGTGTTAGATAATCAGTTTTCCAGGCAAATCTGAGCTACATTCTGATTACTAAGGAAATATTTGTTCCCAATGCCTTTTCTTGGCCAAATTCACTTTTCTTTGTTATTTACCTCCAAGACAATTCAGACACGTCCAATATTCAATGAATCTATTTAAATAATTTCCTATGCTAACCAGCACCTCCAAACTTTTAGAGGCATCAAATCACTTGTGTAACTGTTCTGGGAATTAATATTAACGCTTTTCACATAAAAATGATTTGTGTAATATATATGCAACTAAATTTCTGTACCTCGCTCATCTGTTGTCGCTGAGACAAAGCATTAGTTTTACGCTTTTGTGTTGGTTGCTTAGAATTTTGTAATAAGAATGCATTGTTTTTATAATATGAGTAACTCCACATAATTAGATCAGAGCAACAATAATTAAACCAGATTATAATACTTCTGAAGATAATATCTTTAAAATATCAAATTGAATCCAATAATTTAACCCGATAATGCTTCAAGAGACAAAAAACTAAATAGCTGACTTGCTTATTGTGTCATAGACCAATTTTTATTAAAAGTTTAAAGCAAAGAAAGAGCAGTTAAAAATTTTATGTTATGTCTTAGTATAAAAAATAAGATAAAAAGTCTTATATTTTTTTTAGCTGAATTTATTTTGAAGTTGTATAAATGTTAGATGTAAACGACATGCAATTAAATATTTGTCCTTGGTGATATTTTCCCTGGCTAGTTGTTAATAGTGGTCTAGAATCCACTTCAAGCAACCAATCCAATTGCAGTTGTGTTGCTAAAAAAGTCTACAATCCCAAACAAACATTTCTGTTTTAGATTGCCGACCAACCGGTCTAGCGGTTAAGGTGTCGGTCTCTGGATCAGAAGGTTCCCGGTTCAAATCCGGGGTCAGGGCATAGATGTAAAATTGTGCTGTTCTTTGTTAGGGCAATGATGAATTCCTTCATAAGTGACCATCACTTCTGGCCTTGTAGTGGTCAAGGAGAGTCCAGTGCCCGCCATTAGGAAGGAAATGTTTTGGATTAAAACGGTGTCATACCTCCCGAAAAAATAGCTGGGTTTTTGAATATGGAAGACTTTCAAATGACGCCAAGTTCGTCATTTGGTGCAGCAGCTTGGCAGTCCGTGAAGGTATGAAATTGCATGCTTTCCGACTTTTCCCAAAGGCTTCCGGAAAAAAGTTTGGTTCTCCGGTCCTGTAGACGGAAATAGCATTTTGAGTTTTCTTTAGGGCGAGAGAAATGTTTCCAAGTAGCACCAATCTTGAACTTTTGGTGCCAAGCAATGACAAATATGAAAAAAAAGTATTAAAACTAGTGATTGTTAGACTGTCTTGGAAACCTTGTTTGACACTAATTTTTAGTTGAACGTAATAATTTGAATATACCTTTAAAACTCGAAAAAGTTTAATTAGGTATTTTTGGCACCATTTTGTGTAAGTCGCTGAGCATACGGCAATTGTAGACACCAGTTGCTTTATCTATTTTGGATTATGTTTTAAAGCCCGATTAGAGGTTGTTGTTGTCTAATTTGGCTCTTAATTATTTTTTCAGTTTATTTCTTTCAGTAATTATTTTTGGGCATTTTTCGCTTCCGACAGTTGTTTGTTGTAAGAATATTCTGGATTTTGTTTCTCGATGCTTGTGTCTGGTGTGGTACGTTTAACTGAAAATCTCCAAAGAAGTTTTTATTGTTTTGAACTGGTTTGGGTTTGTTATGCATGCTAGATTATAAATGACTAGGGGGCACGCCCCCTGCTCGCTAACGCTCGCCAACTGCCGGAGGATTGCTTTGCAATCCTCATTGGTACGCTGCGCGAGCATGCTAGCTACGCTCGCATCAATGAAGACACGTGTCCTAGCAAAAGGAATTACTTACAAATATTATGTATCAAAAAAATATTTTTCAAATATAAGTTTTTTGTATTACCGAAAAGTTAAGACAATACCTCTGAAATCAGAATTCAAATGAAAACTTTGAGCAAATTTTGACTCGAAATGTGAGCGATGCTTTGGAATTGAATGCGCAACATGTTGTTTGTGTGTACATTTCCCAGCACTCGAGCCACCTACACTTTTTCATCGAGTTTGTTGTAGAATGTTGTAGTGCAAGCGTCTTGTTGAACTATAATTGTTGGTCCTGAAAAAAGCTGCATTTCAAATGGCACTGAAAAGATTCTATGCTTTCTTTGATTTCTATTATAAGCTGCAACAGCTCGACTAAAATTCATTTTTTTTTTCAATAAAACTTCCATCCGATAACGGTAAAAATTCAATCGAGGCGCGAGGCTTTGTTGTAAGCAAACAATCAAACAATGTTGCCAAAACGCGATAAAAAATAACGTCTTTTTTGTGAGCCATGTAAGAGAATTATATATATAGATGTTTCTTTTCAATGGAAATCAGCTATATTTAAATTAATTTTATTTCCCAGGAATTAGAAAACCAAATGGATGTTGCAGAAAAACGAAGGACTACTTTGCTAAAAGATTTTCTATCTGTTTGATGAAGCCTATGCTATAGATGGTGGATGTTTATAATTGTGCAGCATTCTGTATCATGGAGACTTTGCTCCTTGAAATGATTTCTTGTATTTAGGAATTCAGAGGATTTTCTTTTTTATAATTGAGGAGTATTTTTTTTTTTTTTGATAATTTCTTCTGAAATGCAATGTTCATACATGTTGCTTTATACTACCAGTAGTAAATGTTCAATTTTTTGAAAAAACATTTTGTTTAACATATATGCATCTTTTTAAATTCTGTAACTTGTATGCTTATTTTGTGTAGAGTTCTAAAATGTTATACAGGCACCCCTCACTCAATGTCCGTGTTCCGTTCCCGTAAATAGGTTGAGCGGATTGGTTGACGGGCAAGGAACTTAATTGTTTGATTTTGTCGTGAATAAAGGCCTTAATGGGAAGAGAAAAAGGTCCACTGTGTAGATAACCAGTTTGGTTTTGGGAGTTTATCCGGGGTATGCATTTGTAAGCTTTGCCAGAGTCTTTGCACTTGTTCTAAGACCAAGCAGTTGTTGAACAGGTGAGACGTTAATTGAGGAGTAACTGTATGTAATTAATTTTAACTGGGTAATGTGTATGATTAGATTCTTAGTTAAATTTCTATTTTAAGTATGCTAATCATATGAACTGGTTTATTTTTGTATAGCATAAATAATGTGCTGTAATATTGATTTTTTAGTTATGCAAAGTTTCAAATGAAATAAATTACTGCTGTTTTAAAGACATCAAAATACGTAACTCTTATTTAAAATTATTTTTGGATTTGGATAGCAAATGAGGACAAATTAAAATTTTCTTTACAGATTAAGAGAGAAAACTTTCTATCATTGCCCAATGGTATTTTTGTACTGTAAAACATCAAAACTCTTCTATTAAATTTTATATTTGTTTTTAGATTTTTAATGTATATTTACAAACATCCAAAATTCTCTTGAAATTCTAGTTTAATAATCTTTATTCGTGTTTCAAATAAAAAGTTTTTTATTACAAACTCTTATTTTAAACCATAAGCAAAAAGTAGATTTGAAGGATAAATATTTTGTCAGTTGTAGTTTTTAGATCTAATGTAATTAATTAAAGAACTTATTTTTAGAACATTTTGTTTGGGTGTTATGAATTTAAGTAAATAGTCCAATCTAGGTTAATAAATGGACAATTGTCTAGGATTGTTTTAATTGACTGGATAAGTGTTGTAATGTAAATTTGAAAACTTAGTTGAATAGCCTTGCTTATTTTCTTGCATTTTTTTAACATTTGAGTTATTAAATGAAATCTTGCTTTGCTTCACATTGATCATAAAGCATCAAAACTTTTACTTTCTGGTAAAAGTGATAACATTTGGACTGTTCAGTATAAAATAATTTGTATTTTTATTTAATTGCTAAATTCCAAATACCATAAGATTAAAATAAAAAGGTAGATATGTATGCAATATTTAACTAATGCACTGATTCATAGTTTATACTTTCAAATTTTGAAGTAATTATAATTTATTTTTTTATAGACAGTAACTTAGTTACATGTTTTTTAAATAATTAAAAATTGGTTCGAAATATTCATATTGAAATCTCGGGTTTAACAGTAAGTTCATACAATTTTGTTTCAATTTTTCTTTAAAATATATCAATAGTTGTATTCAGTAAATATTAGTTGCTTTTCATGACTGCATATTAAATCGAAAAGCGTTTTTATAGGCTTATTTCATTGCATAATTAGAAAATATATAAAACACATCTATACAAAAATTTAGTTGTCTAGGACATTTTAAAGCATAACTTTTGTTGTAAAATTGAAATTTATAGAAAAAATATAGTTAATATTCACACACTAGAAAAATTGATACTTGGAAATATATATATTATAATCACAAACTGTCAGAATTAACATAATGTTTTTACTTTGTCAACCCATTTAAGAATAGTCCCATTAATTGCATAGAATAATTCTATTGTGCCAGAAGGCTAAAGCTAGTTAAAAAGTTGCCCTGGGGTTTGTTGTTATCAGATATATCTGTCTTTTACTGAACAATAAATTCAAGTTGATGAAAGCAAAAGCAATTGATATTAATTACAAATCAGTTTAAAATTTGATCTTTCAGCTATTTTAATTGTTAGGATTGTTTTCCTATTTGAATTTTGTAAATTTCTACTGAAAGCAACGCAGAATCAAATCAACAAAGGTTTTAATTAATGTGAATATCTGTTTTAAAGAATCTCTTGAGACATTTTTTCGCTAACACAACTAACAAAATATCGGATAAATAAATTAAATCAAACTAAATGTGTGCCGAGAAAATAGTACTCATAAAAACAGATTTTGCCTATATTGTACTTTGACTTTTGTATGATAAAGTGCATATGTTAGGTTCTAAAAAAGAAATATACACACACATCTATATTTGGGTATATTTTTATTTTAAACTGTATCACTTATCTAAACTTACTCATAAGATAAGTATTATTTATATGATGCAAAATGCTGCTTGTTTATAATATATATTTAAACTTGTTATTGATAAATTCCATCATGCTTGGATATCTCTAAGACTGTTGACAGAAAGTGTATATACTTATTGTACAGTGCTCAACATTTTCTTAAGTAAATAAACTAATGCTCATTTTTTAAAGGGTTCAGTGCACTTTCTTTGTTGTTCATTTCATAATTATGTGGCACTTAAAGCTAGGTGTCTTAATTTATCAATGCGAAGAAAACCCGATGGAATGTGAAAGTAGGGTATCTGAAACCTTCTGTCCTAACCTGAACCTTCGCACTGTAAACCTTTGTGATCGTTTTACTACTAAACAACTTCTAGTTTTTTGGTTAGGTTTTCCAAATATCGACTACTCTAACTACTTCTATATCTCAGCCTCCTGGATTGAGAAATCAAGCTGGAAACTAAATGAATATCACTAGGAACTATTCTCCTTTGGTTTCCAGAGATCCTATACCTTCTTTATTTATGTCAGTTTAAGTTTACTAGGGAAACTTCAAAAAGTTTCCCAAGAGAATTTACAAGAGTGTGTTACTAATATCGCCTACCCATGTTCAAATTACCACCAACCAGGCAAAATGAGGAGCTACTATTAAAAACGAGTTGCTAGTAGAGCATACATACCTACCTTTAGTATTGAATGTACTTTCGAGTCATATAAATGAAATTATGATTTGGAAACACTTACCTGTATATTCCCCGAATGGAATGGAGACAAGAAATGCGTTGATAACAGCCTCAAATACTTCGGATGCAATAGTGTTGTTGATATAACTGATAGGAAACTTGTCGGTGGTGCTATGTGTGGCAAAACCCTAGAGTCAAGGTAACTACATAAACTCGGATGTAGCGCATAGTAGCTTACAAACAAGAGTAGGCGATATTAAGCACAGGGGCGAATATTTGGAAGACTTACCCTACTTTCACATGTTCCTCTTTAAACAACAAAGAAACACTTTATTTCTCTGTTAATATTAGGGAGAAAGCTATTTGCTCCCTTTATATATTGTGGATGCTTACAATTTCTTGAAACTGCTTAAATCGTTGAAATTGATTTTATAGTTGTTACACTTTGACAGAATTCCAGGGATGCCACCGGCAACTAAATTCGAACTTTTGCACCTAGGAGTATTTTTTTTAATAGCAAGATTGTCTCAAAAGCTATTCAAAGTGTTGGTGACTGCAAATTTTTAAATGTCACCCAGGTTAATAAGTTATATCTAGCTATTTTTTAACAAGTGGCACGAATCCTCGGTCACCATGAATTTATGCTTATGATATGGGAAAAAGGATTTCTGACCTCAACCTACTGCATTCTAACTGTATCAAAAACTTCTGGTGAAATATAAACATTCTTATTGCTTGAATGAGGGATGCAGGTTAGAATAATTTTATGTTGAAAATTGTGAAGGAATATCAACTTGCTCCAGCTCTGCCGTTGTCAAAGTTTCCATTTCAAAAAATCATTTCAAGACTTGTACTGATGGTTTAGTTGCAGAGACAACTCCAGAGCTGCAAGGTTAATTTTATCAAAGAAATTATATCCTGTCCTTCAACTCTGTTCCAGCCTTGACACAAAACTATTGCATATAAAATGTAGCTATGGTGAGGGGCAATTTGTATCCTCGGAGGCCTTTTGGCAATACAAGCAAACTTCCATTGAATTAAAGAAATTGGGGATCTTTAAAATGAAGGATTAATATATCACTGCAATCTTTACCCACATACTGTGGCATAAATGGTAATGAAGTAGCAGATGGTTTGAAAAATATAGTTCCTTTACCTAAGGATCACTCATAAATGAATACGATTGGCGAAACTTTAGTTTTTTGTACAATTTATTAATAATTATTAGACTTTTTCTATCGAGGCCAAAAGTTTTTGATACAAAAACCAATGGAACCCAAGTTTCATCAAAAATTGCGCTGTAAAATGTCTTCTGAATGCTTAAGAATTATAAATCTTTCGATATTGTATATTTCCTATATGGTGTGCCTAGTGAAACCAAATTAAATACACACCTTTTGGAATAATAGTTTAAAACCAACAGAAAATTTTATTAATAAGATACGGAATAACAAAGTAAAACAAAAGGCAGAAATCCATGGAGGAACTTACAAAATAACATTCAAGATATGATTTGTCAACATTTAAATTTTTTAAATGTTTTTTCTTTATCACAAGAAAGCATTTTAGGAATTTTCAGAAAGACAACAACTTCTAAAATGTTAGTTAATAACAAATACTACTTCCAGTTTGGCACTGTTTGTAGTTAATTTTAAGTTCATAACAATTAAGCTATTTTTATTAGCACTAAGTGAAGTTTCTTAACATATGCATAGTGCACGAAACTACACATATTTTAATAAGGACACATTTTAATACCACCCCAGTTGCATGAAACTAACAAATACAATAAAGTTTCAAAAACATAATATATAAGTACCTCAGAAACCAATTATATACAAATACAGAATATTTACAGTGGAGTTAGATCTGCATGAAAATTGAAGAGCATGATAAACTTTTGACTCCTATTTTTGAGGATACACCTATCAGTTATAAATAAAACAAATTTGAAATCTCAATCAACAATTTCTGCAGAAATTTATTCTTTAAATTTAATGTTACGTCACAAAGAAAGTTTTAAAATGTACACACCAGTGGCCTCATAAAATGAATAATAGTTTAACAACAGTTTTTATGAATTATCTTTGATGTACATTTAAGAAACAAATTACCTTTCAAACTATTCTTATATTGTTGACATATCCATCAGAATTTGAAGTGTGGTAATTATTAGTGAGTATTGTACAAGTATCAAAATATCTTAAACATATTTTATATTTTCAAACATCCGAGTTTTTTTTTACAGATTTAAATATTAGGTCATAATTTATTTTTAAGTAAAAAGTAAGATATTTTAAACAAATCTTAAACCTATAAGTATGCTTAAAGAAATGTAGAAAAGATATAACAGCATGCAAATATAAGAATTCTCTGCTCAAAGGATTTTAACATAGCTTCATTCAAAATGTATCTGATCATTGCATTAATCATAGAAAACTAGTTTTAGGAAATTCCTAAATCCCCAATTCTAATTTACGATACATTAGAATTAGGACGATTAGACTTTCCTGTACAATAAATGAAGTAACTTACAATTGTGAATATTAAATATTAAGTGGTAAAATACCGTTATACGTTACTTATGAAAAGTACAAATGTTAGAATAGAATAGATTGTTAGAGTACATAGCATTCTAAAATACATAATTACCTCAAAGTATGATTAATTTTAGTAGTATTTTTAAATATCACCTTTACTTCTACAAAGATTTTTACTTTGAAATGTTTTTATTTTATTTTCAAGGAATCTTGCCCAACCAAGATTTAACTATTAAAAAAGTTCATGTGATTTAAAAAAAAATAAAAATAAAATAAAAAAACATAATTACATCCACCGATAACTTTGTTTTCATATTAAAACTTAACATCTAATCTAGAGTTTTGAAAGTGGTATCACAGAATCTCAAACTTGAACATCAAAATTCTAGCAGGTGGAATGTAAAAAAATCTGGAAATAGTAATATATTTAAGATTTTTTATTTACTTAACATATACAACCAACTTCTTAATTTTAAAGTAATAAATTCCAATAAGTATAGAGTGAAGTATTTTGAGATCATAAACAAGGAATTATATATATATCACAAAAGAGGAAGCAAGAGTCATGCTGTACTAATTAATTACACAGGATATCAAAAAGGGAAATTAGCATTTTCCACTCTGATTTTCTTGGGCTTAGCAGCAACGGGAGGTTTTTTCTTGTCAGATACATGAGCTGTCCCAGAAGTTTTATTTTGCGTGTTTTTCTTTTGAACTAAACTGGGGTTTGAAGCTTGGGATGCCATGTTATGCAATACATCATAAAGAGCAATGGGAGAGACATCCAGTTTCAGTAATTCTAGAAGCACTCTGAAAAATAAATAATTTGATAAAGTAAAAATCTTTTATTTCTTCAGGTTAAATTTAGATCGCTCATATTTACTTTGGTTTGTTTTTATGCTTATACAAGGTGTAACATAAATTTCTTAACATTTCAATAATTCATAAAAATTGCAAAACTGGGCGCATTAAGGTGAGGTGTACATGAAAAAGATTATCAAGAGCTGGGATTTTTTGGCAAGGGAAAAACCTTTAGCTCAAATTTTCACCAATAGAGAACATTCTAGTGCAAATGAGAGCCCTGTAAAAGAGGAGTTTCTGGCAACTCAAAATAAACGTGCATTTTCAGTTGATGGAAAGAGGTAAGGCTTGCTGCTGACATTGGTGGATGTGTAAAGCTTTTCTATACGAGGAAATTGGCAATGTAAGCTGTGTTGAAGCTTTGGACACAGAAAGGGGTTGGAAGTCCTCTAACTTCTGTTGCACTAGTCTCTACTATGCTTTGAGGAAACTACAAGTTTGTTAGATCACCAGCAGACCAATTATCAGACACCCATGCCAGTGCTGTGGTATTGCAAATAATGACTTATTCCTGCATGTGAATAAATACACAATTTTCAATACTATTATCACAGTGGTTGCCCTGGGTGAAAATTGGAACTAAATCTCTCCCTTTCGGAAAAAATCCTCTTAATTTTCCTTTTTGTGCAAACATTAGTTCAATTTTTATGAATTATTGAAACATCAACATATTTATGGGACACCCTGTACTATACCAAAGTTATGACTTGTTGAAGGGGTGACTCCAAAGAGTGCCAGCGCCCAGCACTGCGATTGATAGTCTATTTTCATAAGACCCCTGCTGATCCACTAAAGACCGATTGCCGAAATAAATTACAGAAAATAACTGATTGCAATGTTTGACAGTTCCCAGGGTTCGATACAATGGTATCCCAGATATTCAAATCGTTGTGCAGAGTAATAGTCACATTCACATAGAACATGTAAAATCTTTCCTCTACCATCCGGCAACCTCTACATAATGGGTCATCTATGACACCCATAATGTAGAGGTGTCCGTTCAGGGTACAGTGGCCAGTTAGAAGGCCAATAGCTATCCTGATTTCTTTCCTGCTCAAATTCAGCAGTTCCCTCGATCTATCCCAGGGAGACTGCTAATTGAGCTCTTTGGCTTGTCTTTGATCATTCGATTGAAGCCATGTATGGTACAACTCGGCAAGGAGCAAACCCCTTATAGCCCTCTAACCACATTGTGAGTCATACTCAAAACAGGCTCTGGTCCAATAAATGGTATCTCAGATCCATGTTTTGCTAATTCGTCTGCCGTTTCAATACCCTCAATGACCAGGGACCCAGACTAGAGAAACTTTGTTTCTCTCAGCCAGGTCTTCAAGTGCATTGTGACATCCCCACACTGCTTTTGAAGAGAAGCAGTGACTTTGCAAAGCCTTTAGGGCTGCCTGACTGATATCAGAGTTTGTAAAGCATCATAAAGTTCAAAAGTTTATTGGAACTTATCACACCTTCTAGAGAAGTGACAACTCAAAAATATAAATTTACAGGAGTCAAAAGAAAATTGAAAATCTTTAAGTATATTTTCCTTCTTAATTAGAAATTTCTAGAATTGAATGGTACATGCCAGCTTCCAAGAAAAAATGCGGACGATTTTTACAAGAAAAGTGACAGGTAACATAAAAAATGAAAACTAAAAATGCCAAATTGGCAACAATTGAACCAAAAGAAACCAACTCAAACAAAAAAGCAATCCTGTTCTCTACTAATGTTGTTGGCATTATTTCACACAAAGAGATGCAAGATAAGCAATTAAAACTTTTCTTGAGTGTTTTGTAGGTATATTTAGTTTTTTTTTTGTGCAAAATTTAGAGCTTAATGTTTTACAATAATTGACCAACCACTCTGATGTTTTTTTCATGATTGCCACAGCTCATGATTGAAACTTTGAAATCGGTGTCACTTCAAAACTCTCCCTAAAGAGAAATTTGGAAAATATTTTTCCATTTGGAAGACCTGAAAAAGTGTTTCTCTGCAAAGCTTCTAAAAAATCTGCAAGTTTTAGTGTATGTTATATCTATTGAAAATAAAAAGCACGCTTTTTGATTTGATATCCATGGGAGGTTCAAGTTTAATTGGATCATTTGTTCATTAAAAAATAAAATCAGCATTATGAAATATGTTGCTTCTTAATAACAAAGTGAGCATAACAACAAATTATAAAAATATTTCAAGATGACTTTAACAATTCAATAGCAATTTAGTTTTCTTTTAAATTAGTTTGGTATCAAATTATAAAACATAACTTTCATTATTGAAAAAAAAAAAAGCTTCGTTTATATGTTTTCGAAACCTGTGGAGAAATAACAATTTAGTTTGAAGGATTTTTGCAAATTATATTGGAATCCACTGTTCTACAAGACTACATTTCTAATTCATTAGCCTTAAGAAAAATGCTTTTAGTTATTTTTCTTGTTTAAAAATATTTTAAAGTAACTATTTGGTAAAATTAATGTAACTTAATTTTAGAAGTAAATAAATCCAACCCATGCAAAATTTGAGAAGTATTCTTATTGACTTGGAACAGATTTGTTAATTGGTATAAATATTTACAAATCTCTACTATTATAAAAGGAAGCAGTGCCGTAACTAGGCAGGTGCAACAGATGCAACCACACAGGACCCACTTGGAAGGGGGCTCAAAAGAGAGAGTTAGAACCCAAAGAGAAGAGTTAATTTAATGGAAATAGATGAAACACCAGATGAAGGAAGTAACTTGACACTCAAAGAATTATTTCAAATAAAAATTTGCAGTGTTCTTGACACACTATTGTCTCAAATAGATTGGCGTTAACAAAAAATGAAAACTATCTGTGACGATTTTTGCTTTCTCTATGGCTTGCCTTTACAATACAAGAGTGTTGCAGATTTTAAAAAAATTGGCTACAGATCTCGCAGCAAAGATTTAAAAAAGCATGAATTCACATATGAAATTGAAAGTTTTAAGTTTCGACTCTTAAAACAAAATATAGAAACTGCATCTCTGATTAATATTCTACAGGCTCTTCATGACTTTGGTTTAATCGAGTCTTACTCAAATATCAGTGTCACTCTTCGAATATTTCTAACTCTCTTCCATTTTCTATTGCTTCATGAGGGAGAAGTTTTAGCAAGTTGAAATTAATAAAAAATTATTTAAGATCAACTATCGGACAAGTACAATTATCCAGTTGTTCTATTACTTTAATAGAATACAATATTGTTAAATCTATTAATGATAATGATGTAATTAATGAATTTTCAGAAATAATACCTAATTAATTAAGGAGCCTAAATGCAAATTCTTGCACAGGAATGGCTAGTTACAGCACTGAAAGGAAGTGTTTGTTTTCTATCCTGTACGCAGTATCCTAACGAATCTATGGCACTTACAGTAATAGGACATTTCATAGTTTATAAACGATCATAGTTTATCTATAAATACGATAGATAAACTATGATAAATATTGCGACAGTAAATGTTTTCATAACTTAAATATTAATTATAAATTCAAAGAGAGGATGCTACTAAATATATATTTTTAATGTTAAAAAAAGTATTAGTCCCCAATTTTTTAAACTTTATTTGAAAAAAAAAGAATTTTTATATTTTCAAATGCATAAAAACATGGCTTGGAACTTATACAAGACAAAATTTCCATGCATGTAAATTTTAAAATATGATGCATGATAATGAATGGTTTTAATTTATACATGAGGGGAAATAACTAATGTTCATGTCAATTCTAGGACAATAAAATATTCTAGAAACTTGAAATATAAGGCCTACAAAAGAAATTTTTAGTTCCGTTTTTTAGTCTCATTTGGGTTTTCTTCTATTTTATTTTTCATTTGTGTCTAAAAGTGCATGGAATTGGATTTGTTTGATATAAAAATCCAGTTAACTGCATGATTATACATAAAATTTCATATGGTTTATAGTTTTAAAATTTTGACTTAATAGAGTAATTATGTTTTTTATTGGTTGCTCAATTAAGAAGAATGAACAATTTTTAATCAAGTCATTAGTTTCAGAAAGTTGTGTAGTAGTATCCTTCAGTTGTGTTACACAGTAGTGCATAAATGTGGTTTTAAAATAAGGAAGACTAGTCCTCAAAAATTTGTATTTGCTTTGGTATAATAATTATAAGATTTTGAAAAAAAAAAATTTTTAATAAAAGCATACATATTTTGTTTTTAAAAGTGCCAAGAAATCACATAATTTAGGAACAGCGAACACTTTAGAAAAGTAAAGATCTACTTAAGTTATACTTCAAATTTACCCATTTTAAAAGATTTAACCCATATGACTGTATTTAAGACTAAATATCAATTCTAAGATAAAAAAATTAACTTGGACAGTTCTCAAAGTTTTTCTAAAGATATAAACAGGAATAGTGCATAGAATCATACCAAAGTTGGATGAATTGATTATGAATTTTTTAAAGTCAGTTGTCCAGATTGAACAGTCAGGAGTCAACTTCTCCAAGACACTTTTTGAATCTGATTCAGCCAAAATATACAAGAGGTGGAATATTTAATATTTCTAAGGTTACATTTTTTGAGGGAATACTTTCTTTTTCAAAAAGTTATTTTATTTATGGGAAGGATTTGCTTGTTAGCATAATTTATTACTGATATTCAGGTCGTATTTCTTTCTACAAACAACTATTAGGTTGAATAAAAATCACCTGGTATAGCTTTTAAAGAAATGTAGTTTTTGAGACCAAAACTACAAATTGCTGTTGGTAAAAAATCTGGATACTACAATAACCACCAAATCTATCACCACACATAGAATAGTGATGAAAATAAAAGCATCAAATGGTTACAAACCGGAATAGATGAGGATCAATAGTAACACCACTGGCCTTGACAAGTTCATACAGCTCAAGATCTCGACTTGACAAGAAATTTTGAACATTAGAATTGAAAGAAATTCTTTGTGTGTAGTGCTGATTAGCTCCAGTCATTTCTGCAATAAAAATAAACACATTAGAAGATTTCAAACGGACTAAATTTTGAAAAATGACTCGTATAATCTGTTTAGTTTACACTTTAGTACTTAAGGTTTATGCAAAGGTCATAATCTCAAATCAGAGTTAGATCAACCTAAGGTTGAATATGTATATAAAATTGAATTTGTCAAGGTACAAAATTTTTTCGCAATTTTCTTATAACTTTTTATTGTTTCTACTTGCTACGCAGATGCGCAAGTCCTTGGATCAAGATCATGTAGCGATTTACTCTCCCAAACGTTGAAATCAAAATGTGTTTTGGTTTTAATTTCCAAATATGTACTACAGGAAATTCTTTTCCACAAAAAAAACGAAAAAGTTGGGTTCAGCTTGGATTTCAAAAGTTTTTGTGTCAAACTTCAAAAAGATTACCAGTTTTTGGAACTTGCTTAATTCACATCTGACATTTTCTCACGTTATTTAAAAAATTGTAAACAAGCACGATGTTGTTGCCAAATTGAAGAAAAACATAATAGTTTCTGTTTTAAACCTCCATTTATTATTGTTTCTAAATAGATTCATAGCTTGTTGTCATGAAAAGAAAACATATAAATTAAAATAAATGAAAATTTTCAATTCACTAATAAATTTCGAATAAGCAAACCCAGCATAAACGAGTTTGTTTACTTATTAACCACTTGGAGGCGGTTGATTGGTCAATAAATGTCATGCTAAGTTTGTTTTGTTTTGCAAAGTGCTGCATGATAGCGCCCGTCTTTGTTTCGACTTATATCTTTTTGTTTCCATGGTTTAAGATACTTGGATATTAGATAGTAAAATTTCAACAAACATTATCAAAGGTTAATCAGGGATACTTGTTTTAATAATTTTCCTCGATAATCGCGTGGGTTGTCAAGGCGAAGAAGGCGTCTCCAAGTTTATCTTGTTTGTATTGCGCAACTTACCGGCAATTGATATTCTCTATTCGGTATTACTGTTGCTAGTGTAAGTCTTCAATAAGTATTTTTGTGGATAATTCATGAACTTCGCTCAAGCAGGTTAGTGTATTTTTTTATTTTACTGCCGCTCTTCGCACATTTCAATGGCAGCATGCAATTTAAAGATGTATGTGAACCGAAAAAATTCCGCTTAAGAAGTTTTCAAGTACCAGCCTGTAAAAAACTCGCTGAAAAGTACAACGTAATGAGGGAGATAATGATATTTATGAAGAATCAGGTCAAATATCAGGAAGTTCCCATTCAGGGGGGACACAGCACCCTTTGAACAATTTCTTTTGTTTTCATACTTACAATAAAATGTTTTTGTGTACCTTGTTCCAAGACACATTAAATGTACATTGCCAAAGAAAAAATATAACTGTTTTTCTTTCCCAACAATTAAAAAAAATTAATTATAAAAAAATTAAATTTTTGTAAAACTATTTAAATATTTTCAAATTTTTACTCCATGTGCTAATTTTAATATTAAAAATTATTTTTTGTTTATTTCCTTCTATGAAGTGTTTATTACATGTACCCCAGTTACTTTTTCAAAATATATTTTTGTGACAAATACTGTGAAAACGAACAAAAAAAGACAAAACTGATTTCAGCAATTTTTGAAAAAATAACTATTTTTCCAAATCTTTATTCTATGCACAAAGTTATCTAGCACAAAAAGATTCAAATCTCTTCATCAATAACAATAAAAGCCTTAGCATTTTAAACACACTGTAGTCAGAAAAATAAAAATCTACAAAAAGCATTGATATTTAAAATGCTTTCAGTTTCGTTCATTATATTGGATAGGAAAATAATTTTTCAGGAAATTGTAATCCATTTCATTTTATTGACTGCAGAAATGAACATGAAGCTTATTTTATGTATCATTCACAATTTTTTAGGCATATAAGCACTGTGTTACAGAAATTAGTTACAACTCATTTATTTATTGAAAAATTAAATTTAATTAAACAAAATTTAAAAATTTTGTGAAAAAAATCAAATTATTGTTTGCAATTTTTTTAAAGCTCAGAAAGCTAGTAGTTTTAGTTCTAAAATGTGTTTATCATAACAATACCAGCCACTGTAGCATCTACTAAACAAATTTTTAGCATTTACTGGCTAATCCACTCTGCTAAAAAAGAATAGGTTACCTGATGAAAGAAGTGGCTAAATTTACTTATGTTACGCATAATGTGAAACTTTGGAAAAAAAGGAAACATGAGAAACCTGTTGAGAATTTTGCAGCAGCTGTAGATTATGAAATGTTAACTTCATATTCTGAAAGTGATTATTAGATGAAAGTACTGTTGAAAATAATAGTACAAAAATAAGCTAAATGTTTTCACTTTTTTTCTAATCACTAACAAACACTTTAGGCTCTGTGATAGCAGATACTGCTCATTTACTATCACAGCTTCACTCCATTCATTGCTGCTCAGCCTTCACTGACACTCAGATGCTAAAGGCAACACAGGACAGTTACGACTGATCTTAATACAGTTCTCACAGTCTCATGCAATAACAATCTTTCTACTTGTTCGGTCATCTAACGAATTTCGGCCTCTAAATATGTATTGGGATATTGTAGTGAGCTTAGCCACCACTCCAAAATTTAACTTACGATGCAGTAGTATAACAGCGTGACCCAACTCTACCATAAAGTACTTTTTGGTTGACAAAGTTGCGCTGTTTCATTCCAGCTTGTTATAGACTTAACGTAATGCTACTACATTTTAAATTATGATTTTTTCATCTCATGTTTTCATTCTTAGCCCGGGAGCAGGCGCGCGAAAAAAAGCAACGGGAGTAGGCAGGGTATCTCATACCCTAACTTTTCCATCGCTCCTTACAATCATAAATAGTGTACAAAATAATTTTTATAACTAAATTAAAGCAGAAATACATCTAATAACATTTTTAATTTCGTTTGTTGCCCAAAGATCAGTAATGATCACATGAGAGGATTTGTGAACACAATTATATAAAAGTCGTATAAACGCTTTCATTTCAGCTCTCATAGTAGCTCTTGTTAACTCTTGTAGATCTCGCACTCGTGGAAAACGATCCAAAATCGATGCAATATAAATGTTAGTGCAGTTCAATAAATCTTTCACCATTTTATCAGAAGTTTCTAAGATTCTAACGGTGTTCTAACATCTCTTGAAATAGCTGTGTTTCCAAGAAATTTGATTAATAAATTTTTTTTTCTGGAACTCTCACATTAGTCCGATATTTCTTTTTTTCCCATGTTGTTATTTCATCTTGACCAACATAGAAATCATTTTCATTTGACGAATCTATATCTACTTCAATATCTGTGTCACCGTCTGTTGATGAATTATAATTCCTATTATATTCTTCTTCATAATCAAATCCCTTCTTCTTTTTCAAATAAAATTTCCTCATCCGTCGAAACTGTTTTTATTTGAATAAAAGTTCTCAAACTCTTCATTTCTTCGTCGTACATTAGATTACGTACCATATTTGCAAGGTGTGTGGGTGGCATGACGGAAAAAATCTGAGTGACAAGGATGGGCGCGCTGGGTATAATATACCCGAAACACAAAATTCCGGAATTTCTATTTTTAGAATTCGCCTGCTGACCTGGCCCGTCCAAGGTCATGACCCTACATTCAGCTACACTGAGATTCGTCCACTTTTAAATGAGGGGTCGAGAAATAGACAGAACAAAAGATGGGCGCGGGTATGTCACACCCTGCGCTCCCGTTCCCGGGTTAGATAGTAAAAAATATGTGCTGCATATTTTTAGCGTTTAGAATAGAAAGTTTTCAATTATTCTCCTCCAAAAGATTATTACCAAGAATTTTACATTTCTAACTGCACAACTAAAAGATTTTCGGACTTACTCTTTAAAGTTGTATGGTTAATAAATAATAAACAATTTTGATCAATTTTAGGGTATTGTGTCCCCTTGAACAATAGGGATAAATATGATACCAATGTGCAACCAAATAAATTTGTTTCAACAAAACACCCACACCACAGACCGAGTGCTCGAGACCTCTTCCTCATTAATAATTGAAATTAATGATATATTTGCAAAAATAATCGTGATAGGAAATGGGTGGAATTCTTTCAATCTGTTTAAAATCCTAAACTAAAAAAATGTAGGAATGAAAAGACAGTTCCTAAAAACTGTTAACTCTTGCAAATGTTCACAGCAATGTCGTCAATGTGTAAATTATTTGTCTTATGTGATAAAAGCGGGACCGTCGTTTCTTATTCGGTATGCTCACTGTGCTAGCAACCTTCAAGTTGTAGGCAACGCAGATTCGGTTCCTCCCTGGGTGTCTTTCTCTCTTCTGTGTCAGTAAAGCTTTAATTGTGCGTGTCTGTCTATTACTTGATATTGTATGTCTTTTGTCTCACGCAGTATGACCATTGATACCATGTAATAAAGTAGGTAGCTGATGAAGAGCATTTAGTCTTATGTGGAACAAAGAATTCAGATCTCAAAAAAGCCTAATGCAAATATATTTTCTGAAAAAAAGTTTTGTGATGGTTGTACAATTTAAGAAACTTGAGTAAAAAGGAAGCAGAATTGAATAGATGTATTCTAAGATTTCCTTTCTATGTGTTGACAAATGTTTGTTGTTTGACCACTAGGTCATTAGACATGCTGTTCAATATTTTTTCACTACTGTTAAAAGCCACCACTAGAGGTCATTTGTCAAAGGATCACTATAGGTTCTATTGGGTTGTGCATCTTTCTCTGGTAAAAGTCAGCAAAGAAGGAAAGGATGAGTTGCCAAAATTTAAAGTGCTTAATTGGGTTTTCTTGTAAAAGAGTAGATGAAGGCATTAAATAAAATAAGAAGTTTTATCTGGAAAAAGCTGTCAATATACTTGCATGTATAAAAAAATGTAATTTGTAATATTTTTTATTGCAGCTATGGCACCAAACAAGGACTCGGGCGATTCTGAAAAGAGCATTTTCAGAATTCCTCCCTATTATTATATGCATGTGCTTGATCAAACTTCAAATGTTACAAGAGTTGAAATTGGACCCAAAACATATATTCGTCAAGAAAATGAACGGTATGTTTTATATCTTTATACATGAAAAGGGTATACAGCATTTTGTACTATTAAGACATTGGTTTTCCGTAATGATTTGGCATAGGAGCCTTTACTTGTTGGACTAAAGCAGCTTCGTCAGATTTTGTATTTACTTTTAGCATGCCCAATGCATCTAAATTTTATGTGCTGAACCATTTCTCATGTTATTAGTGAGACCTGTTACCCCTATTGGAAGACTGGTAGATAATCTAACTGAAGATTGCAAATTAAAAAGTGTTACATTTTTTTAAAAAGCGAAACCACTTGCAGGCCTCCCAGAGGCGACTAAAAAAGCGACTATTTTTGAGGCAAGGCGACTTTTTTCAGAAAATTAACATTGAAATTTGTAAATTTGAACTGAATTAAGTTCTATGTTATTTACCACAAGGGTACAGCTTCAGTCTACGTTTATATCGGTGGCAACGGCCTGCCCTTGGTGCACTTAAGTCGCCAAGGAAAGAATTTTTTCAAATGAACCAATGAAATCAGACGACAGTTTAACGGAACTTGAAAGAACTTTCTAGAACATTCAAAATGAAATTTTTGAACTTTCCACTTTGTATTAAAAACCACAATAACCGTAATGCATATGGCTTACCTTAACCTGTCGTTATTCGCTATTAGAAGTGCGCCAACTCGGTTGTCACTGCTATAAACGCAGACTGAAGCTGTACCATTTTTATTTTTAGTGTCTACTTATTTTTTTCATTTAACCTTTTTGGTATTTAATAAAATTAGTATGTATTTGATTCATTCTTTTGTAACATAGCAATTTTTATTTCCTGTTAATTCCATTTTTGTATCAAAATTTTTAAAAAATTGCAACTGTTAAAAAATTTTTACCCTCGGTGAGATGTTTAAAAATATTCATAAAAATAACCTTTTCAACTTCATGCAACTTATTTATACTGTTTACAGAGTTGCCAAAAAATTTTGTTTTTGCAAAATTTGAGTTTATGCGTAAGGTGCTCCCTCCCCCTTTTCCAAAGACAAATTTTATTGTTTATAGTGGACTTTGTAGAGCTTATAAAGCTAAATAATTGGCAAAAATACCTGCTTATCATAATAACATATTCTGTACTTGTGGCGCAACCATGGGAGGTTACGGGTTAACCTCCCTACTTCCAAAGACAAATTTTATTGTTTTTAGTGGACTTTATGGGGTTTTATCAGACTAAAAATTTGCCCCCACCTCCCCCCCCCAATTTCTGGCTGCACCACTGTTCTGCACACACATTAGTACTCAAATATAGTATTTTCAAGCTATTTTTGTAGTTCAAAATAACGTTGCATATATTTTCCTCTTTTTTACATTTTGACTGTTTCACCCCTGCCACACCAAATGGGAATTCGAGCCTATTGGATGAAAGCCATCATGGCGTTGCACGTGGTGTTGGTTTGCGAAGCAAACCAAATTCCAATTGCAAAGAGATCCAATCGGCGTAACGTCACAATCTCTCGCAAAAATATAAATATTTAATTGAAAAAATTATTAATAAAGAGAAAATTAAATCGTATCAATCTGTTGTAAAATTTTCAGCGGATTTCAAATCAGTTAAAATTTTCAACCTATCTTTAACGATACCGATTTTACTAAAAAGAACAAAGCAATGCCAGTCAAAATGTTTTTTATTTGTTTTGCTGAGCGCAGGAAATGAAATCTTATTCATGTAATCTCAAATTAAACGAAAGTCATTCTGCGCAGCGGCGTTCGTATTGGAAAAAGTATAAAATTAAAATTTAAAAATTATTTATTTAGCGAAAATCATATTTTTATATATCATTGTAATGTGAATTTTACGCAGATTTCAAATCCGTTGAAATTTTTACTATATCTTTAACAGTCTAGGAGATAGAAAAAAGAACTACACAACTAAAGTTGAAACTTATTTGTTTTGTCTGCATGCTAAAATCGTTCCTCTGCAAAACCAAACGGAAACGAGAAAAATAAATTTAGAATATGTAATCTTTCATGCTGTTGCCATTCCAAAAAAAAAAAAAACCAAGAATAATTAAATTTCCATTGAGATCAAGTGATGAGTCATCCGCCATCTGCTTTCGAGTTATTTCCACGCAAACGATCTGTCGTGGTTTATTTTATTCCAGAAACAAAACAAAAGTGCTTTTTTATTCTCCAGGCCAAGTTTGTATGTTCGCGATCGTTAAAGATTATGTAAAAATTACAACGGATTTGAAATCTGCTGAAAAATTTTCACCAGTTCGATACCTTGAATGTGATTTTCTATAAAAAAATAATTTTTCAATTGTAACTTTAATATTTTCGCTTATTAAACGGTTCATCAGTTTCTATTGAAATGTGTGAACAAAAACGGATTCAACATTTTTAGATCAACTATAATAGGTCAATTAAACTTGATTCGTGAAAACGCGCCTGAAAAAACGCTTGCGTCGTAATTTTCGAATTTTTTTTATGAAACATAAGCATTTTATTTTAACTGTCTGTAAAGGTTCTATTTGTTGTTACCCTACAGCAGCTTTCTGTGTCTAATATAGTGTTAAATTTTACAAAATTGAGGAGACTATTTTGGCTACTATTTTTCACATATGAGGCAACTAAAGCAACTATTTTCAAAGGTAAGAACCACTGGGAGGCCTGCACTTGTGAAAGGAGTGTTGGTTTGCATAGCAAATCCTTAGGGGGAGTAGCCCCCTAGTTTTTATTAAAATTTCAAGTATTCAGAAAACAAAAATAATGAATATAATATAGAGTATTTGTTTAAAATGTTCATCTATTTTGACATACATGATTTATAGCTTGTGTTTTTTATGATTTATGTTTTTATTTTTAAAATTTACACCATATATTAAAGCTTAAATTTGATACTAGAGTCCTCTTTTCTCAAGATTAGACTGCAAGCAATAAAAAAAATGTGATTTTAAAGTACAATTGCATGTAACTGACCCACATAATCATGTGAAATCAGATCATGCATTTGTTTTAGAAAGTCCCCTAAATAGACCTACAGAAATTTTGTAGGCACCCTGTATATTTCATTTGTGAGTCCTCCATAACATCATTACCTGTCTTGAATCTTATGAATTGTTTCAGCTCGAGTATCTTCAAGCTTTTGCAAAACTTGATGCAGTGCTGCTTACTGTGTTCTGCTGTCATGTGTGAAGTGCAAATGCAATGGGCATGTGTTAGGAATCGCACATTGACAGCAATTTACTCTGTTCTAGGAGAGTATTAAACCAAGCATTTGAAGTGTGCTCTACATTTGTCTGACAAATTCCCAATCTTTTTTAATGGACTTAGTGCAGTATCTTAGTTTGTAACAATCAAAATTTGAATCTAAAGAAGTCCTGTTTGAGACAGTTTATTATGACATTTTCAAAAGAGCTGAGAAAATGTCTATTCTCATGTATTCTATCACCGAGGTAAAATGTTAAACAAATTTATTAGCCTGTTAAGAATTATTAGTGAAACTAGAATGCAGTGTTCCTTAAAAAAGATATTTAGTTTCCTCAAATATTAAGGAACATAATTTTAATTACAAGTTTCTTGAAATAAATAAGATGGGTAAGCTTTGAAAAAAGAGATGTGGCCAAGCTTTTTGACATGCTTTTTATGTCAAGGAAGACCCACTGTTTTAGGTTTAGCTTAAAAAATTAACAAAAAGAATTTTAAAAACAAAAAAACACAGCTGATTGTTTTTACAAAAGTTAATAAAAGAAATTCAAATAATCACGAGATTGCCATAATTCCAAGTGAGTTTTTGGCCTGCCTCATCCCGACACAAAAAGCACTGCCAACGTCTTTATAAGCTGTACCCTGTGTGAGTAATACTAATGGTTTATATATGCTGTTTCAGTGACACTGAAACCAAAAGGGTATTTTTACTGCCTTCTAAATTCATGTCCTTTCCTAGAAAAAGAATTAACTGCCATTAATTTCCATTTTTACTATAAAAATTTTCAATGCTTCATTGCTATGTTTTATTACTTTCACAGTGTTATCATTGGACCCACAAGTATGATCATTGTTCCTCCCTGTCACTATTGTATAATCAACAATCCTGTTGTTCGAAATGATGATAACGCCTTAGTTCAGGATATTACTGGTCAAGTGAAGTTGAGGCATGCTGATTTAGAAGTGAGACTAGAACAAGATCCATTCCCATTGTATCCAGGAGAAAAAATTCAAACAGTAAGGAGATGAAATTTTCATATTTAGAATTTGATTTCAGTTCAATAAATATTCTTGGGTTCTCTTCAATTTGTTTCTTAAAATTGTGAAGCCAAATATTAAAAAATTGTTTTCTCGAGATACTCCCTTAGCCAATAGTTTTTTTTATAATGTAGCATGTTTGGATATCAGGCTTTCCAAATAACAGTAATAACATATTGTATCCCAGTTGCACTATATGGCGTTAGAGCATTTTTCCCTCTTTCCAATTGTTCCACTTCTATTTCAAGGAACAGTAATTTTTAATATATGTAAAATTTGAAAAACTATACATGTTCATGTATTTAAATCAATGAATAGAGTTTATCTTGCAAGTTTACACTTTGAGTACTTGAAAGTGTTATTGTAAGCTGTTTATGTATGATTGTGAACACTTTTTCATAAATAGAAGTTACTTCAGTTGGGTCTTGTGTGTAGAAAAGGTTTCCTTTGTTTTTAGAAACTTGAAAACAAAGCTATATTCTAAGCTGTATAAAAACCACTAACTTTTATTTTATTTTTGCTGTTTTCAATCATTGTTGAATGTAATAAATTTTATTTTTTAAAGTTGTTAATTTCCTAACCCTCCTTTCTTAAAACGTTTTACAGATTTATTTTCAAAGACATATTTTCTTTTAGCCAGTTACTCCACTGACTGTCGTATACTCGAACACTGCCCTCAGACTGAAAGCCGTCCGGGATTTTGAAGACGACAGCGTGAAGCGTATAGCTGGAGATGAGTGGTTGTTTGAAGGACCTGGTATATTTCAAAATTGTACTACTTAATAACTTGAATCGCTGTTTGTATTGAAAATGTTTCTTTTCAAAAATAGTTGTGAAATGTATAAAAACTTGCAGACTGCATTGCGCCACTGATTGCCTAACTCAATTCCATTGCATTCACTAATACAAAATGGATTCTGTATTTCTCGATGTTTAAGCTTAATTTTTGTGTTCACTCACCTTTTTTGTTCCGTGTTGATATTTATCATCTAGATTTCTTATTACCTTCTATGAACAGACTGCTGAATTCTATTGGCCCATCTCCTAAAATTAGTATTTATCTGAAAAAATTGGAGGCTTGTCAGAGAATTCATACAATTGGGGTGCAAATACCAATGAAAATAAAAGTTCATATCGAGAAGGGGGTTCGCAAGGTTTCCATTCAAATGAAATTTATGTGAAAGTAAACTAAAGGGGTGGGAAAAAAGTATGGAAATTAACATAATTTATTTGTTGTTTACTATTGGACATTTTAAGAACGGTTTTATGATTTTCCCATTATTCCTATTATGTTTTTTCCTATTTGCAACTGTTTATTATTGTGTTTTAACAGTTTTTATTCTTTATTGAATTCTATTTCTTAATAATGCAGAGTTGCCAAGTGCTCCGGTACTTCAGGAGCTTTCAGCTAAAGCATCGAAAATCCGCAACACTGCATAATATATGGTTCACTCCGGAAATCGCGTCAATGCAGGGAAAAGGGGAAAATTTCCACTTACAAGGGAAATTTTCACCAGATTTTTCATTCAAACTGCGATATTTTTTCTTATGAAAAGAAAAAAAATTTCACGTACAGGGAAATTGTGTATTAGATTTGCGTTTCTATAATTTAAGGATAAAACCTTTTATGCGCACACATAATTTTTTATCCTTTACTTAACTATGGTTCTCTCTCTAAAAGAAATTATTTGTGCTTATAGGGAATTTTATGAATGTTTTTAAAGAAAAATATTCAGGTCTTTCATTTTTGTCCTTTTTTCACATTGCTCCTGAAGCAACCTCAAAACTTCTGAAAATTTTATGAGAAGGCTCCTGAAGCTGCTCATAAAAGGTTGGCAACCCTGATCTTGTTGAAATAATGTGCAAATGGAATTAAATGTTATGAAGATTATTATCAATTAAAACATGGAACTTTTGATCTTCATACACTCACTGCCAAAAATTAAGCACCAAAGGTAAAATGCGAAAAAAAAACCCGACAAGAACAGCTTTGACTGACACGAAATGCGGCAGAAAAGTAGCAAATAGGTTTATGCATGAAACAAAACAAATAATTAAATACAAAGATGAAAGCAATAGTGAATTTTCATAAATTCTAAGATGAAGTCATTGGAGTCATGAACAAAATGATGTTTAAATCCAAAACAAATAAAGAAAACCAACATTAATAGGGTATGTGACCACCCCTCATCTTCAAACAAAGTTTACAGCATGTGACCATGCTTTCTATGAGATGATCAACCACCCCCGAGTCAAGTAATCGCCATTCCTCCTGTAGAACGGTTTGCAATTCTGTGAGAGTAGCTGGGGGTGGGAAACGTGCAGACATAGTACGGCCGAGGGCATCCCAAAATGTTTCGATGGGATTAAGGTTGGGTGAGTATGCTGGCCAAACCATTCGCACAATCCCCTCATTCTCTAGGTAGTCATTGACAATGCCAGCTCTATGGGGACGCGTATTATCATCCATTAAAACAAACAAAAAAAAAACCAACTGATGCAGCGTACAATCTCACAGTGGGTTCTAGGACTTCATCCCGATACCGTACAGCCGTCACAGAACCCTGTGTATAGATGTGCAGGTCGATGCGATATCCCAGCAAAATCATGGCCACACCATGATGCTTCCACCTCGGAATCCATGATGCTCGATGATGTTGGGCCGATTGTTTGTGCCATATTCTCTCCAGAACCTTACACGTTTGTCATCTGGCACCTGGGCAAATCTCGACTCATCTGTAAACATAACGTTAGTAAGTTATAGTTAACAGACACAGTCCAATTCACATGTTTCCGACACCACTTTAATCGTACATCTCTGGATTAGACAGATAGAGGAATACAAACTCGTGGTACCCGGGCGTACAGTCCATTCATGTGTAGCCTTCGGCATACAGTAGTGGCAGATATTGTCTTCTCAATGGATGCTGCAGCCATAGATGTCACACGTGTGGAGGACATCGGTGATTGATTGTCCTGCTTCAAGGCGTCCCACAGAACGCCAGCAATCGCTATCTGCCATTTGTCTTCCGGAAGCCATTGAAACACGTCTGTCTTGAAAACTAATTGTACGAAAGTTCTAAACACTTACATGCAACTCCTCTAACCCTTCACAATGCTGGCTTCTTATACGAGTGCCTTTTCTGCATATTTTTCTACACGAAACTGTGATTGGCTGTTTCATAATATATTTGCATACTTCCATCTACCTCTGCAGCAAATTGCAGCCTCTCAAATTCAGATTGGCTTCTGGAAATTAAGATTTTGCTCTCCGTGCTTAACTTTTGGTAGTGAGTGTATTACTAGTTTTAACAATTGAGTTTTTAAACATATTACCAAAAGGGTTATCTGAGTTTTTATTTATGTGCATATGATTTTTACAGGTACTTTTATTCCTCGTAAAGAAGTGAAAGTTTTAGAAACCGTTGATGCTGTTATCATATCCACAAATCAAGCCTTAAAGCTGCGTGCAAAGACAGAGACAAAAGATAGGGATGGTAAAAGCAGAGTAACTGGCGAGGAATGGATAGTAAAAAAGACTGGAGCTTATTTACCTGGAGCATATGAAGAAGTAGTTGATGTTGTTAATGCTTACGTGCTAACAGATAAGGTTAGTTTATGTCCTCTTTTATATCTAATTTCCTTGTGCAGGCTGCTTGCTTCTAGATAAAAGGATTCTTGGTTTAAGTTTGGGGCTAAGGTATGGATGTTTGTCCATTTGAAGTGAATGTGTAAACAGGTTTACCTAAAATGTATGCATTTGAGGTGCAACGAATCCCCCAATACTGTGATGCACCATGGTAACAGGTGGGTCACAATTCCTCCCTTTTAGTGCCATGAACTATGTTCTATTGGCATTGGAAAATAATTACATTGAAATTACCTGCACTGGCATATAAAACTGCTTTTACCCAAAATCTTGTCCTCAGGAGCACATCTTTAGGTGGTTACAATGTAAAGATATACCCCCGTTTGTCAACACTCTTGGGTACCTTGCAGTGGCATCACTACCGCAAGGTATCCAAGTGATGTTTTCTTTTCCCACAGGGTCTTTGGTAAACTGTGGGGTCATGCTAGTAGGGTATGTGTTTGTTGAATCCAATTTTTGTTTTAATATTGAGTTTTAGTTCATTTTGATTTTTGTAGGTGTTTCGTTTTTCAGGCCCGAGAATGTTTGCTATGTGTGCCGTCCCAAGTCAGGTGAAGGTGGAGTCCTAGGATGCATAGTGATGCATGCCCTTTGATCCAGGCTTCAACGTTGGTGGGTGATTGCAGTGGGCTTGCTTCAGCTAGTGAATCCATATCTAGACATTGTAGTGCTATATTCTAGTCGTGATCCCTGAGCAGATCCAAGAACTGTTGCTGATCAATTGGCTGACACTGTCTCCCTTGGTTGGTCTTCATGGTGGGCAGGGTGCATCAGAAATGAAGTTAATTCCTTTCTCTGTCAATTTTTCTAACCCAAAGAGAGGATTTGATGTGTAAAAGTAACTTGCTTCTAACAAAATTATAAAAACAACCTACCAAAGTTGTAATTTATATCAAAATTTCACTAGTGTTGACTGTTCAGAGCCTGAATGCTGCATTAATTGTGGGGAGATCTTGCAGCAAAATATTACCCTCATTGGACAACAGAAAAATATATTCAAGATTTAAAAATACCAAAATTCTATCTTTTCTCGAGGCCCATAAATTAATCCAATCCCCGTAAACCATTCCCAAATACATCATTTGCATCCATCTTAAAAACTGCAAAAAATCAATACTCAAACAATCAATGATCTGGTTCTTCCACCAGAACGAAACTAACCAATTGACTAAACGAACAATACAAACTTAATTCCTAGCAAAAACGTTGCAAAAAAGGCAAATCGGATCTCTGATAGCTAAAACCCACCCATTTCAGTTCCTCTGCATCTTGCATCGAGAAAACTAACCCCTTTTTTGGTGGGAAATTATTTTGTGAAACAATGAATTTCCTTTTATTTATCTCGATATTGTTTATTTTTGTAGGAAGCAGTTCATGTACAGGCCACTAGAACATTTCAGGATGAATTTAAGAAGGAACGAAAGAATGGTGAAGAGTGGCTCATCACTCGCCTGGATACTGAGACATACATTCCTGGTGTTTATGAAAATGTTATGGGATTAGTTAACATCACAACTCTCTCTAACCGACAGTACTGTGTTATCCTGGATCCTCATGGTGAAGATGGAAAGCCTCAACTGGGAAGAAAGAAATTGATCAAGGTATTCTAAGTTCTTACAAGAAAAATCCCAAGCAAAATAGGATTGTCTTGGCTCAGTGGGTTTGCTTCTGCTAGTTATAGGCAATACAGATTAACATCCTTTCTGATTTCAATCTATATATATAATTCTCTTACGTGGCACGCAAAAAAGACGTTATTTGTTTTCGCGTTTTGGCAACATTGTACGATTCTTTGTTTATCCCAAAGCCTCGCGCTTCAATTGAATTTATAGCGTTATCGGATGAAATTTTATTGGAAAAAAAAATTAATTTTAGTCGAGCTGTTGCAGTAAATAATAGAAATCAAAGAAAAAGGAGGATCTTTTCAGGGTCATTTAAAAAAAAGGTCCGTTTCGGGGCAAACTATTATAGTTCAACAAGACACTTGCATTACAACTTTCGACAACAAACTCAATGAAAAAGCGTGGGTGGCTCGAGTGCTGGGTAAATGTACACACAACCAACATGCTGGGTTTTCAATTTCCAAATCAGCGCTTACATTTCGAGTCAAAATTTGCTCAAAGTTTCCATTTGAATTCTGATTCCAGAGGTTCTGTAAATATCTTTTCTGAAAAGCAGCATAAAATTTAGATTTGAAAAATATTTTTTTGCAATATCATATTTTGTTAACAATTCCTTCTGCTAGGACACATGTCTTCATTGATGCGAGCGAAGCGAGCATAGGTTCGCGCAGCGAACCAATGAGGATTGCGAAGCAATCCTCTGGGGGTTGGCGAGCAGGGGGCGGGCCCCCTAGTATATATATATTTATGTATGTGTATATATATATGTATATATACTAGCCACTGCGTGGCTAGACCGACGTTGGCCGTGCCCGTGGTGTAAGGTATTAATCTGGTGTAAAATTTTCCGCAGATTTAAAAAATTATTAATTTAAAGAAAATCATATTTTTTAGGTAATAATCCAAAGTAAAATTTTCCGCAGATTTCAAATCCATTAAAATTTTCAATTTATCTTTAGCGATTCCGATTTTACAAAAATAAACTTAATCCCAGACAGTATGTTTTTTATTTCAATATGTGTTTTTATTTCTTGCTCTCATTGAAAATGAGAATGGAAGCTGAAATGGAATGGGACTGGAAATGTAATCTGTTTATTTTTTTAACGGGAAGGGCTCCTCCATTGCACAAATTCAAAGTGGAAACAAAAAATAATTTATTTACAAGCTTTTCTGAAGCGATAAAAAAAAATTGGCATAGATTCAAGGTCACGTTGGTAGAAAAGTCAAGATTGAGGGTGTTCTTCTTTCGTCTGTAGAAGATCCACAAAGAGAATAAAACTATTAAATTCATTTAAAAATCTTCTAGACTGAATTTTAAAATTTCACCGCTACTCAAAAATTGCAAAAAATTTGAACTCCCTGTGTGCCAAATCTCATTGCTGTAAGTGCCATAGAATTGTCAGGATTTTGCGCCCGCGAAAAAAAACCCCGCTTCCTTTTATAATAATATAGTATACATTTATGAACACATGTATCTACACTCGTGTGCAAAATTAAGAGAATTTGCACATTATGTCGAATTTCTGAAAAACTAATAGACAGATTTTAATGAAATTTGGTGCGAATACAAGGTTATGAGAAAGAGATGTACCATGCAAAAGTTATGGTACTCGCGCATGATTGTCAGTCAAGCTATTCAGTGCAGGAATTTCCCAAATCCGTGTTATGAGATCTAACCAAAAATGAGTCTAATATGAAGTATAGTCCCCTTTCACAGTCAGACAGGTCGCACAGCGTGACGGCATACTGGACACAAGGCAGTTGAGGAGTCCCTGTGGCAGTCTGTCCCACTTCTGCAGCAACACAGTTATCAGCTCTGTTATGGTTCTTGGAGATGATGGCAAGATGCAGTTGCCCTCCCAAGAGCATCCAAGATATGTTCTGTGGGATTTAAGTCAGGAGATCGTGCTGGCCAATCCAAACACTGAGTATTCTCACTTTTCAGTTAAATGTCAACCAGGTGAGCCCGATGTGGGCGAGTGTTATCATTCAAGAACGAGAACCGAGGGCCTATTGCACCTCTGAAAAGTCAAACATAGGGCTCTAAGATCTCTCTATACCTCGTAGCAGTCAGGAACCCTCTGTCAAACACATGGAGGGGTGTGCGGCCGTCCAATATGATGCTTGCCCAGACCATTACACCCTCACCACCATAGTGGTTCATTTCCCTGATGTGGGAGGGATGGTATCGGGTTCCAGGCTCTTCTCCAGATGAGGGTACGTTGGGAATCAAGTGTCCCGGCTGAATCTCGACTCATCTGTGAAGAGCCACTGAAGTCTGGTCCAAGGCTGAACCATGCTAAACTCGCTCACTTGTGTGCTACAGTAAGCGGAAAATAAACAGTGGGTCTTTTGGCATAAAGCCCTCTCTCATGAAGCCTTGAGGCAACCGTGAAACATGTGTTCCAGTGGCAGCTCACGTGAGCTATGAAACTATCAGTTTTGTGGAAACAGCGCTGAAAGTGCCTAATAACTTTGGGGCTCTAAGACAACCAAGTCTTTTCGATATGGATCGAGTATCCTGAAACTGTTTTCACACATTGCAGACAACACTGGGCGTTGCATCGAGCTCTGTTGCCACCTGCACTTGTGATTGTCCTGCCTCCAATCTACCGACAATACTCCAACTCATTCCTTCATCCATATGCTTGTGGTTACTCATTTTACTTGATTGCTTATAAAATTTACCCAACTCTTGCAAGAAACACTGCAAACAGGGTGGTAACAGAACCGGGAAATCAGGGAACTTTTCAATTCTGGAAATATCAGGGAATTCTCAGGGAAAATTTCCAAATTTCACAAAAAATCAGGGAATTTTAAAAATTTTTATGAAAACTGTAAACTATTGTCGTTTGTGGACTATTTAGAGATGCGCGATTACAGGTACTTTTGAGAATAGAATAAATCGTTTTTGCCGAAATTGTAAGTCGTATAAAGAACACCGGCGTCATAATTTTCGAACCCATCGAAAACCGCCGCAGTGGTTTTCGTTAACGGAGCGTCTCGTCGCCATGAGGACAGCGATACAACTTGTGGTATACAATTTTAAATTTGTGTAACTAATAATGTTTTTTGGTGCATTAAATTAATATTTTTTGCTCGCAATTATATTTTTGTAGAATTTTTTGGTAAAACTACGTTTATAGCGATGTTACGGCTTTGGCGCTTAATTGCGAACTTCTAAATTCGCCAAGGAAGGAATTATTTCAAATGAATCAATAAAATCAACCGACAGTTCAACGAATTTTGAAAGAACTTAAAAGAATACTAGCCACTGCGTGGCCAGCACGGCGTTGCCCGTGACGGTTCTTTTCGTGGGGTCTGGTGCTTACTAACTAGGTGCTGCTCGCTAACCCCTGGTGATTGCTACGAATACGGTTTGAGAAACAAACCAAATGATAATTCGTAGTCTATTGGATAACAGCCATCATGGCGTTTCCCGTGGTGTTGGGTTGCTTCGCAAACCGAATGGAAATTCGTAGCCTATTGGAATGAATTCCCTGTGAAATTCCATTTGGTTTTGCGAAGCAAACCAAACTATGAATATAGTGAACTATGTATTGCTTCGCAAATTCGATAACAGCCATAACGGTGTAGTCCATGGTGTTTTTATTTTCCTCTTTCGCTGAAAATCTCTCTAAACGTCAGAATCTGCTGCAAAAATTTTAAAGATATTCAATTTAAAAATTTTATTTAAAAAAAAAAAAAAACATATTTTTAGGTACTGATCTATTGTGATATTTTCCGCAGATTTCAAATCCGTTGAAATTTGAAATTTTTACTCTATCTTTAACGGTCTAGCAGATAGAAAAAAGAACTAAAAAACTCCAGATCAAAGTTTTTTTGTTTTTTATCGTCCGCTGGAAAATCATTCCTCCGAAATTCCTCGGAAACGAAAAAAAAAAATTAGAATCTGTGATCTTCTATGCTGTTGCATTCAATAGTAATTACATTTCATTAATTCATTAAAAAATTTTTTTGTTGAATTTTAAAATTCGCCGCGACCCAAGAATTGCAAAACATTTGGACTACCTGTGATGTAAGTGCCATAGATTCGTCAGGACTTTCTTTGCGTGCAGGAAACAAACAGACTGACAAACACTTCAGTTTATAATATTGGAGATTCATAATGAAAATTTAACCTTTTGACTACGACTATCGATATAATTAGCGCGATTCTTCCTTGGCGCGATTCTTGTAACTATCAATTCACTACAGCTGTAACGGCCGTAGTCTAAATTATTTCTTGGCGCGATTCTTATAACTTTTAAGGTACAACTGATGTGCTGGCCGTTGTCTAAATTCTTCCCTTTTGCGATCATGGTACTGCTGTACTAGCCGTAGTCTAAGGCCCGGTGTACACATCCGATTTTTCAACATGCGGCACCGAAGCCCAACTATGCGCACATAGCCGTGAAATGACTCAGATTCAGACATTTCGCGCCATTTGCAATTATTTTTCTATCGATGAAAACGTGTTTATTTCGTTAACTTAGAGTTAAAAAAGTATATTTTGAAACAAAATAGTTGTTACAGGATCAACCATTTATTAATCACTTCAGTCCGGAGAAGCGTGTGCGGCGATCTGCTGCGCCGTGGAGAACTGCGGTAGAAATTGCACGCAAAGTTGGACGTACATCGCCGCAGTGACGCCGGAGGCAAGTGTGTGCACTACTCCATTGGATCTAATGTATCTCAGACCGCACTTGCTTTACGGCAGCGGCGACGTACGTTGAAAAACCGGATGTGTGCACCGAGCCTAAGGGTTTAACTTTTTGCTTGCCGAGGTTACCATGGAAACCATAATAATCGTAATTCAGATAAGTTGCCTTAACCTGCCCTAACTTGCTACTAGAAATGCGCCAAAAAAAAAAACCCGCGAAGATCGTTGCAACCGCTTTAAACATAGACTGAAGCTGTACCAATTTTTTTTATGTATATTTGCATTTGATTTTGATGTATATTTGGATAATGTAGGGACATGTGTAAAAAGTTCATAATATTTTTTAAACAAAATATTTTTTTTCGCATTTTTTTCAATTGCTATTGTTAGAGTTCCATTAAGGGTTCCAGACTTTACAATAACAATTAAAATATCTGATGAGAAAAAATACAAAATATTTGTGGAGAATGATTCTTTTACCCCATCTGACCCTAAATATTTAAAAATATTGTCGTGGGTACTGTATATCGATACCAAATACGGATCCCGACATTTCTTAAGGGATTTGTAAAATCAGGGAAATTTTTGTCACACTATCATGGAAATCAGGGAAATATCAGGGAACTTTTTTTCGAAGATTTTGTTGCCACCCTGGCAAATGTCACCAAGGATTACCAGCACACAAATTGCGGAAAATGCTTTGTGCACTTGCATCCCCTCCACAGTCACAGCTTCGTCCACATGCACGTGTATGCTTACGTATTCAACACTGGATACTTGCATTCTTCTTCGGAGGCATAAAAAGTACCTTTGGTTCAGTACTATTTGTAAAAATAGACACAATGTGCAAATTTCTCTTAATTTTTTACATGAGTATAAACATATTTTAGGGGTGAAAATCTTCTGCGTTTATGCGGATTTTCGCATATTTTTTTTCTGCTGAGAAGTTTTGCTTTTTCTACAATTTTTTTCTTTAGAATTAAATAATATCATGGAATTACAGCCACAAATATACTATTCTTATTCAGCTATTTTTGTAGTTCAAAATAACGCATATTTTTTCCTCTTTTCACATTTTGACTGTTTTCACCCGATATTTATATCATTCAAATACACAAATTAACTTTTGAGCAAAATGAAAAGGAATTAAAGCAAAGAACAAAACAGTAATCAACCAGAAAACAAAAGTAAAAATGGAAGTATATATACAGTCGTGGCAAAAATTGTGGAAACCTTATGGAAAAAGTGCATTTCTGTGAGGTTTGATGGCTCGTATCACAACTTTTTTGGAGTCGTATCATAAACAGATCAACAGATTGATAATTTAATCACATATGTAATACAATAACTTAAATGAAGGATTTTTTTACTATAACAGCGGTTATTAAGTAAAATAAGAAATGCATTAAAAAATTAAGTTCTCAAAAATTATCATAATGTTTGTTAATACTTAGTTGGCCAACCTTTACTGTTAATTATGGCCTTACAACGCTTTCCCATGGATTGAACCAATTTTTTTTAGTTCTGCAGTTATTATGTGATACAAATCTATATATATAATTCTCTAAAGTGGCATGCAAAAAAGACGTTATTTGTTATCATGTTTTGGCAACATTATACGATTATTTGTTTATAATGAAGCCTTGCGCCTCAATTGAATTTATAGCGTGATCAGATAAATTTTATTGAAAAAAAAAACGAATATTAGTAGAGCTGTTGCAGCTTACTAACAACATGATGGGTATTCGATTTCCAAAGCATCGCTCACATTTCAAGTCAAAATTTGCTCAAAGTTTTTATTTGAATTCCGAATTGTTCGAGTTCTGATTCCAGAGGAACTGTAATTTGTTCTGTAGTTCAACAAATTTATATTTGAAAAATATTTTTTTGGAATATC
The DNA here is from genome assembly GCA_947359465.1 of Metellina segmentata. Taxonomy (NCBI): domain Eukaryota; kingdom Metazoa; phylum Arthropoda; class Arachnida; order Araneae; family Tetragnathidae; genus Metellina; species Metellina segmentata. The sequence continues at coordinate 131,494,915 of OX375874.1, forward strand.
AGATTTTGTAAACAATGTCTTCATTGATGCGAGCAAGCACAGCGAACCAATAAGGATTGCAAAGCAATCCTCTGGGGGTTTGCGAGCAGGGGTCGGGCCCTCTAGTATTAAATTATTGCTTCTAATAATTGGTTTTTATTGCTTGGTTGCTTCTGACTCACAAGTTTCTTTAGTCAGCTCTATAGATTATCTATTAGGTTAAGGTCTGGGCTATTCCAACAGTGGAATATGATTATTGGAAAAACATTTTTTACACAGAGTAGCAACATGACATGGAGCTGAATCCTGTTGAAATATAAATGTTTCTTTATCTTGGAAAAGGATCACGTTTGGAAGGCTTCAGTTTGGGCTCAAGTGCTTAATTAATATATTTTTGGGCATTTAAATTCCCATTAATTGCACAATTTTTGGTGTCATACAACCCCAGATCATAACACTAACGGGGTATTTCACGGTAAGTGTAATACATCAGGATGCAAATCTTCCCTAATTCTTCTCCTTATGCCATCACAGTTGTCATCACTTCAATGTTCTGCTGTCCAGTTAATATGGGTTTTAGACCACTTTAATCTTTTCAACCTTTGTTTGAGAGATAAAAAAAAAATTTTGTTTCTTTAAATAAATAATTTTTTAACTAACTTTTATATTTTTTCCCATACGAATTTGACTATGATTGTGTTCGAGAAATCACAGATTCCATTTCCTGTGCTCAAACAATTCCAGCCAAGGAAAGCAAAACAAATAAATAATTTTTTGACTGCATTGTTTAGTTCTTTATTGTAAAATCTGGATCGTTAAAGATAGATTAAAAATTTCAATGGATTTAAAATCTGCAGAAAATTTTACACCTGATAGTTATTTATAATGTACTGACAAATTAAATTAATGAGCATTAAAAAAAAGTAATAAATTATTTAGCAATACTTTAATTTTTTTTTAAAATTTGATTTGAATGTGTTTATATTTTCTTACGTGAATTGTGATTTACAGGGTGAGAAATCATTTTTTCTGCAACCTGGTGAGAGACTGGAAGCAGGCATACAGGATATTTACGTGCTTGGTGAAAATGAAGGTCTTATACTTAGAGCAAGAGAGGCCTTTGCGGATTCAAGTGTGACTCCTGTATGTATAATACAAATTTTCTTTTTCCTGTTTTTAGAAACTGAAGTAGTATAATTTCCACCTTCCCACCAAGTATTTGGCAAGAGCGTTTGTCTGCCACTCAGTACGTCCAAGGTTCATTGGGTGCTTTCTCACAAATAGTTGCAAGTTTGACCCTTGTAGTGTCGAAGGCTAAAGAAATCAGTTTTTAGAAAAAGCTTTGGAAACTTAAAAATATTTTAGTTATGGATATGAAAGATGTAAATCCTAAAGTGCTTGGACAGAACACTACAAGTCCAAAAATTGTTCAAATTGCTATAAGTAAATGAGTGCATTTAAATTCTTCCATTTGTTAAAGTTAGTATAAGTTAAATAAAGTACATATGAATGCTTGTTGAAATGATTAAGTTGGATTATATTGGATGTGTTAAAAATACATTCATTAAAAACTCCTGAAAATTAGTTATTTTTACTTACGGTTTTGCCCTAACACGTTAGAAATATAAGGTATTTCAAAGCCATTCTGAAACTTATGTAATGTTGGTTTTGATACATGTTAATGGCACACATGCCAATCAAGTTATTTCGTCACTTTATTTCCCTTTTAGGTTTTTTGTAAGTCTGATTTTTTATAGCTGTTTTTCATGACAGTAAATTTTTTTTTGCCCAAATGAGTTAGAGGACACGTCTTTAGGTGTGTACTTGCTTATCCGAGGTATGAGAGTGATCTATTATTTTACACCATGGCATTTACTATCTCTGGTACACGTGGGAGTCGCGATCCCCTGTTTGCCCAAGTGGACTTTTCCCTCTGCACCCTTTATTTTCACAATAACTTGACACTGTATGTCATGTTTGTTTGGTAGAAGAACAGGGATGATCTTAAACCTTAATTTAAAAATTGAATACTTGATTTTTTATTCAATATATAATTACAATTTTAATGTATAACTTTCAGGCTATTAATCGCAATCCTGGTGATCGCTGGATGATTAAAGGTCCTACAGAATACATTCCATCGACTGAAGTTGAAATTGTTACTAAACGATATGCTATAGCTCTTGATGAGAATGATGGTATATATGTGAGGAACATTAAAACTGGCCATGTGAGTAAAACCTTTAATTGAAATGTGAATACTTATCAAGTTTCAAAGTGCTTTTTAAATGCTTGTAATGCTGAAAGATCTGAATGTTGTTTGATAGTTCAAAAATTCAAGATATCAATTTGTTAAAAAAAAAATTAATTTGTTAAAAAAATAATAATTAATTTGCACAAAATGTTTGCTTGCTTTGTTTGTTATATCTATAAATTTCTTTGTCCAGAGATGTTTTTCACTGGATACTTATGTTTGTTTCAAATTTAGATATTGTATTTGAATTTTCTTTTATGTTGAATTCATTTCTTATATGAAACAGTTACACCACTTTAAAATGAAATGAATTATTTTTAAAAAGTGTGGATTGTAGATATGAAACCTTTTAATAATTTGTTTTCTCTAAGAAATTATGGTGTGGTATTATTGATAATTTGAAAAAGTAGTGAGATCTTCATTAATTTATTTATGTTTTCAACTGTTGTTAATAAGTTACGCCGCCCTTAAGAAAAATATATAGGTAGAAAAGAAAGTTATCAATTATTCAAATGTCGTTTTAAACAGCTTTGGATCTAACACTGATTTTAACTGTATTTTACTGCAAACAATTTTTTTAATCCAGCATTTCCTAATCCTATTGAGTGGAACAAAACATGAAAAGTAATTACAAACAAAGCATATTAAAAACTAGCTAGTTAATTCCAATCAAGTATTTATCTTACTAAGTGCTTTTATAACAGAAAATGAATTCAGTTTTCCGATATGTGATTTTTATTATAATTATGGAAATTCAATGTTAAGTTTTGATTTTTGGTTTAATTTGTGTATAAAATCAGCGTTTTACTTTATTCCCAAATTATGAGAGGCCATGGTAACTTGGTTGGAAGCGTAACGGATTAGCACTTTTTTGTTGGTTGCGACTTTCTTATCCAACCAGACTCCTGTACAAAGGGGGCTGGTGCACATTAAATCTGTCATGGCCTCAAATGTCCTTGTGTTGGCGTGAAAGTTTGGAGAGTGGGGTGGCAGGTTAGGCATGTCCTCATCATCTGACCTGGTTCAAAATTTACATGGTGTCGGATCTTTCCCTTCTGGTTTGATCCCGGATTATTGCCAATAGCACATTGTGTTGCTCCAGTATGACGTTAATTAAAATACCTACCTAAGTTACTAGAGCTGTGTGTCAATTATTTTTTTAAATAACAGTTACTGCTCACAAACACTCTGTTTCGTGCAAATGCTAAAATTGTGACCCAAGTTTTGAAAAAATGAACTCATGATTGTGAATGAAACGATTCATTCAATTGGGTCCATTTCATTTGTAGGTCGGAGCTTCTACTCTGTTTTGTCAGTAATTCAATAAAAGTCATAAATTTGCTAAATTCGTCGACACAAGCTCGCAAAATAGAGGGTTTGGTCCTCGATTAAAAATGCCAATAAATTATGTTTGTTAGAGCATTGTTTTCTTGTCACAGGTTCGCCTCGTTTCTGGTTCCACCTACATGCTGACCCAAGATGAAGAGTTGTGGGTAAAGGAGCTACCTCCCCAAGTGGAAGAGCTGATAAACCAAGGACACGACCCTCTGAGCGACCGGGGCACGTGGAGAATGAAGTCGGTGAATGTCGGTGGGAAGCCGAAGCAGAAATCCGAAGAGGAAGGTGCCCGTGCTATCACTCTGAGAGTACCTCACAATGCTGCTGTACAAGTATATGACTTTAAGCAGAAGAAATCGAGGTGATAAGGCTGTTCCTGTTACATGGACTTATGATTTTTTTAAAAATTGTATAGTGACTGAGGGCAACCGGGCTATATCAGATTTTTAAGTAGCTACTTATGAAAGCATATCGTAGCACAAAATCAAAATCGCCACTCCTGTTTTTAAATAAATGCATTTTTTAAACTTTTTTGTATGCTTTATGCAATTTCAGACGCATGGATTTTGATTCGTAGACTAAATTAGTAGTTTCAATCTAGTCACATAAAAATGTAACTCGATTTGTGCAATACAAAGTCCAAAATCCTCCAAACCTCGGCCATTTCGGATTATTTGCAGTTGTTTTTGTTAAGAAAACGATAATCTTCCCACCCACCCCGCATTATTTACATTCAAAACACGTTTTCAATACTAAACTAGCAAATATATAACTAGGAATAATTTTTCAAAAGGAAGTAAAAAAACTTTATTGTACAATGCAACAAATTTTACTTACTAAACGAATTTTTCAGTGTGGTATTTACTCCGAACATGTTCATTATTTTGTGTTGTTTCATCGATTTGATCCAGGTTGAACGCCTTGTTCTTAAAAGAGGCGGAGAGATAGAAAAAGTGAAAGAATAAAATGCTTGTTAGCAAAACGTCCCGATTTTTGACAATTCCTGGTTTGGGACTTTGTACTGTATGAAGTTTTAAACAGATTTTTATGAAAACAATGATTTGGTTATTTAGTTGAAGGTGATTTCTGATGTTGGTGCTGTGCAAATGATGATTAGGTTGGTAGTCAAATTCATGGAAGCCTGTTGGAATGATTTGTTAATTAACAAAATATGAAGGATTAAATGCATGTGTTTGAAAATGAGTATTCAGGAATATAAGAAAGAATTGTTTGTCTAGTAAATGTTTCAAATATTTCTCGATTTTCACCAAAAAATTTAGATGCTTTATATTTAAATAATTGAGAGTGCCAACTTGCCAAAGAAGGATTAAAAATTAATTTATTAGTGTGACTGATGTAAACATAATGTAAAATTAAAACTTTTTATTTGCATAGTCCAGCAAAGTAGATAATAAATGCAGTAAATTTAATATTTCTTATTTTTGTCATTTGTTCAAATGTTGGGTATTTACTGATTTTTATACAGTTGTATTTTGTATACAATATGCAATAAATGTTGATGGATATTTTGGTTTTTGTATAATTTCTTATAACTGTAAGAATGTCATATTGAAATTAAATTTTACTCTGCTTAACTGCAAGATTCTCAACAACCATTTGTTTTAGTAAACTTTTCCTATAAGTCAATGTACATTTTCAAGGTGTATGTTGAAATAGAATAATGCCTACTTTTCTATTCCACATTTTTGAATAAATTTGTCGAATGTTTATTTTAGTTACATTGGGAAAGTTCTTAGTCTTTGTTTTTATGACTTCAAATAAAAATATTCTTTAAGTTCGATCCCTATCTGTTAACCTGAAGAAACCAATGTTAATAATTTTTGTCAGGTGTTGAGAATGTTTGTAATCTGTAAACTAGTAAAAACATTTTTATGCAGTTTTGGTTCAAATTAATGCATTGAACTGTAAATTGTTTATTTGTATAATGTTGAAGCATATGATTTGTTTAACTATTTTATTTCTTTCAGGGTTGTTTTCGGTCCAGATCTTGTGATGTTAGCTCCTGACGAGCAATTTACACAACTCAGTCTTTCTGGAGACAAACCCAAGAGGCCAAATGTCATAAAAACTCTTTGCCTACTGCTTGGTCCCGATTTTTGCACAGATATTATCACCGTGGAGACAGCTGATCATGCTAGACTTTCGCTGCAATTAGCATATAATTGGTTAGTGTTGTGTTTGAAATAATTTAGAATTTTCATATCGCTACTTTTATTAATATACTAGGAAAACTTTAATAATTAGTCAATTAAAATTACTTGTCCTGCAAACTTAACTCTTGTGTTATATTTGAAATTCTATTTTGTTCTACATAACATTAAAATTTCTATTCTGTATTCTAATGTATTGGATTCTTTGTATCCTTCGTATAGGTTTTTTGATGTTGGAAATAAGGACATTGAAACAGCATCGAAATTATTTAGCGTACCAGACTTTGTTGGTGACCTCAGCAAAGCTATAGCATCCCGAATTCGAGGCACTGTAGCTAGCAATAGTTTTGATGACTTCCACAAAGTACGTTAAAAGCCGTTTCACACTGATGCTCTTTTCAGATTTCTACTCTAATATTTGTATATATTAGTTTTAGAAATATAGCCCAATGCTTGCTTTGTCTTCCCAATAAATATCTATAATTGTGAAAGAGGGAATAGAAGGTAGTTGTCTATTCCAAATGAGCATTTGTACCTCTTGAATGAGTATCTGCAGATTGCCAAAACTGGCAAGAATTTCACTATCACTGAAAAGTTCAAGTGCTTTATATCAGGCTAAAAATTATGCTTATGAAGCCTTGTAAGTTTGTCTTAGCAAATAGTTTTGATAAAGTTATTAGACTACATACTAGGGTTATTCAGAAAGTAATGAACGTTTGAGCTTAGCTACCACAATGGCAGGTGCACCGATCAAGGCCAACCAGTTTTAGGGACTCGCCTGCCAGCTGTTTACTGAATTACATCATATTATGATGGTACTAATTGTAGTTTTGGTAGTCAAACAAACTGTCCAAGAAAATCAAGCGTGCCGCCAAACGTAAAGTGATATAGGTGATCCGATTTCTAAACAAAAAAAATGTGCGACCAAGTGAAATGTATCATGAAATCAAAGCAGTGTATGGTGATGTGATGGATGAATCAAGTGTACGTCATTGGTGACGAAAGTTTAGTGAGGGAAGAGAGAATGTCCACGATGAGAAGTGATGTGACCGCCCAAGTGTCATTACGGATGAGCTTGTCAAGTATGTCGATAAATTCATCAAACAAGATCAGTGTGTGGCTTCGGATCAAATTCATGATAAATTTTCACGTGTCTTGCACTATCATTTACAAAATGGTAAACGATCTCCTCAAATTTAGAACAATTTTTGCAAGATGGGTGCTAAAGATGTTACTGCTTATCACAATGGACTGGCAGCAGAGGAGTACGACACTGGTACTCAAAAGCTTGTCACAAGGTGCGACAAATGTTTAAATTTGCTGGGGGAGTATGTAGAAAAATAATATAAGGTATAAAAAGTGTGGTAGAAAATTTTTAATTGGTCTGTATTTTAATTAAAAACTGGCATTAATTTCCAAACGACCCTCGTAAATTTAGGGCATGCATTGATTCATATAGAATACTTACACTGGTATTTTTTATTGGGTTATCTATGTTTGTAAATAAAAATAATATTAACCTTCTGATGGGTTCATTCACAGTATTTGTTCTGCAGCCACCAGTATTCCCTGCTTGACTTACTACTTTTGACCTTGACCAATAGAATCTTTCCCAGGATTCTTTCTGCCAATGGATCTGGTTATTAAGTCATACGTGTTGTGGGATAAAAGCAATACTGCATTACTCGGAAATCGCATGACACTCTCAAGTAAAATTAAATCTGAGTAGCATTTCCCCTGAGCGTGATTTTCTCTGGCCATAAAAAGTAAAGAATATGTGATGCAAAAGTCAGTGATTGTCCTGACTGCAGATACCAAACAGTGATGGATGTTTATCCCTTATAGTGAAAGATTAAAGTTGAGTAAAATAAAAATTGATGGATGTAATGGAGAAATAAATTACAGTAAAAAAATCTCCCTCCAGAACCCTTCGAACCTCGTCCATTCCCGATATTGTATTATTTGCATATTAAAAATAACGTATTCTAACCTCCCCTCCTTGCACGAATTTTGAGTTTGCAATAGTAAAATAGCAGGTGTATAAATGGGAATCCTTTTTTTTTAAGGAATAAAACCTCTTACAAACCAATACAATGCAACAAATTTTACTTGCAAGTCTTCTAATTTTTCTGTGGTATTTACTCTGAACATGTCTGTTTTTTCGCGTTGTTTCATCAGTTAGGTCCAGGTTTAACTCCTTGTTCTTTAAAAATTGTTGGATTGAAGGAAAAGGTGAGTAAAACAAAACATGCTGGTTAGCAAAACGTCCGGATTTGGGACTTTGTACTGTACCTGATAAAAACGTGTGTAGAAAATAGGCAACTCAAAACTGGGGGATTCAGTTTTGCACTATTTGAGGGATGAACCTTTGTTTGATTTAAATACAAAAACTATTATAGCTCAGGATTTCTCATGGCATAATAGTTTTTGTGTATGTTAATTAAGTTTTTATTTCTTTGCAGCACTCGGCCAAAATCATCCGTACTGCTGTTTTCGGACTTGATGAAAACAAGAAAATTAGGAAAACCTTTTCATTTTCTCAAAACAATCTGTTCATTACTAGTGTGGACATTCAAAATGTAGAACCAGTTGATCAAAGGACTCGCGATTCATTGCAGAAATCAGTTCAACTAGCAATAGAAATAACTACCCAGAGTCAAGAGGCCACAGCCAGGTATAAATTGATTTTCCATATAGCTGAATTAAAACACAGCATTTTATCTTTATTTAAAGACCAGTCACTGCGTGGCTAGCCCGACGTTTTCTGTGATTGTGGTGTAAGGTATTAATCTGGTGTAAAATTTTCCGCAGATTTCAAATCCGTTGAAGATATATTCAATTTAAAAATTATTTATTTAAAGAAAATCATATTTTTGGTTTTAATCTAAAGTAAAATTTTCCGCAGATTTCAAATCTGTTGAAATTTTCAATCTATCTTTAGCAATTCCGATTTTACGAAAAAAAAACTTAACAATCCCAGTCAATATGTTTTTTATTTCTTGCTCTTCTTCCCAGAAATAGAATGAGACAGGAAATGTAATCTGTTTCTTTTTTTTAATGCAAAGGGCAGAAGATGCAATCTGGGTGTTTTTTTTTTTTTTTTTTTTTTTTTGGAAAGAAAGTTCAAGTGACGTCACAATTTCTTGCGAAAATATTAAAGATATATTCAATTAAAAAATTATTTATTTAAAGAAGATCATATTTTTAGTTATCGATCTAAAGTGAAATTTTCCGCAGATTTCAAATACGTTGAAATTTTTACTATTTCTTTAACGGTCTTGGAAATTTAAAAAAAAAACTACATAACTAAAGTTAAAAATTTTTTTTTTATCCTCTGCTGGAAAATCATTCTTCTGTGCAAAATGGTAACGTAAACAGGAAAAATAAATTTAGAATCTGTCATATCTTTATGCGGTTGCCATTCCAAAGAAAACAATAATTAAATTTCATTAAATTCATTTTAAAATGTTCTAGATTAAATTTTAAAATTTGCCACAACCCAAAAATTGCAAAAAATTTGGACTACCTGTGTGCTAAATCTCATTGCTGTAAGTGCCATAGATCGTCAGGATTTTGCGGCCGCGAAACAGACAGACAAACACTTCCTTTTATAATTGTAGAGATTATCTACCCCTGGGTTTCAAAATGCATGGAAGAAAGAAAAAAAATTTCTGGAAACATGTTAGGTTCATTCTTGTTTTAGAATAATGATAGATTTTGATAATACATTTTTTTTTACTCCTACTCTTTATAACACTCAGGTTTGCACCAGAGATAAATATGAGTAATTTTTAAATATGTGAGAGATTCTTTAATTTCCAAGGAAAAATAATTTCACTCAAAAAATCATCAGATTAAGTCAGCTGTTGGACCTTATTGTATAGTAAAGCAGTTCAAATTGCACAAAATTGATTTTATTTCTGGTTTAGTTTTTAACTTTTGACAAGTGTTCACGAATAATTTCAATACCCATATAAAGAACTAGCAGGCCAGTATTGCATTGCCGGTGACAATTATTTCCATGTCCTTACTGATACTGAAAACATTAATTTTAAGAATGAGTCCCACTTCCACCCAACATGTCGCAATTTCGCATAAAATTCCAAATATTTGAGGTATTGATCTGGTGTAAAATTTTCCACAGATTTCAAATCCAATGAAATTCTTACTCTTATCTTCAACAATCATGAAAACAGAAAACCACTAATAGTCCTTTTTTGTGTTCGTAATGAATATCTTGATCACAAGTGCAGCCAAATTCGTATTGAAAAAATTTTAAAGTTACAGTTGATACGGGCTAAAGATTAATAACTATGAATGCTTGTCAAAAATTTTTATTTGTCTTGTTTCATGTTGCAATCATTTGTGCACACTAAATGGAAGGAAAAAATAATTTTCAAATATGTGATCTCTTAACACTGTTGCATTCTAAGGAAAACAAATAGTAAAAATGCTAGCAAATTAATTTTAAAATGTGTGTGTGTTCTAGATTAAATTTTAAAATTCAGGCTTCGCACAAAATTAGGACTACCTGAGCCAAATTTCCGGACTGTAAGTGGTATAGGTCATCTGTAAACAGACACACAAATACTTCCTTTTTATAGTATCAAGAATTTAGAGAATAATTTTTGCTACAAATTATCAGAAATAAATTGTTCCAAAGTTTTTTAAAAGCCACTTTGTATCAAAAGGGATTTGTAACAATTATTTTTTTGTGAATATCAAAACAAAATTGTATTTTTGTCAGAACGGAAAAGCAATAAATTGTTTTTTTTTGTTTTGTTCCTGAAATTTAGGTTGTGCGTAATACAAGATGAAAAAGTTTAAAAATTGCTTTAAAAAAATAGGGGGAATCAAATATGAAGTATGAAAATTGAATCGCCTGCATACTATCAGAATACAGCCTGAGAGGAGACATAAGAGTTTTTACTTTCTAAAAATCGTAGAAATAATTATTTTTCAAAGGATCCACCCCAAAACTGTTCAGAAATAATTTAAAAAAACAGGGTTTAGTTAATGGTTGGTGTTTTACTTTGAAAAGTACTTTTTTGAAAAAAATTTCTGTACGAAATGGTAATCTTGGACAATTTTTTTTCTGTCTGTTTTGAAGCACTCAGGAAGTGTTATAGAAGAGGCATTGAGATGCTTTTTAACAAAGCAGTAACATTTCTATCAGTATAATGTTTGTCAGTTTTTTCAGAACGGGTAGTTGTATTTTTTAAAAGTCGAGAAAGATAATATTTTTTCGTTATAAGTTTTTTGAAATATTAAAAGGTAGCATTCCGTTCTCAAGATGTCTGGACTGAGATGCTTATTTTTATGTAATGAATGATGAAATTGGTGATCGAAATAAGAGAGCTTTGAAAGATGCTCATAAAAATCGTAGGTTTGCTTAAAAAGAAAACAATTTCTTCATGGGTCATTCTGATAGAACTGCATATATTGTAAAAATGCATAAGATTTATGTGTTAATATTGCTCTTCTCTAATATTATAAAATGAAGTTTGTGGGGGACTGTCCTTACGAATCTATGGTACTTACAATAATCGGATTCTGAACACAGGTAGTCCAAATTTTTATATTGCGACCGAATTTAAAAATTCAATCTGTAACATTTTTGAATGAATTTATTAGTTTTTTTCACACACCCTTGCATCTACCGTTCCGGAAATTGAAGAAAAGACAGGATTTTGCTATTTTCCCCTCTGATATCATGTCACTATTGACGCCGGCCTTTGGAATCATGCCAAGTTTTTTTCACCTTCCATCTCTGCAATTAAATGGGAATGCGCAGTCTCAGCTTAAACAATTCCACAGCAACTGGCATTATTTAGTTCTTTTTTGTAAAATCGGGTTCATTAAAGATAGAATGAAAATTGCAATGGATATGAAATCTGCGAAAAATTTTACACTAGGTAGATACCTTACATTTGATTTTCTTTGAATAAATAATTTTTCAATTAAATATTTATATTTTCGTAAAGGATTGTTACATCACGCTGATTGGATGTCTTCGCAATTCGAATTCGATAATTGCAAGGCCATGGCTGTTATCGAATTTGTCTGCATTTGACAATGACGAGGCCATCATGGCTTTGCCCATGCTGTTGGTTTGCTAAGCAAACCAATGCCGTGATGGCTGTTGTCCAATAGGCTACGAATTCCCTTTGCAAACCAACACCACAGGCAACGCCATTGTGGCTGTTATCCATTAGGTTACGAATTCCCTGGGGCTAGTGAGCAGTGGTCACACGTGACCCCACGAAAAGAACTGTCATGGGCGACACCGTGTTGGCCACACAGTGGCTAGTATGTTATAATAATCTAGATTATTATTATTATTATTGAAGATTGGTATGTTATTTTTGATAAACGTTTAAATGAAGCTAAAATTTGTATGAAATAAGCCTTACTGATAAAGTAGAGGTAAATGATTGATTAAGACCCTATGGGAAGCAATTAGACTTAACCTGAGTGTAAGATCAGCAGTATAGAATAGCTATTCAAATGCTGTGGGATAAATTCCTGATCAACACTTGGTGGTTCAGTGGATATGCCCACTGCGCTAGCGACCTTCGAGTTGGAGGCCGGTGCGTTCCTCCCTGGGTGTATTTTTCTCTTCTGTGTCAGTACAGCTTTTGTTGTGTGTGTCGAATATTTATCTATCTCTCTGTCAGTCTATTACTTGATATTGTATGTCTAGTGTCTGGCACAGCTTGGCTCAATATGGCCCTTGCGCCATAAAAGCCAAACAACCCTACCTGATCAACACTTTTGGCTTCTTTGAGGGATAGCATTGGTTAGGCAGGTTATTAGTGGAGATGGAATTCTTAATCATAGTTAACTCGAGAGACTTTGAATTTGAAATGAGTTGAAGGAGAGTATTGTGTCAAAGACATCATTACACATGCATTTCTAAAGTATAATTTTGCGTACGGTAAAGAAACTGGATCGTTTTAGACACGAAGCCGAAAGACTGGAACAGGAAGCCCGGGGCAGGCTGGAACGTCAAAAAATATCCGACGAAGTCGAAGCGGAGAGATCCAGGAAGAGCTTGCTCGAGTTGAAGGTGAGCAGTTTGGTGATCGAAAACTGCGGCCAGTCGAAGGCCGAAGCGCAGAGTCGGATAGAGGCTCTGCACATCGAAGCGGAGGCTGCCGTGAATCAATCGAAATTAAAGGCCGAGGCATTGACAGTAGAAGCCGTAAGTTTTTATTTTGAATTTCTATATTTTTGTATTAAAAAAATGATAAAAGTGCAGAGAGTAGCTCCAATGAGATAATTATGTTTATGAAAACATCTTTTATTGCTCCATCGCCCTGTTTGAGGCTACATATTCCCGTGACAATTTTGATTCTTGTGATTTGTAATTATTTTTTTTGGAATAAAAATAGTGGGGGGGGGGATTTAGGAAGAGCGATGCTCGTATTTCCCATAGTGCAAGTGAAGTAGCAAAGTTATAAGCATTAATACTATGGAGGATTTCAAATTATGTAAGAATGGGCTATGGTTAGTGTTTTTTAAGCTGTCAACTGTTATGTACCAGTTTTATTTCAATGAGAAAACTGGTGCATATAGTACTGATAATCGGTTTTTGACAGAAATGCGATTTGAGATTGGTGACTGAGAGCAAAATGATACACAGTGTTACTTTCAGATTAACTTTAGCTGCAGTACTCGTACAGTATTTTTTTCCTTTGTTCCCCACTCTTATACAAGGTGTCACGGAACTCCATGTACAAACATGGAGGGGAGGTAGAGAACATCATTAGAAATGATGATTACAAGGAAAGCATGGGTGGAAACTTCACCCTCACGTGATAAAGAGACACAATAAGGCCACAACACAGAATGTAGTGTAAAACACTTTAATACATAACAAAAGAGTTCAATGTATGACTTACAAGCATCACAGGAGGTGTTCGAAATTGCACCCATTGGCATGGATGCATGCACAACACCTACGCGACATGGATTGGTGAACATTTTCAAAGATACCTAGCGTTTCACTGATCGTAGCAGCTGCAATGGATATTCGTGCCACGAGATCCATTTCAGAATTTACGGAATTACATTACAGAAATAAATCAGGCGATCTGGGAGGCCAAGCAACAGGACTGCCACGCCCAGTTTAATTGTTTCTAAATGTCCAGTCCAAATGGTCACGTACACACCTTACGTAACGAGGTGGCACCCCATCATGTTGAAACCACATTCCGCGCCGAACAACAGCACGTCTGTTTCCATCAGTTAGGCTGTAGTTGAAGTGGATGTCCGTCAACTCGGCGTTTGTGAAACGATTCATGTTAATCGCACACAGTCGGCGTCTACAATGAGGAAGCCACACGTGCCGACCTTGAGAGCTCGCGTACGCCAACTACCTATCGATATCCGTATATGCTTTCCTATGTAACTATAGTTCCTAACGATGTTCTCTACCTCCCTCCAAGTTTGTAAACGAAGTTCCGGGATACCCAGTAAATGTTTTCATGTATAATAGTTTTGTTGTTTCTGATCCTCCAATACGGATGAATGCAACTGATTTTTATTGCAACTCGTTTTGCTCCTGGTCATCTCCTTTAGGGTCTTTACAAGCCTGAGTGATAATTTCTTTTCCCATGGGGTTTACTTTATTTGGTAAACACTGGCAAGATTCTTTCACAACTCGGGGAAAACCTAGAATTATCAGGAATTTAATTTTGTCCAAAAAAGTCAGGGAAAATTACACATTTCCGTCTAACACCTGGAAAATTGCCTCAATGACCTGAAAAATGATTGGTCATGCCTTCTCAGACGCTTTGGAGAAAAGTAGTCAATAAGATTCGTACCCAGTTTCGTATCACTTTATTTTATAAATAGAATTTTTCAACCGATTTGAAAAGAAACTGCTAATATTTAACCGGTTAAAGAATTTGTTTTGTCCACTGACTTAAATTGAAGAATTTCATGCTTATGATATATTAAATCACAAATTGATTAGTCAAATATGTTGGATTATTTGAATGTGTTATTTTGATGCAAAATTGCTTGTGATTTGTGTATTAATTTTTACAGGGTATAGTTCTCGAATTGGTTTTTATTATTGGCTATTGAATGCTAAATAAATTTTTGGTTTTTCACCTTAAAAATGTCATTAATTGCTTAAGTATGACCTGGAATTTTGCAAAAATTTGTGTGGAAAAGTCTGGGGATTATTCTATTTCTGAAATTGAGGGGGAACCCTGACTGGGATTTGTGCTCCCGGGATACCCATGCGATCTTTTCTACTTTCATCCCATACTCTAATCCCTCTTTCTTCATGGCATTAATTATTTGATTTGGTTTTTTGTTTGATGCAGTTTGCCCAAATATGGCCCTTGCGCCATTAAACACCAGAACAACCAACTGGGTCATCGAAATTCATTGTTTATGGTATGGTAGTCTGATTAACCTTTGACTACGACTATGGATATGTTACTGGTACGATTCTTATAACTTTCAAAATACAACTGCTGTACTGGCCATGGTCTAAATTCTTTCTTGGTGCGATTCTTGTAACTTTAAAGGTACAACTGCTATAATGGCTGTGGTCTAAATTCTTTCTTGCAGTGATCGAGGTGCAAAGGCTGTAACGTTCGTAGTCTAAAGGTTGAAAAAGTAGATTCGCGCGCGTTTTGATTGAAGTCTCGTTAACATTTTGGGTGTAAAATTATGTTTCAATTGAAACCTTTAATTTGATTTCTTTTTCTCACTGCCTATGTGCTGTGTTTTCTAAATGCATGAAGATCACACTTGAGTTTCCATTGACATGGACTTTTTATAGGACGCTGAATTGTCACGTCTCCAGAAAGCTAGGGATGCTGAACTCTCCTATTTGAAACTGCAAAATGATTTGGAAATTTCTAAGATGAAAGAAATAGCTGACATTGAAGTTCACAAATTTCAAAGCCTCGTCAAGAGTTTGGGTACTGAAACCATTCAAGCTGTGGCATCTGCTGGTCAAGATTTCCAGGTATGTGTCTTTTCGTACACTTTTCATGACATTTTATGATACAACCCATACGTTCCAAATAATGTGAGACGTTTTATAGTTAATACTGTTTCTGGTAACTAATTGCAAATATTTTTTAAACCATGGATTCAAACTATTTCTGTTTTGTATACTAAAGACCATTCTTATGTCAGTCCTTCATTTTTTTTTTTTTTTTTTTAAATTATATTTTGTGTATTTAATGTGTTGCCTGGAAATAGAAAAGTCATCAATTGTTTTCCCAATCTGCATTTAGACTTGAACTTTACTGAAAAATTCTATAATTATATGTGCAGTTTTTGATGAAAGAAAGTATTTTTGTGTTATGTTTAGTGAATAAGAAAAACAATTTTTCTCGCCAACCACACTGCCAAAACACAACAACTTTTCCCTATATGGGGAAATTGCTGTTGCCAAAGACTTAATGAAGTTTAGCAAGCATACAAATTGTATTGTGATCTGTATTTCTCATAGTGCTCGTATTAAAGATTTCAGAGTTAATTGAATAATGTTTAGGACTGTATTGTTGATAGAAGCTGTAGGACATAGAGTTTCAAGTTTTCTTCATTTAGATGTTTAAAAGAATTGTTTTTCATTCTTTTCAGCTTTTCCTTATTTTTGAATCGTTAGATAAAACGTTTGGTAACAGGTAAATTTAAATTAAATCATTTTGAAACATCACGTCGCTTAGACTTGTTATGAGTAAACTCCCATTTTCAAGGGCAAAGGTTGCCTAGCAACGAGTTTACATGGACATCAGCTTATCTACAGAGTTAGCATTCCATAAGTAATGCGACCCATTTTTTCAAGGCGCGACTATGCCCTGCTACGCTCTCTAACCTGCTGGGCTAGGTGGAGGGGGTGTTAGCTTCATAACGCACCCATTCTCGGTCACCTCCGAGCTGCCGGAGAGTCAGGATGTGCGTTCCCGTGAGCCTCATTTTGAGCTTATTGTAACACGTCACGATGGATCGTTCTGTGGAGTAACATTATGTTATCAAATTTTGAGTTGAACTTGGGAAGTTTGCCTCCAAAACATTTCTATTAATTCAGCAGGCCTTTGGGAGTGATAGCTTGTCCAAATCACAAGTTTTCCGATGGCACAAGTATCAAAACCATTCTCACTGTCTTTAACTTCAGGCATTGTCCACCACGAATTCGTACCCACATGAACCACTGTGAACGCAGCTTTTTACTTGGAAGTGCTGAAAAGAAGGGTCGCACGTTGTCAAAGTGACATCAAGGACTCGTGGAAACTTCATCACGACAACGTGCCAAGCCACAGCACCTTCTTTGTCAATGATTTCCTGGCCAGAACCCACACACAATTGGTTCCCCAGCCTCCTTAGCGAGCAGAGGGCAGAGCCCCCTAGTTGTACAAAAAAGTTCAATAAATGATTTTTTTTTTAGAATTTAGTCGCATTACTTATGGAATGCACCTTGTAATTCTTCAAGATGAAATAGTGTTAAGTTTCCATTCCAGTAAAATAGTGTTAAGCTCACTATCTGATCACAGTTCTGTCTACCTGTCACTTTTCTGATGTTTCTAAAGGAGCTTGCAAGTATTCACATTGCAGATTATTGGGAAAACTAAGGAATCATGTCTTGGAGAAAATAGTATTCACAAGCATTAAAGGAAATGTCACTCACTAGAATGTGGAGTGGTCTTCGAAAGGAGAGAAAGCAAAACTAGATATCTTTGCAAAACCGACTGTGTACCACTGTATGTAGGTGACTGGTATACAGACTACCTTCTCAAAAAATGTATTAACCTGAAGCTAATTTAATCGGAAGGAAGGTTTTGGCAAAGCAGAGAGGAGCTCTGGAGTCCAATGCAGAACACAAAGACGATTTATGTTGGCATAAACATAGCTGGCAAGCACTGGAGTGTGTTCGTTTTAATGTCTGTCACCAGTGAAGCCAACATAATCGGAGGGTTTAATTTTGCGAAAATCACATACACGTTACATCGACAGAGACACAAAGCACACTACTAGCACACGAAGAAGAAAGCATTATATACAGATGCAAACTGCAACTGAAATTAACCAATAAGAACAGTTTAAGAAGTGAAACTTCTTGATTGAGAACTAAAGCTGTAGTTCGCGATTTCGCACCAGCAAGCCTGTTGAAAATGATGGCGCTGTCCAAGGTACCGCAAACCTGTTACGATTGAATTTTGAACGAACTTTTAAATTTATCAACAGAGTAAAATAAAACCAAGTTTTATTAAAATTCGTTCTGAAAAGTAGTTACATCATGAGGCAAGAAAAAGTCGTGTCCGTCGGCTAGCACTGACGTAGCACTAAAATGGATGTATCGGCAGCCCAAGTGCGACCATCTACAACTGCTCGCCTCAAGCGCATGCGAGACTCAGCTGCACGAAAATGAGCAAAGACGGCGAAACAACCAACTTGAACCGATATGTTCGAGCAGTGATACAATTTAATACAGTATGCAAGTACAAAATGTAAACAAAATTGTTTTTATAGCCATCAAATTACATTACTTGCTAAAGCAAAATTCGTTTGTATACTTAGAAATAACCTTTTCACTGTGAATTATCCAGATGGAGTATTCTCCTGATTGATCCTGATAATTGGAGTTCTACTGTACCAATTTTATCCTGGAGAATGGAGCTTTCTTATTTAAAGGAAGGCAAGGCAACCAATTTGTTCAAAGCAAGGATGTTTCAACTATGGATGCGGGGCTTTTAATTTCTTGTTTGCTAGTGGACTCTGTTTAAATTCCTAGCAGACTTGTACCGGGCAACTTCTGGGATTTCTAAAGTCTTAAAAAATTAATTTTCTGGGTAAAAAAAAAATATTAAAAAAAAAAATGTGAACACATTTTTTTTTTCTTTGACAATAAAAGTGTGACCAATTTCCAAAGTTTTGGCACAGGTTATGGTAAAGAAAACATCAAAATCATCACAGTCGATAATTTAAAAATCCCTCTTTGGTACATACACATTTCCAAAAGCTTCAAATATATCTCTAAAGCATAAAAAATGTACCTCTAAAGAAAAAGTTCAATTGTTTATATATTGTCTACTTCCACCAAGCACATATAACAGTAGCAAAGAGTAGGTTTGCTTTTTCTGCTTTCATCAAGCCCAATTCGGTACATTTGTCACTAATTTGGTCATTTTAATTATTTTTACTAAGAATTTTCGTGCTTTTCATCTCTAACAGTTGCAAACTGCTTTTTATGTTGAAAAAATGATTTTTTTTTGGAAGTTACGATATATTGAGATTAAAAAATGGTTGAATACCAAAAACAAATTTATACTTCATTTTTCTGAATCTTATGTCCTATACTTTTGTTTCAGGTGAAACTACTCCAAGGTCTAGGAATCCAATCGGCTCTTATTACAGATGGTAACACTCCCATCAATCTATTCTCCACTGCCCAAGGCTTTCTTGGAGGTACGATAGAAGCAATGGGCTCCAAACGTCAGCGCCTGGATAGCGATCGCTCTTAATTTTAGTCATCTAAAATTCAGGGAGTTCATTGATATATACTTATCTTATTGTGCACAAATTTGGTTACTTTGCATTGTGTGGTGCTAAATACTGCTTTTCAGTGGTACTTTTATGTTATGCTGGGTCTTGTGCATGCATTCTTCAAATTAATGTGCGATTTGCTAATTTTTCTATTACTAATTAGAAATTTTATTAGATTTATTTACATACTTTGTACTGTTTATGATTTTACATTCCTTACCAACTTCACTTCTACACCTGTTGAACATTTTCTTTTTATGTCTTAAAAAAAGGCAATCAAATATTTACTAAGTCTTTTCTTTCCCTTCAACAAAGTGGATATGTATCAGTTATAGGGCATTACTTATTGACTGAAATCTATTCAGAGTTACTATATCGAGAGCTTGCTAACATTATTTCTATATGCTGTTATTATATTTTTGAGATTTGTTTTTCAAATAGTTCATTTATTAAGTACCTCGAAGTTATTTAGAAAACTCAATGTTCAGTTTGAATATACAACTAAATTGGACTTTATTCAAGAGTGTTGATGAGGTAACTGTGTTAAGTTTATAAATTTTTAAATTCCAATATAATTATTTCCATTGAAATTTGGAAACATAATTTCTGATGTACTAAATTCTTAAGTGCTCTTATGAATTCAGTGTACTTAGTAGCTACAGTGTTTGGTTTTGTAAGCCTGGAAACAAATGGCTTAAGGGAAATATGTCAAATACGTGTTGATTGTTTTTATTGATGCAGATGAACTGATGAAATGGAAGTCTTACAATTGTTTTCAAACGAAATTTGTAAATGTTTTTAATTTAAGATTTAATTCAACTAGAGATGTTGTCTCAAATTGGCCTATGAATTAATAAATCATGAATTATGTGCATTTTTTTAAATTTTTCATTTAACTTGTTTGCTTTTATCCAAGACTTACTATTCATTAAGCATCATGATTATTTTGAATCTTGAAACCATTTTATAAGTTCAAAACTGACGTACTTACTCAAAACCAAGTGCAATTTGTTGCTTTTTATTTGCAAAGTGCTGAAGTAAAAAAAATGTTATATAAAAGCAGTATTTTCAAGAGTTTTCTCGGTTAAATTTGAAAAATTGTATTTGCTCAACTGTACCAAATAATGCGATTATGTTTTAATAATACCTTATATACAAATTCACATTAAGAGTAATAATACCTCAATTTTATATATATATATATTTATATATATTCTTAATCATTGTTGTGATTAATCTGCTTTGAACAGTGAAATAATCTTAAATCTACATGTATATCAGTATTAAGTTTTGAAAGAAAATTTAAATATACAGTAGAGTCCCGATTATCCGAGTTCATGTGGACCGAGACTAACTCGGATAACCGAAAAACTCGGTTAAAGCGAAAATTGTAAATAAAATTAATTGTGTGGGTTTAAATGTATATTTTGACAAATACAAAAGTCATACAGATGCACCACATGCAATTTATATTGTTACGATAATTAAAGAGTTCTTACTTTAAAAAGTCCTTGATTGTTTTTGTTTTACGTTACTCTGGCGTTTTTCTGCAGCAATGTTTCGACATATTGTAAGGTTAACAGGATTACTGGTGTCGATTCTTCTTGTTCTATATATTCAATAGCACTTTTGATAGCTTTTAGTGCGTGATCCAATGAAAAGTAAAGGGGTTAGTGTTGTTGAATTTCGTTTTCCTGAGTGTCGGTTGTTTTAAAAATGGAAAATATAGGACCAAATAAATCTTATAAATATTTGATAGCTCGGTTGAAGCAAAAACTCGGATAATCGGGGTTTAATTGTATCTTTCAAACTCTTAGAATTATAGAATCACTGGTTTGAGAAAATTATTTTAAGTCATCTGAAGTGATTTATAAGAAACTTGAGATGTCTTACATAAACTCAAAAAATGGAAGTTTCTGATTGCCTACGGCAAATTTGAATTGGTGAGTGCAGAAACCCATGGGTCCCATTTTTCAAATTTAGGAAAACTGACTGCAAAAACCACTGAGTCGGTGATTGATGTGGTTTCTTCACCCAAGACATTTTTCCATGGCCCTATTTTAACAAATTGAAGACATTTTTCCATGGCCCTATTTTAACAAATTGAAGACATGGAATAATTTCTTTCATTGCACTTTCATGCCAACCCTAAATAATCCCATTTATGCGATTAAGTCAGTTTCCAATTGAACTCATGTGGTTTTTCACTCTCTGATTCAGGTGATTAATTGATATTTTTAAGAGTGAAAGTTCCTAAAATATCCATGTGTTTTATTTTTCATAATTATAGAAATTTGACTACTTATTTTTTAATGGATTCAATTACTGTATTTAATGTCAGAGATACGTATGTAAAGAGATACGAATGTGATTTATTGTCAGATATATGTAAAGATACAAATGTGATTTAATGTCAGAGATATATGATACTACAAATAAAAGTCCACTGAAGCTTGAAGTTGTTTTGTTAGTTTTGAAATGAACCAAATAAAATTAAGAAATATTACATTGGGAGGACGTTGACAGATCTAGAATTCTAGAACAAGCTCAGAACAGATCATAATTTTTAATTTCATTCTAGTCTAGTGACTACATTAACACAGAAGTCTCATGAAATGTTTCATGTTTACATCTGACACTACTCGTACAGTGCAGCTGATATTAATGAAGAAAATTCCAATCTAATTAATATTTTATGACTAAATCTACACCTATTTATTACTAAAATATATACAAGTTATATTTTATTGATATGTGTTATCCTTTGATTTCTTTATGAAATTGCTTTAGTAAGAATTCATTACAAGTTGTTTCATTTTAACATCAGTTTAAGGCATTTGAAAAGAAAATATAGGAAAAATAAATTGAATTATATTTATTTCAGAATAATTTGTATTTGAATGGAAAATTAATTTATTACTCATCAAGATGACTTGTCATGTATAAAACTTGGTATCACAGTCCTTTTCATAGTTAATGTTTAGTCCAGCTTTCTGAGGCATACAACTTAGTGTGAATAAAATCACGAATGTTTAAAACACTTTGTGAATGTGAATATTTGTATTTTTTCTTAGACTATTTTCGTATTTTTTTTAAATTTTGTAACTAAAATTCTGTATTTTTTTTTTATTTTTTTATGTTCAGAATTTAATTTTATATCAGTTTTGTCTTGTGTAAGTTCAAGGAAGGAAACACGAACTTTGTTAGTCTTCTCAAAAAGACAGCAGAATAAGAGGTAGATCCAGGATACCTTCTAGTGCAAAAGAAGACATCTGTAAAGATGGTGTTGGCTGTTTTCTACTAAAGAGGAAAAAACAGCATCGTTGTCAAAGAGAGGGCTGCAAAGGAAAACCCAAAACATAGTGTGGGAAATGCGACAAAGCACTTTATCAGGCTTGCTTTGGACCTTTACACCAAGATTAGAGTCAAATTCAACTGAAAATTGAACTCATGTGAATAAGAAAGTATTATTCGGACAAAGTAAAACTTTGAACTCGGATATTGCTTTTCAGTAATGAAGAGAACACTAAATCATGTTGGTGCAAATTTCATCCTCTTTATCCCAGTGTCCTATTTAGAGGTAGATCGGAAGGTTCCTGATTCGAATCCGGGCATGGATGTTTGTAAGCGTATGGTGTAGAGGCGGCTGGTGCACCTTCAATCTGTCGTGGCCGAAAGTCCTCACGTTGGGTTGGCGTGGAAGTTTGGAGAGTGGGGTGCCAGCTCAGTTGTTGCCTCGTCATCTGACCGTGGTTCAAAATGACGAGGTGTTGTCCTCGGATCTTTCCCTGAAGGGACTGATCCCGGACCGTCGTCAATAGCCCGTTGTGTTGCTCTAGTACGACGTAAACAAAAAATTACCTATTTAGAGGACTGGTTAAATTTATATAAAATACAAAAAAATTTCAAATGTTGCTATATTTAGTTATGATTCTTCTCAAATTTGAACAAAATAGATAAAGCGGGTTAATTGGAGGCTCTCATGTCCCCCTTAAAAACCATTTAGACGGAATTTTTTTTTTTGGAGAGATAGTTCGAGATTTACGACCGTCGGTCAGTGGTGCAGGAGTTGACCGCTGACCGTTACTATTCAAGTCCACCCTCTCGCTTTTCCAAGGAACGCAGTTGGGAGAGTGGGGCGCCAGTTCAGGTGTTGGCTCGTCATCCGACCGTGGTTGTTCACAATCATGTGGATTCCATGGTTCTTTACCCGTGGGGATTGATCACGGACCGTCACCAATAGCCCGTTGTGTTACTCTAGTACGACGTTAATTAAAATACCTACCTGCCACTAATAAACGCAGTCATACGAACTAATCTCACGAAAAATTGGGGGATAAAATCAGAAAAAGAAAAATTGTGGGAAATGAATACAGGCGCCTCAATCCCATGATAGTACTTTACGCAAGTCCAACTTGATTGGCTAATCGGATCACATGACCTAGATACGTATGTCATGAGAATTTTTCTGTTGGCGATTTATCTCTTCCTTTCTGCTTTCTTCTTTTCTTTTCAGATCCATGGCTATGGGTGGGTAGAGGTGGGAGCCGAAAATTGTATTATTTTGTTATATAAGTTAATAATTATATAAGTTAGTGTTTTATGTATGCTTTTTGTTACAGCAGTATGGTCCTAAGCCAGGGGTGGATACGACACCATCATCCTAAAGCAAAGGGAACGGCAGAGGGGCGGAAAAATATCAGCTGGTAGTGAGTTCAGGAGTGGTTCTTAGATTATTTATGTAAAATCAACGGAAGCTTAAAAAAATATAAAAAGGGTATTAAAAATTGGGAAAAGTAATTTTGACTCAAAAGGAATTAAATTGGAATTTTTTTTAAATAATTTGGATGATCTAAAAAATTTTCCCGCCAGCTGGGTTCGAACTCGGGAAGTCATCCTCCGCTGCCGAAGATGATCTGAAGGTAGGTGACTTTAGCCATTAGGCCATCGTTGCTTCACGAAAACAAGCTCTTTAAAGTATAAGTACCCTTAATATAAGTTGGTAATAATAATAATAAGTAACCCTTAACATATATATGAGGAGCAAATCAGAGTCAACTTGTCGGACACTTACGCTGTACGCTGAGGCGCTAGTTTATGTGTTGTATTTCTACGAAACAACGCGCATATTCAAAATCAAATGGTTACTGCAACAATCAGATTGGCAAGATATCCAAGTGAAGCCAAGCCCGTGAAACTAGCCAATCAAGTTGGACTTGCGTAAAGTACTATCATGGGATTGAGCCGCTTCTGAAAAGAATTTAGGTAGATACAAGGGTCGGTAGGTAGATATTTAATAAACATCCCACTGGAGCAATACATCGAGCTATTGGCAACGGTCGGGGATCAACCCCCCGAAAGGAATGATCTGAGGGCATCACGTAATTTTCAACCATGGTCAAACGACGAGGAAAGCGCATGAGCTGGCACCCCTTTCTCATTCTCCAGCACCACGCCAACGTGAGGACATTTGAGGCCACGACAGATTTAACGCCCAACACCCCCTTTTGTCTTTGGTTGGATTCAAATGAGAAACCGGTGGAATCCAACCAAAGACGATCGTGTGCAAAAGGGGCTGGTGAACGTTAAACCCGTCGTGGCCTCATTCCCTCGTTTGGCGTGGTGTGGAAGTTAGGAGAGGTGAGCTGAGAGCTAGTGCATTGTCTCGTCATTTGCACATGATCAAAACCACGTCGTGTTGTCCTCGGATCTTTCCGTTCAGGTTCTATCCCGGACAGTCGCCAATAACCCGTGCTCCAGCGTTACGTTAATTAAATTCCGACCTACCATCAAGATAGAATGCTTATGGGAACCGGAAAGGTGTCCCCGTTATCATTTCGTAGGCATCTGTCACCAACTTACCGATAGTGGTAAGTAGTATTTTAATTAACTTACTATTGGAGCAACACAACGGGCTTTTGACGACGGTTAGGTATCAATCCCAACAGGAAATAAACGAGAACAAACACCATGTAATTTTGAACCACGGTCAGACGACGAGGCAACAACTGAACCGGCACCCCACTCTCCAAACTTCCACACGCCAAGGTGAGGACTTTTTCCTGTGCTGGAAAATAGTTTGATTGTGACTGTGATTTATGAAGGATGTTTAATAGTGTCAACTGAAGTTATATTTCCTTGAGCTAGTGTATCTCAGGAGGTAATTGGTAATTTTAGTTAACGTCGTACTAGAGCAACACAACGGGCTATTGACGACGGTCCGGGATCAGTCCCTTAAGAGAAAGATTCGAGGACAACACTTCGTAATTTTGAACCACGGTCAGATGACGAAGCAACACCTGAGCTGGCACCCCACTCTCCAAACTTCCACGCCAACCCAACGTGAGGACTTTCGGCCACGACAGATTTAAGGTGCACCAGCCGCCTCTACACCATACGCTTACAAACGTCCATGCCCGAACCCGGATTCGAACCAGGAACCTTCCGATCTAGAGGCTTATCTCAGGAGGAAACGAAAGACAATACTGTGCACATTTTCTGACTTGGGAAAAAGTCGGAAGAAAATTTCATCGTAAAAATTGCCTTTCAATTATCTCACAGTTATAAAAATACTACTTGCAGATGCAGTGGGTAATGGGGTAATTTTAGTTAACGTCGTACTATAGCAACACAACGGGCTATTAACGACGGTCCGGGATCAGTCCCTTAAGGGAAAGATCCGAGGACAAAACCTCGTCATTTTGAACCACGGTCTGGTGACGAAGCAACACCTGAGCTGGCACCCCACTCTCCAAACTTCCACGCCAACCCAACGTGAGGACTTTCGGCCACGACAGATTTAAGGTGCACCAGCCAATCTCTACACCATGCGTTTACAAACATCCGGACCCGGATTCGAACCAGGAACCTTCCGATCTAGAGGCTAACACAACCACCAGACCGGTTGGTCGGCGAAGATGCAGTGGGATAACGCTTTATAAAATGAAAAGAAACTGAATGCTTGGATTCGATTAAGAACTTTATGACTCAAGGCCCTGAGTAAGACAAGCTACGTCAGAACTGAATGCTTGGAGTAACTGAAACGCGCATTCAGAACAGTATATTACAAGATAGAATGTTAATGGTAATGGTAATTTTAGTTAACGTCGTACTAGAGCAACACAACGGGCTATTGACGACGGTCCGGGATCAGTCCCTTAAGGGAAAGATCCGAGGACAACACCTCGTAATTTTGAACCACGGTCAGATGACGAAGCAACACCTGAGCTGGCACCCCACTCTCCAAACTTCCACGCCAACCCAACGTGAGGACTTTCGGCCACGACAGATTTAAGGTGCACCAGCCGCCTCTACACCATACGTATACAAACATCCATGCCCGGACCCGGATTCGAACCAGGAACCTTCCGATCTAGAGGCTAACACCTTAACCACTATACCGGTTGGTCGGCGATAGAATGTTAAGCTAAGGAACAAATGTAAGTAGGTAGGTAATTGAAATGGTGTTGCACTGGAACAACAGACACAACGATCTATTGACGATGGTCCAGTTTCTACCTCGGATGGGAAAGGTCACAGGGAAACACTTCGTAATTTCGAACCACTGTCAGATGACGAGGTCAACACCTGAGGTAGCATCCACTCGCCAAACTTACACACCATGTCAGCGTTAGGACATTTGAAGACACGACAAGTCCATGACGGTCTTTGGTTGGATCGAATTGTAAACTCGTAGGCCTTCGATTGCTAACAGTGTATTCGATTGCACTGCAGACATTGAGAACAGTATATTCCAAGATGGAATGTTTAAGGCTGTTTTCCCACACGCCGGAAAACCGGTGCCATCATTCCGTTGGCGTTCGCCGACTTGCAGGTACTGGTAACTAGTTTGCCATTGGCTGTGATGCAAAAAAGAGATGTTCACGGCTGCCAATAGACGTTATCTTCTCGAACTATTGTATCTCACGAGGAATTTCCAAAGTGACATAAATGAAAAGGAATACTGGGTATATCCCCTTTTGTCTGCGAGATACCTGGAAATCATTTGTTACGCAAAAATTATCTTCAATTTTAGATTTTCTGGTACAACTGTATGGACTGTTGGAACAGAGGAGTCTTTAAATTAGGAATTTTCAACCTTAATCCATTGGTGAATGTTGCTTATGACTTCATTGCTGAATTTGTAAATAAACCCGTAATGAGTGTGTAGAAATTCGTTACTATCATGACACCCCGACTACCATCAAATGTTTAACATCTGTTTGTATAGTACAGATGTATTTTTACGAGACAATAAGAAGCAATTAAAGCTACAGGAACATGATGACTCGTAAATGAGAAATCACGTTCCTTCAACTTTAATAACAGTGATAACCAAATTTCAAAGCTAAAAAAAGGCCTAGGTTTGAGCGAATCTTTACCATTACTTGAACGGATTTATTTGTCAAAAGTTAAAAATTAGACCATTAAAATGAAATGAATCTTACATAATTTAAATCGTTTAATCATCCTTAAGGCACACTAATTGAGCATCACAGCTTTTGATAACTGAATTTTAGCAGGGTAGGTTTCTCTATTCAATCTTGGGGACCTTTCTAGCGTCTTATATGGTCTAATAAAGAATGATTCAGTTGACATAAGCGGATCTAGCACGACGTAAGGAAGTAAAATTGCTACCGGGTTCTTCTCAACTTCAATACAACAAGGATTTTTATCCGGGGTGAAAAATAACCTTCCCCCTTAGGAAGAGACGTGTTGAAGTCTCTTCTCTGACGGACTGTAATAGGGGAACAATACAGTCTGGTTGCATCAAGTTGACATCTGACTCATGTGACTTCAAACGAGTCTATTCGTTAAATCAGGACTCAGGCTTAGCGAAACCATGTGCTTCAGCAAACTGTTTCCATAGCTCGGATTCTGGCATTTAAGTTTATCGTTCCGTGCCTGCAATGAAAGCAGGGATTAAGATTTGTAGAAACAAATACAAATATTGACGACCAGCTACAGGCTCGAGCCCAACAAGGCTGGTCCTTTGTTTATGAATTCCCAAATTCTCACTGACTATCCAATAGTATCTTAAATTCGGACACTCCCTTTGAATTAACTATATTTTCTGGCAACGCGTTCCAACTGTCTATTACCCTATTAAAGTAGTAGTTTTTCCTTAAATCCCGATTAAAATGTGTCTCATTCAATTTATACCCATGGCCCCTTGTTCTGTTATCCCTATTGAAATTTAAGCCCTCTGTGTCCCCTTGTTTTACAAACTTGAAAAGCTGAATCAAATCCCCTCTCCTTCTTCTTTCCAGTGTATACATGTTTAGCTTACTTAAACGTTCATTATAGTCGAAATTTGCTAGCCCCTTTATTATTTTTGTAACTCTGTGCTGAACCCTTTCAATTGATTCTTTGTCCTTTCTCATATATGGAGCCCAGAATTGTACAGCATATTCTAGATGTGGTTTTACTAAACCCTTATATAACGGCAAGATTATATTCTTATCCCTTGAAGTTACAGTCTTTTTAATATACCCCAATAACCTATTAGCCTTTTTACCCGCAGCTGAACATTGGTGATCCATTTTAAAATCCCTGTGAATTATCACCCCAAGATCCTTGACTGTTTCTCTCTCCTTTACCCTTACTTCCTGCATACAGTACTCGGCTCCACTGTTCCTGTAATCCATATGCAGAACTTGACATTTCCCTACATTAAATGACATACCCCATTTTACAGCCCATTCGGATATCTTATCAAAATCCCCTTGTAAATTTTCTATCTGTAACTTGGTATCCACTGTCCCCCATATTTTTAAGTCATCTGCAAATATACTGATTATATTCTTGATCCCCTGACCTATATCATCTATGAAAATTATAAATAAAATTGGTCCCAAAACTGATCCCTGAGGCACCCCACTTATAACTTCTGTCCGCTGTGAATAATTTCCTTTTACCTGCACTCTCTGCTTTCTACCCAACAACCAATTCTTTATCCATATTAATGTTTTCCCCTGAATCCCCAGTCTTTCCAATTTAAACAGTAATGCCTCATGAGGTACTTTATCAAAAGCCTTTTGAAAATCTATGTACATGATATCCACACTGCTCTTATTATCCAGCTCCTCAGTAATTTTTTCGTAGAACTTCAAAAGGTTTGTAGAGCAGGAACAGCCCTTCCTAAACCCATACTGATTCTATGATAACAGTCCCCCTTCCTCCAAGTATAACATTATATGCTTTTTTAACAGAGATTCAAATATTTTGCAAATTACTGATGTTAGACTTACTGGTCTATAGTTGACCGGATCACTTCGTATTCCCTTTTTGAAAATTGGAGTTATGTTGGCCAACTTCCAATCCATTGGTACCCAACCCGTTCTATATGTTGAATTAAATATCGTGTGAATTACTTCCCCCAATTCTTCCGCGCATTCCACTAGTACTCTCGGATAAATATCGTCTGGCCCTGGTGCTTTAGATGGCTTAATTCTTTTCAACTGATGTACTATTTCTTCCCTGTTAAATTTGCATTCTTTAATTAAATCCCCTGCAAAGGCTCCATCCTTGGGATCCTTTTTTAAATTATAGCTACCATTGAAAACCCCCAGAAAAAAGTCATTTAATACGTTTGCCAATCCCACCTCGTCTTGAATTAACTCACCTCCCTTCCCCTCCAACGGGCCCAGTGTAGTACTAAATTTATTTTTACCACTTGCATATGCAAAAAATTATTTTGGGTTTATATTTATTTCCCTTGCTAATTTTCCCTCCAAGGACACCTTTTGCTTCCTTACTAATAGTTTTAAACTCCTTTCTGGCTTTCTGATATGCCTCCTTGTCCCTGTCGATACCAGTGCTTTTATATACCCTGTATGTTCTTTGTTTTAATTTCAAAGCCCTGTGTGTTTCCCCTGAAAACCACATAGGGAGAAAGTTTCTAGATTTTCCTTTTTTCCTGAACGTTACATGTTTTTTTAACACCCTGTCTAACTTATTCTTGAATTCCTCCCATTGTTCAGAATGATGCGGTGCTAATAATCCCCCTTTGAATGTTTCCTTTAACTCTTCCCTTATCCTATGAAAATTTACCTTTCTGAAATTTGGAATTATCCTACTATTGATTGTGTATGCTGATTGAAAATTTATACTTAATCTGATACTTCTATGATCACTTTCTCCCAGTGGCTCACCTATAACCAAATCCTGCACCCTATCCTCATCATTGCTGAAAATCAAATCCAATATTGCATTGTCCCTAGTATCCTCATACACCATCTGGTACAAAAAAACAATCCTGTATCACTTCCAAAAATTCTGCCCCTTTCCCATTTGTAGCTAGATTGTTTGTCCAGTCAATATTTGGATAGTTATAGTCCCCCATTAAAATTAATTCTCCTTTTTGACATGCTTCGTTTATCAGATTGCACATGCTCTTTTCCTGCTCTTCAATACAAACAGGAGGTCTATATATATTACCCAGAATTAGTTCTTTGCCTTTGTCTGTATTCAGTTTCACCCAGACTAATTCTATACCCTCAGTTTTACTATTTAACTTTATTTCCGTACAGTTTAAAAATTGCCTCACATAAATCAAAACCCCTCCCCTTTTCCTATTCACACTGTCCTCCCTAAACATTGTGAATCCACTTAATTCTAAAATTTGTGCATCTTCACTGCTTGCCCAACTTTCAGTAATCCCAATGATATCTATATCCTCTGCTTGTGCAATTCCCTTGAGCTCATCCATTTTATTTCTCACACTGCGAGCATTACAATAAAATACTTTTAGCTTAATTTTCAAACTTATATATTGCACTTTCCCCTTGTATTATTTGTCTTGGTATTGTTTTTCTCCCTTACATTGCACTTCCCCTTTGTATTGTTTGTCTCCTGCAATTTAGACCCTGTTAGTTTTCCTAAGCAATTACTGTGTACTGTCAACCCTCTATGTCCTTCCCATCCCTACTTGTATTCTAGTTTTTTGACTCCAGAATGTTCAAAACCCGCTTGCCAACCTCCCTATTACCTATCAGGCTTAAATGCAAATTGTCCCTGCTTATCCAATCCCTCCTACACTCCTTCCAAACATCTAAAAATCTAACCTCTCCCTCTCACACAAATCCCTTAACATCCCGTTCAACGTATTGGCCCTTTGATTTAACCACCCATTACCTAACCCATACCTAGGTAGTAATCCTAATACTGTTACCTCTACCCCATGAGACTTAATGCCTCTTAAAAGTGTTTCCGCTTCCCTCTTAAACTCAACATTAGTGGTCCTCTCTACATCATTTGTTCCCACCCACACTACTGCCTTTTTCTCCCCTTTAATTACACCTGCCTTAACTGCCTCAACTACATGTTTTACCCTGGCGCCTGGCAAGCAACACCTTGCAAAATTGCGCTTTTTACGTCCTACCATTTCTCCCCAAACCCTAACCATTGAATCACCAACCACAACCCCTCTAGTTACCTTATCAACCTCATCCCCCTGATCTACGTGTCCCAAGTCTACACATTGAACACCCTTTTCCACTCCCTCTGCAGACCTCACCTTCAAAGCCTCCAGCTCATTCCTCAAATCACCCACCTCTAAGCAACTCTTGCATGTAAATACAACCTTCTCTGACATTTTAACCCCACTCACACCACCCTTTCCTGCCTCAACCATATTCCCACACAAGTCACATTCCACATAGAACTCCCCACTGGCTCCCTCTGTCCTCATCTCCTTGAACATTCTAACTAAACCCATTCTAATCCAAAGTAACAATCAATGCACAGAAAAAGCACTAAACAAAATCAAACAAACAGAAAAAGCACCAAGTCAGATACACAGAAAAAGCACTGCACTGAAACAAATATACAGAAAAAGCTGGAATTAAATATCCTATAACCTTATAGTAGTCAACTATCCGAATGAAAACAAACAAGACACAAAATATTTAGGCCCAACGAGACATACGTGAATTAGGCCTAACAAGACATACGTGAATTAGGCCTAACGAGACTTGACTTAGGATTACTTGACAAGTCAAAAACTAAGTACAAGGACTATAAAAACACTTTAAAAACAATTAGAAATGTTTGAACTAATAGAAATAGAAGTAATACACTGCTTAGTACTAAATAAATGAAGAATAACGCAAAAATAACTTGAATTTCGCTGAAGCTTCGAAAACGCGACCCACAATGCTTCACACCTAGCGGCGGAAAAATACAGTGTACAGTGAAACTACCATTAACCGTCAGGGTCGAGACCAGGGTCATGACGGTTAATCAAATAGACGGATAACAGAAAAACCTTAAACAACAACCCACTCATCCATTGCATATGTACAAATAATAAGACAGCTGAACTAGAAATACACTGTACATACACTACATGGACAAAAGTGATGACATTGCAGACATAATGAAGGAGGATCCATCTTAGTGTGGGGCTGGTTTTTTGGTTAAGATCTGACCCATTGCTTTATGTACCGAGTATCATGAACGCTGACGTGTACCTCGACGTTCAGGATCATTCGGCTTTGCTTATGGCAATACTACGGCCATGATGGTTGTTTCTTTCAACCTGATCGAGCTCCATGCCATACTGTGTGCTGGACTAGTTTTCTGAAAATAAGATGCATTTTCCTTGACTGGCCTGTTCAGAGCCCCGATCTCAATCCGATTGAGCACTTGTGGGACAGACTGGAGCGACGAGTACGACACCGCCTCGCACGCCCATCTTCACAACAATCTCTTGTCGCAGCATTGTAAAGAGGCATGGCCAGCTATTACTGCCCGACTTCAGAGAACGTGTGAAAAGTATATCTCGACGTGTTGCAGCTGTAATACAAGCAAAAGGAGGGCTTACCCGTGACGAAATAGAATAGTAATAGAAGTAAATTCAAAGGTATCGTCCTCTGGCGGATTTACGTTGAACGAGAAAAATGAATAACTTTTTCTGAAATACCTGCAGTGTCCAAATACTATTGTCCATAGAGTGTACATGTATTTTATTTTACAGAAACAAACAACACATAATTGACATGAAGTACAGAACTGTGCATATGTACATAATGTTACATGATCTTACTCTCTAGACGTTCTTACGTATTCAAATTTTAGAATAGTTTGTCATTTTCGTTTGTTTCTACGAGACTCGTGCTCACTGAGTGGCAATGTTCCGTAATAACGGACTGACGGTTAACAGGAAGGGATGATTACAAGAGTGACGGTTAATCGAAGTTTCAATATTCTTATTACTTAAAATACGAGTTAAAATGCATTTACATTTTGTGTAGAGTTTATGATTTAATTGATAGCAGAAGGTAGTGTATAATGTTTTTTCCCCCCAATTTAAACACAAATCTCGAATTCAAATAATTTTGAAAAATGTTCTACCGTGTTCTTTATTGCATTTATCTGATGGCTTACAAAAATTATTTTGAGATTAATTATCCTGTATAAAACACAGTCCGTTTATGCATACAAATTACCATTAGAAATATTTAGTTTCGGAACATATATTACACTAATGTCAAAATTATCTTTTATTCCCTAAAACAATTATATTCCTGGAAATACCCAATCGATGCAATCCATTTTTAAGGGAATGTGTGAAAGACATACCTAATTAAAATTATCCAATCAAAAGTGTTCAATCGGTTTCAGATATGCAAATAAAGACGTTACGTAATCCGACTGTGAATCAAGCGTTCTGTGCAAAGTGAATATCTGAGTTAATTTCTTCAATACAGCGTTTGATTTCAGTGAGTAATGACCCCAAACGGTTTGTTAAGGACCCGAAGTATCATTTGAAGAATCTGTGAAGTGGCGCATTATCGGCCGTTTAGAAGCAGTTGTTATAAGGCCTGGACAACAACTGCTTCTTATGATCGATATATGGCAACAGCTGCCCGTCGTAAAAGAAGTCTACTGCTCGGCAGTTGATTGGCTGGTATGATCATGTGACCCTTGAAAAAAAATATTTAATATGGCATTTATTTATGCATATTTAAAATAGTAATTCTGGTATGGGGGGGGGTAACCCAATTTTAATGCCTGAATTTCTATTATGGTATTAAAAAAATGTGTTTTTCAACACCAAGTCCCATCTTTCCTGGTTTTTGCTTAGAACAATGGTATCAATTATGTATTTTAAGTGAAAACTACTTTATTAGTCATAATTTAAAACTTAAATAAAGGAATAATTTTTCTGCTTTCTTCTTTTCTTTTCAGATCCATGGCTATGGGTGGGTAGAGGTGGGAGCCGAAAATTGTATCCTTTTGTTATATAAGTTAATAATTATATAAGTTAGTGTTTTATGTATCTTTTTGTTACATCAGAATGGTCCTAAGCCAGGGGTGGATACGACACCATCATCCTAAAGCAAAGGGGACGGCAGAGGGGCGGAAAAATATCAGCTGGTAGTGAGTTCAGGAGTGGTTCTTAGATTATTTATGTAAAATCAACGGAAGCTTGGAAAAATATAAAAAGGGTATTAAAAATTAGAAAAAGTAATTTTGACTCAATAGGAATTAAATTGGAATTTTTTAAAAATAATTTGGAGGATCTAAAAATTTTTTTCGCCAGTTGGATTCGAACTCGTAAAGTCATCCTCCGCTGCCGACGCCAATCTGAAGGTAGATAACTTCAGCCATCATGCCATCGTTGCTTCACAGAAAATTGCTCTTTAAAAGTATAAGTACCCTTAGTATAAGTTGGCGAGAAATACTACTAACAACAACCATACAACATATATATGAGGAGCCAATTAAAGTCAACTTGTCAGACACTTACGCTGTACGCTGAGGCGCTAGTTTCATAGCTTGCAGCCGCCCCTGTAACTATTGTATCATGGCAAACTGTATAGAGAAGGCTTATTTAAAGGTCCAGAAAGCCAAGGGCATGTGTTTCACTGTCTTCACAACACAAGAGGGATCGCTTCAATTGGTGCAAAGAACATTAGAACTGGAGACAACATCAATGGACCCATGTTCTCTTTACTGATGAGTCGAGGTTTAGTTTAACATCTGATTCTAAGCGTTTTTGCTTAAGGAGGGAGTCAGGTACGCGAAATCTTTCTTCGAACATTATGGAATGTAACCGTTTTGGTGGTGCATGTGTGATAGTGTGGCGTGGAATAATGGTGGATGGACGTACGCCCCTACACATTTACAAGAAAGGATCTGTGACCGGTCAGATATATCGGGATGAGATCTTAGAACGTTATGTAAGGCTTTTCAGAGTTGCATATGGAACTGATTTTTTATATTTGGACGATAATGCTTGTACACATCGAGCAAACCTCGTTGACGAATTCCTTGAAAAAGAAGCCATTGATCGAATACCGTAGCCACCAAAATCTCCTGATAGAGAACTTATGTGACTACACTGGAAAAGCAGTTCCACGGAGACATCCTCCTCCTAGAGATATAAATGCCCTGAAGACCGCATTACTGGAGGAGTGGAACTTAATTCCCCAAACTGTGGTTAGCAACATTATTTCCAGCATGAAATCACGTTGTGATATGTGTGTACAAGTCAGAGGCGATCACATTCAATATTAAATTCAAAAGCCTCATTTTTTTGAGTTTTCTGAATTCTCCTCGTCACATATTATTGCCATTTTTATGGTTTCATGCTATAGTTTTATATCATATGCAATGTTCTTTAATTTTTTCCTTTGTGCTTATGGATTATGATGTATTACAGACAAATTCTAAATTTATAGTTCACAGTTTCTGAGAAATCCGTGATTCTATTCATGTAAAGATATTTTTGGACACCACTGTAGCTTGAAACATTATCTGCATGTCTAAATGCCACTAATAAGCGGTTTAAAAAAATTTATTAGTTGAAATTAATTCCATTTCGTTTCGTAGGTATTATAGTAATCAAATTAGTCATTTTCATTTAAAACATACTAAATGTATAGAATAGTGTTACAAACATAAATATTCATATATTCCTATAAAATTCTTACGAAAGTTGTACAGGATGAATTTCCAAAACAATACTCTAAAACAATCAAAACCCAAACAGATTGTAACATACGCCATCGTGCATTGTAAGGAAATTAACAATGTGCAACAATGTCTTTTCTTCAAAGTTTTATTATTTCACGCGTTTTTACCTCACTCAATTTCTTGCTTTGGTGCCTATTTGACTACTTTTCAAAGCGCTCTGAAATTATCTAATTTATCGAAGTATTTTGCTTCAAACTCTAGTTGAGAAACTATTTAGTGTCTCAAGAAGTCAACTATCATCTAGACTTTGCATTTGTATTCCATTCTTTTCTATTAAAGTACAGAAAAGGATGGCTCCTCGTCTTTGGAAGCGGTTGTCCAGAGCCTTGTGAGTACACTTTAACTTTGTTTATATTTTGAATTTAATAATGTGTGATTTGCATCTCGCATTTTCTTAGATATTTTTATTGTATTTTATAATTATCTTGAATTAGTCTCGTGAATAATGATGCAACTCAATTCGTTTCTTTTAAAACAAGGCAAATGAATATAAATTAAATGTGTTCACTCTTACCTTTTCTTCTATATTCCATGATATTGAACTAAATATTTACCTTGGAGTGTTGTGAAATGTTATTGATTTAACTCTTAACAAAATTATTTTATTTCTAAATATTTTGTATGACGAAAGTTTCTCACTTTTGTGCTTTTAATAAATATCCACATTAATGTTGCATTTATGTTACAGATTTGGAACCTATGACCGCCATTCATATATGATGGACGCAATTAAGATCTCTCCGAAACGTTACGCTGTAAGTATAACCCCCCCCCCCTTTAAGGAAAAACAAGTAAATTATACTTTTAATGTTATATTATTGTCAAGACATTACTTAATAACGATTGTTTTTAACAGGAACAGCTAACAAGGATGGATGTGGAGGCGTTCAAGAAAATAAAACTGAAGGTAAGTTTTTTTTTTTTAAATAGCAATTAGAACTCATAAATTTATGTTTCTTGAATTGAATTTTTTTTGCAAAATATTTTTAATATTTAATACTGTAACATTTTTGACAAAGCATAAAGTTAGATACGTGAACTTAGGTTATGCAAAATATTTCATTCGTTTTATTTCAACAAAAATAAACTTTCTTCTAGGAGTTTTCGCATCCACCATTCCACATGTTCAAGTCGTTTGGAATTACTGAATATATGGATGAATTCAGTTATGTAAGTATCGACTAAATTAATATAACCATTGAACTTTAAAATTATCTATTCATAGAAACGCATTTAATAACAACTGTGTGCATACACATCTTTTTGCCTTTATCTTGTAATATTTTTTAGTTATCTTTTTTTTAATTATATGAATTCCAAATGTTTTTTACAGACTACTTACTGGACAGCAGTGGAAATTCTGAAACCTTTGACTGCCAAGAAAAGGGCAGAAACTCTAGA
Organism: Metellina segmentata; assembly: GCA_947359465.1. Lineage (NCBI taxonomy): Eukaryota > Metazoa > Arthropoda > Arachnida > Araneae > Tetragnathidae > Metellina > Metellina segmentata. The sequence goes on from OX375874.1 coordinate 131,532,556, forward strand.
GCATTTCATTAAAATCGCCAAAGAACTGCACAAACTGAATAATCTACACTCGGAGTTTGCCATTCTGGCTGCCCTCAACAGCGCCCCGATCCTCCGACTGGATGAGACGTGGAAGGTAGGTTCAACTGATTCAATAGATTAGGAAGTCTAAAAATAATATATGCTTTAAATTCTCATCTAAAGAATACCAGCTTGCTAACTCGTACATTTGATTACTTTCAGAATGTCTCTCAGAAGCAATTGCTCATGTTGGAAAAGCTGGAACACCTGTGTTCCACTGATAATAACTTCCAGAATCTGAGGGAGTATTACGCCACCTGCAAAAAAGACTGCATTCCATTTATTGGTAAGTATACATTCGATTCATATTCTTTCCATTTACAACCCATACAGGGTGGTCATAATCAACTTCAGAATAATCATAGAACGTGATTCCTTACAGAAAACCAAATCGATTATCCGTCTTTCTATTAGACGTGGTAGGATCTTTCCTTTCGGTTCTGATCCTGAACCGAAGCCAATACCCCATTGTGTTGCTCCAGTGTAACGTTAATTTAAATACCTACCTATCTATCTATTGGACACGACATTCTGGAAATGCGTATCTATAACAAGTAGGTAATTGATTTAACGTTGCAAGGTCTGGGATCAAACACGAAGGGAAAGATCCGAGAACACCTCGTCCTTTTGAACCAGATGAAGAGGTCAATACCATAGCTGGCAACCCATTGTCCAAAATTCCACGTCAACGTGAAGACATTTGAGGCCACTACAGATTCAGAGAGCACTAGCCCCACGTGTATACGAAGTTCTTGGGTTGGATCTAGTTTCGAACTCTCAAACTTCCAGTTGCTAGTACTTACAATATGTAATATTTAACGCACGTATTCGGATTTGTATATCCATTGGGTGCTTCATTTTCGTCTCGACTGATTCTCAAATAACGGGTACATCAGAGACGCCAGAAGAATAGCTTTTTAGGTGTTCTCTAGGGCCGAAATTTCGTATGACAGAAAGTGACGTTATGAAACTTTCGAATAGAATATCTACCCAATCGAACGTTTTTTTGGTTGGCATTGCATTGCAAGATAGCGTGGTTTATTCTGATCACTCTGTAGATACACTATTATAATTTTTCGAATAGATTTAGAATACCATGTTACTTCTAAGATGTCTTTTTTTTTCAAGCAATACCATTTTGTTATTTACAGAAGTTTAATTTCCCGTGGACTTATTAAATTATAAAAATATTTTGAATTTTTTGTGCCATACTCCCCTTTTGTACTGTTCTCATTAATGCTGGTTGGCGTCGAAATTTTATGTTCATAAACGTTTATGCATTATGCATTATGCACAAAGTATATTTAGTTCAAGTACTAAGTTGATAATTGCAATTCAAAGTGCATCATGTACCAATTTTGAATTGTCAAGTCCATAACGTAAATGAATGTTATAAGTTAATAAAAGTACTTAGTTATAAAAATCGTTTTACTATCGCGAAATATATGAATGGTATAAAAGAGTAGTCTTTCAAATTTTGCTCACTACTTATGTTTATAAATATATAGCGAAATGTTCATATTTTATATATTCCTCCATAGGATTGTTCTTGAAGGACATTAAAGCAATCGATGGCATCTATCCCGACAATGGAACTGTGGACACGGAGTACCGGCAAATGATGATTGCGAGAACCGTTGGTTTCATCGAGAAATTCCAAGAATCAAACTATGGTGAGTGTTAGACTGAGGAATTTCCGAAGTTGCTTTTACATATCTCTCCTCGTAAAGCTTTTAAATTTCCATTTCAAATTTAAAAGTTGAAGTATAGTTTATTGTGTAGTATTTTATAGTTAATACTATGCACAGCGTTAAGAGGTAATGGTAATGATAATTTTAGTTAACGTCGTACTAGAGCTACACAACGGGCTACTGACGACGGTCCGGGATCAGTCCTACTACGGGAAAGATCCGAGGACATGTCAAGAGGAGTACACGCATTTTATTATTTTTTCGAAGCGACGAAATTTCTGTAATAACATTGTGTGTTATTAGATATGTCTACAATTTTATATTCGTATTCGTTCTCAATTCTATAACTTGTTTCAGATTTTCTTCCGCCCGCTGTGTCTAGAATCGAGGATACCTTAAAACGTATCGAATTTACTGAAATCTTTAAGAAGCATCTTCGGAATGCCAATTATTTGTAAGTTACTTTTTTTGTTCTGAAAATTGGAATAATATTCTATCCCTCACAGTTGTCGTTTAAATCATATGCATCAGTGTTAATCAATCAGTATATTTATGCTTATTGATCATTCCTATAGGATGTCCTTGGAGCGTGAACCTCATCCTAGGAAATCCGTTGCCGAATCTAGATGCGAACTACTGAAGAAACATGGAAGGTAATAGGATGCATATTTCATCTTCTTTGTCATTCAAAAAATAATCAAAAACTGATGGTCGAAAAGTTAAAAATTGGAACCTAAATGTTTTTCTTGTATCACTAGTATTTGAAATGTATACGAAAATATTTTGTGTTCAGTTAAGTGAACTTCGAAATAAATTACCTTCAATTTGTTTTCAGGTATAAAAGCGACGGTGAAGAAAACCCATCATTGGTGGTGGACTTGAATCCCAAGGATCCATCGTTTCGAGTCAGGGAGCGTTTGTTTTAATGCCGGCGCAATCCGAAGATGTTGTGGAGTGAAGACGGTGAAGATCGGAGAAAGAGAGCTGCTTGGAAGAACATCTTCGGAGAACAGCAGCACTGGGAGGGGAGAGGTGTGTGAGACGACATATTTTGAAGAACACCTGTCAATGACCTTGCCGAGTGGAAAATTGTCGTTGCTGATGATGCAGTTGGGGAAACAGACCATCGAATTGAATCATCCGACATCAATAAACTACTTTTTGGAATTTCGGTCAAACATTTGTTGTTAAATTGTATAAGAGCACTTCCATTTTTAAAAATAGCAAAAAAATACTATTCAAAATAAGAACCGACCATTGTAAAACTATTTTGGACTTATTTGCAATAAAATATTTTTCCATTTCCTTTCTTGTGATTTATTTTAAAATGTGTTTACTCAAACATAACATTCACATTCTGTAATAATTTTAATTAATAATATATTTTAAACATAAGTCTCTTCGAAACAATTCAGAAGGTGAAATGTTTTGGTGTTGGTACAACCCGATAGGGAATCGAACCTGCAACATCTACAACTCCTAGTGCAGTGAAAAACACATGAGGTTCCGTATCCTCATAGCAAACGTGGGCTTCGATTTTGCAAACATGGATTTCATACTTGCAGTTCCCAATAGAATTATATACTTCTAAATATTTAACTGAATTTGAACATAATTTAAAATTAGCTTTTCTCCTTACTCTAAATATCAGTGATTCAATACAATTATGTTCTTTTTCTACACAGTCAGGCCGATTAATCCAATTACAGTGAAACTTCGATTAACCATCAGGAGGGGGGTCTAAGATCGTGACGTTTAATCGAATGGACGGATAAAAGAAAACCTTAAATAACAACCCACCCCCATTCACTGCTGTACCATATCGACGATAAAAAATCACTTTCGGGGTTAATATAGTTATATTAATATAACAATTATTTACGGGATTTGTACAGATTGTCTACAAGCTACAGTTTCTAATTATTGACGATATCCATCACCGATATAATACAGCAGCCAAAAACTAAAAGTCCCCGCAATCGTATGCGGATAGAACCGACCCTCTGCCCAGATAGTAATGAAAGCTTGTCACAAGCTTGTGCCAACCTTATCATCGACAAGCATAGAGGGTTTTCACAAAGTTTTTCATGACAAGGGTGTAACCTTGTGACAAGCTTGTGTTGTTTGGTAGAGTTTGTGAAAGGTTTGCTAGTCAACACAAAAAAAGCTTTTCTGTAAGGTTTTCACAAGCATTGTTTTTAAGCTTTTCATAAGCTTGTTTTAAGCTTTTCATATGCTTATCGTGCCCCTGTTTTTACGCCTTATTTGTACATATTATTTAAAAACCAGATACCCAAATTTTTTTTAAAGATCAAAATTGTAAAACTGAAGAAAATCTAGAATTTTGTTTTAACTGCATTTTTTATCTACACCTAAAATAATCAAAAAATTAATCTAATTTTGTTGGAAATGGTAGAAACTTGAACTACTTAATTTACTTCATTTCGTTTGTGTTACAAATTTTTTTCAAATTAAAATAAGTTTTTATTTCCAAATATTGGTTTTATCTTACATGAACATACTCAAACCAATTCTTAAGCACTTCTTTGCACAGTAAACCATACACCAGATGTACAAATCATGATTTTTTTTAAATATAATTTTTTTTAATATTTGAATTTGATTTTTTAAAATCCGATTTTTAGACATGTCATGTGAACCAATGTCCGTATATGAGAAAGGATATAGAATTAATTGAAAGGGTTCAGCACAGAGCTACAAAAATAATAAAGGGGATAGCAAATCTCGACTATAATGAACGTTTAAGTAAGCTAAACATGTATACACTAGAAAGAAGAAGAAGGAGGGGGGGATTTGATTCAGCTTTTCAAGTTGGTAAAACTAGGGGACACAGAGGGCTTAAATTTCAATAGGGATAACGGAACAAGGGGTCATTGGGTATAAATTGAATAGGACACATTTTAATCGGGATTTAAGGAAAAACTACGACTTTAATAGGGTAATAGACAAATGGAACGCGTTGCCAGAAAATATAGTTAGTTCAAAGGGAGTGTACGAATTTAAGATACAATTGGATAGTCAGTGGGAATTGGAGGATTCATAAACAAAGGACCAGCCTTGTTGGACTTGAGCCTGTAGCTGGTTGTCAATATTTGTATTTGTATTAAGCTTATTTTAAGTAAGTAATCAGAATTTGTGACATGATAAATCAATATTTATTTTACAAAAAATCATAGTTTGTTACATGGTAATGCATTTAAAAAGTGAATTTTCAAAACAAAAGCAAAAGGTGAAACATTTGTTTAACTTTAAAACACAAGTTGCCATCCTACGTAACTTTTTTTGAGTAAATTACACCATGTTAACAAATTTATCAGTAAGTGTATGTGACAGACCTAAATTATACTCCGATTAGATAAATATTTGTTATAGGTCACTACTCTTAAAGCGACAGGTGATTATTTCAGGGTGCATTTTGCAAGATGAAAGATGTTCATTAGAGTTAAACTTTCATCCTTTTCAAATAGAAATCTCAGTTGTGTTTTTTATTTAAAAAATTATTAATCACATTAATTGTGTTATTTTGTATTTATGTCTCAATTTTAAAATAAAAGTAGTTGAAGTGGGGTCATGGACAGTATACATATCTAAACACTTTTTTAAGTGTAACATTAATGTACAATAATTTCACATGCTTCCCAAATAAATGCTTTATTGTTCGTAACATATTATAAAATTATGCATGAACATTGTCAAAACTTTCAAATAGATGTCAACTTGTTTTTTACTTTACTGTTTGGCAGAATCCCTTACTCGACACTAAGAGATTATTTGTAAATGTCCAGTGTCAGATATTTTTCAAAAGCTGATCAGTAATGGGTGTATTTACTTAGTTATAAAAATGTAAGATTAGTTGTGATTTAAAATCAATAATTTTTTTTAAATCCCGATTTTAATAGTTGATTTAAATTTTGACATCCTGCCATAGACAGTTGAAATTTTACAGATTAACATTTAATACACATGAATATATTTATTTACATTAATCTCAACAAGAAAAACATCTCTAATCAGCACATTACTTGAAGCAGCTTCATCAACAGTTTTTCCATACTGCCTCAAATTTATGTTTTATCCGAAGATGATATGTGATAAAGAAATAACAGTGCTAAAAATGAGGACCCTTTACGCTGTTAAACTACTTCTACCAAAAAAAAAAAGTATTAACAAAGTTTAAAAATGTTCACACTCTTGCTAAATGGCATTCAATGGAAATGTAAGATCAAAACTTTTCATATATACACAGTCCAGTCACATTAATGTGACCACCACCTACTTTCGACATCAACGTGAAATAACCAATCACAACAGGCAGGTTGCACCACATTGCAGTGGAGTGTATATAAAGGATGTCCTAGGGCATCGGAAAGCATTTCAATCTTTGGAGTAATGCAGAAACGTAGCGATTTATCCGACGTCCAAAAGGGCATGATTATTGGCTTTCGGGCCAAGGGTGGAAGCATTTCGGAAACGGCTAATTTTGTGAACTGTTTGTGTGCCGCAGTGGTAAAAGTATACTGTGCATGGCAAAATGGCACTATCCAAAATCAGCGGCGTGGCACATGTGGTGCACCACGGGCTATAGATGACAGAGGCGAACGAAGGCTACGAAGATGCGTTCGGGCGAATAGACGTACAACTGTTGAGCAACATACCGTCCAGATGAACCAAGGGGCTACCAATAGTGTATCCTCAACAACGGTTCAGCGAACTTTGCTGCGCATGGGCCTACGCAGCAGACGCCTGGTTAATGCACCTATGCTGACTGCTGTTCAATGGCGACGAAGACTGGAATTTGCGCGCCAGTACCGCGACTGAACGTCCACAGAGTGGCGACAGGTGGCCTTTTCCGATAAATCATGTTTTATGCTCCATCGGACAGATGGACGTTGGCGTATACGGCGTGAAACGTCTGAAAGCATACACCCTGCAACAATAGCCATGGATCCTCAACCGCTTAATCTAGCGCAGCTAGCCACGGCACTGGAGTCGGCATGGCTCAACATCCCAGTGAACACCTTCAGAAACCTAATTGACTCTCTTCCTGCATGTCTCGCAGCGGTTCGCTCTGCCAAAGGTGGTTATTCTGGCTTTTGACAGGTGGTCACATTAATGTGACTGGACTGCGTATATGGGCTATGTTAAAACCCAAAAATTATAGTGCATACAGTATTATGAGCTGATGTCTCTAAAAAATTAAACTCTACTGAAAAAACTTTATAATTTATTTCTTTAACACACAGACGATGATATTTCCCCTTAAAGTGAAAGAAAATTTCTAAATTAAAAAAACAAAAAAATTGAACACATTTTGCTGAATTAAAGTATAAAATGAACTTCTTGATTCTTATTAGATTTTCCCAGGACTGCTTTTCAGAAATATGAATACGACTAAAGGGTTTTTTAAAAAAATCATGGATTTAAAACATTTTTTTTTCAAGATTAAAAATATTATTACATTCTTTTTATTTATTCGGATACTTAAACTCATTTTAAAGAACTAACATACAAGACATACAAATTATAAAATGATTTTATTGATTAATTTATAACCATCAAATTTACAGTAATAACAGAATTCTTACATATAAAAGTCAATATCTGGACCTGCTCTTTTCTCTCTGCAAAAAAGGAATACTTTAGAATGAGCATATTTTTTTAAATATATTTAAGTTATCAACTGAATTTGGGAACCCTATTAAAACTATTAAATATTAAACAACCATGCAGTTGGCAATTTTTATTTAAGCTCACACAAAAGAATTTTTTAATTACCACGCCACTTTTAAAGATAATGAAATATTTGTAAAGCAGGAAATATTACTGTTTCATGATTATTCAGTAATAAATTTATTTTAAATTGCTTAAATCTTACAGTATACAGGATGTTAATTATATAACGTGACAAATAAGATTTTAAAAGTTTTACAAATCATTGCATAAAGGTAAGGGGTGGAGGATTAATGCAAGGAATGGGACAATTAAAAATTTAATTTTTAAATAAAAGCATTTTATTATACTTATCTCCTGCTCTTCTGAAATTGGTAGAGTATTAGCATACGTTACGTTAGTCGCCATTGCGATTGTTTTCGCCAAATCAAGATGGCGGCCGATCTAATCAATTCCAAGATGGGCGCTATATTGCGAAATCCGCACCGTGAACCTTTGCATACAGAACATAAATAGCAATATTTAAAAAAAAAAATGCAAAGCAATTTATTTTACTTGAAAATTTTCTAATTTTTCTGCTTGGCATTTACTCTGAACATGTAAGTAATTTTGAGTTTTGCATCAATTACATCAAGGTTTAATTCTCTTCATGAAAATTTTTCGGATAGATGGAATAAACTAAAAAATATATATATTTGTTTTAATTTAAAAAAAACCGCTGCTGTCCAAAACGTCCAGATTTGGGACTTTTTAATGTATAGAAAATTCAAAATAAGAAATCTTTTTATAAATAAGGTAGTCCTTTTCTGTGATCATGAGAATCCACAAGAAGGTTTTTGACGAGGAAAAAAAAATCAAAAGGAGTGGTTTCTTCTCCTATCCATAAGTGTGAAAAAATATTTTTGCAGAATTCTTCTAGCAATTAGCATTAAATGGGCAACTCAATGGGGATATTCCTGGTTATAGAGACAGAGGTGGAAAGCAAAACAAGGTTTTTTATTGTAACGTCTTTACCAGAGGAAATTATTTTTTAGAGGAGTCAAAGCGTATGGCGCACAAGGTTTCAATGGCTATAAACCAGTATACCGGGAGAAATTTGTTTGTAGATAAGTCACAGCGTATAAAACGCGACGCCAGAAAACTGTTCCTTAACCGCATTTGTTTCTTTACGGGACAGTTTGGAAAAAAACCATATTCAAACGTTTGGTAACACCATCCACTGCCATAACAAATCAATTAAGGGGAAATAAGCAACAAAAGGGGAAAAAATTCTAAATTCTAATCTGTAATTTTAAAAATCAAATTTAATCCAAAAAAATTAGCAAAATTTAAATCAAGGAACAGAATAAAAAAATTGTAACTCACAATCTGCGTTTTCCAAATTGATAAAGGGAGAAAAAATTCTAAATTCCAATCTCCAATTTCAAAAGTCAAATTTAATCCAAGAAAAAATAACGAAATTTAAATCGAGGAACAAAGTGAAAAAATTGTAACTTAAAGTCTGCAATTTCCAAATTTTTGTACCTTAGTGCGGCATATTTAGTGATTAGGCAAGTAAATAAACGTAGGAAATCAAGGCGAGCGATTTGGATGAAAGAATACTTCAAAACTCCCGTAATGAGCATTTACTAATTTACGTTAATATTTATTATTACACTCATGTCCATAAATTAAGGATAATTCAGAATCACACTGAAATCGAACTCTAAAGTAAAAATTTCACCTGTAGAATATTATCGCACACATCTTCAAGAATAATATCCAAATTACAGGAAGCCATCAGATGACGCCGATAGTAAGTCATAATGACGAGAGTGTTAGAGAGGTGTATATAAGGAATGGTAGCAAAGAAGTAAAATTGTTCACAAGCGTTCTGTAAGCCGTTCAGTGCCACAACCGAATAGTTATGGCACAGAGGACGCATGTTGATGATATTTTACGTGGTGAATTATCGGCCACCTGGAATGTGGGCGTACTCAGACGGAAGTTTCAGTGGAACGTGGAATCGCCCAAAGTGTCGTTTTTAGGCTTTGGCAATGATTCCAAAATGATGGAAATATCAGTAGACGTTACAGTACAGATCTCTCCCGAGTTAGAACGCCGAACGACGATCTGAATTTGGCAGTAACTGCAAAAAGAAGCAGACGGAGTACAGCATCCTACCTTTCTCGTCAGCTGTCTTCAGCCACGGGTACGACAGTTTCAAGGCAAAGCGTTTACAGACGTTTGGGACATGTTGGTCTATATGCTCGCAGGCCTGTCAGATGTGTTCCGCTCACGGCAACTCACTGACGCCAGCGGTTAGCCTGGAGTAGAGAACATGCAATATGGGCATCGTCACAGTGGGCTTCATGTTTTAGAGCTTTTAACATCTCTAGCCCCTCAGACGAAATTTAATGGTTAAAATTATTCTTTTCTAAACTCCAAATCAAATTTATGCCCATAAAATTATATCGAAAAGTGATTAACATAGTGGAGTGCGTCCCCAGAAAACAGTGGGTGATGGGGGGGGGAACGGGGGTCCTATTCGGACTCAGGAGATAATTTTACATAAGAATCAGCAGGAATGGTGTCGGGGCTTATTTTCATGCAGAGCAGTGTCATTGGAATCTTTCCTGTTATTCCTTTCAACCAATAATAGATAAATATTTTGGAATAGGATAACTGTCTCCTGCTCACTTTGAGATTGTTGATGAGGGGTGTCGGTGTTGGTTGTAGGCATACCTTCGGGCTTGTGGTATCTCCCCTGACTGGTGGGGGTACATCTTCTGCTCGGTGCCATATTCGTTGAGCTGATGATGGCACATCTGGGTGGGTGGCATCCTCCCTGGCGCTGATGATGGCACGCTTTTGGGTAGATGGCATTGATGGTGGCACGCCTTTGAGTGAATGGCATTCTCCCTAGCACTGATGGTGGCACGCCTTTGGGTAGATGGCATTCTACCTGGAACTGATGGGTGTGCGCTTTTGGGTAACTGGTATCCTCCCTGAAATTGACGGGGGTGCGCTTTTGAGTAGGTGGTATTCTCCCTGGAAATGATGGTGGTATCTACTCTGCAGGCATTAAGCACTGGTATGAGAGCAAGGATGAGGCAGAACGGCGTCTGAAATGGTCGGTAGAGGTGTCATGTTGGTAGAGTCGGTTTGCTAGTGGGGTCGATTGGGTCTTGCAGAAGACGGTGCTTGTACAGATCACTATGGGGAATGCCCGTTAGCTCACGACAGCAAGGTTACTGAATGTTCGTGACTTGACTGCAGTGGGTGTCTTGAAGAGTTACCGTTTTCAAAAACAGAATCTGTGATTGCACAAAGTCTAGAATTAGAAAACACGACATAGCAGATATTACACCAAATGAAAACAACACAAGAAACATTTGAAATGAACAGAAGTCTAAGCTACAAAACGTAACTCACGTGGAACTAAAGCAATAAGAACAAAAAATCTTAAGATAATATCGTTGAATTTTAATATCTTTTGTTCGATGAAAGTGGATTTTGCCATGTCTGGTTTTGGTCAACTCCAAGTGTATCCAGTCCCATGAGAGAAGACGTCTCTCCTATCACAGAACGGGGTAAAGACGGAGCAAAGGATGTTATTTTGACGTGAATGCAAACCTATGGTAGATGAACGTCTCCACCCACATGGCGATGCATAACACGAAGAATGAGGGTGACCAACATTTGTTGATTACTGGGGAGGGGTATAACAGGAATCCACAAAATTTAATCTCCTTAGAGGCCTAATTGACACAATCAAAGTAAAACCAACAGGCAATTTGGGGTAATGACCAAAACGTACAAAATGGCACCACATGGTGAGGCTTCACAAAGACAAATACTACTAACTACTAAATGAAAATTTTACAAAAACACATAGCCTTTGACGCATAGACAAAACTGGAGTATTAAAAATACGAAACAAAACGCACCCCGAAATCTGGTTTCATGTATATGAAGTCCTCGCAATTACTTAAGTCAAATTCGATGAAAAATATTTAAGGTTTTTCTAAGGCTATATTTGGAATGGAAATGTTTTGTTTATGTACAAGGAATTCTATTATTGGTTCAGGGAGCAGATATTTTCCATATTTCTGGCTACTTTTATATTCTTTTCTGGAGTTACGACAGCAAAGAACACGAAGTCTTTGGTTTCCCTCTCACAAAGCTTTAGGAAAACTAAAATAATTATTGTTGCAGTTGGAACGATGGCATAAGCAAACATGCTTAAATTCCACACAAACAAATTTTTCGTCTTTAGTTTGTTCATTTTAAAAGCAATTAGATTTTCATGTCAAAAATTATTTCAAAGTTGGGAGGGAAGAAAATAGTTTAGAGACTGGACTATTGGTTTTGAATTTCCTATGGCGTAGAATTACTGTTATTGTTGGAACGAAAAATGTTTATGTTCCACATAAGCTAACTTTCCATCTTTAATTCTTGCTTTTTAATAACGACGAGATTTTTATAAGAGGTATTTTAAGTAGGAAGGGAAAATATTTTAGGTACAAGAGAGTTTGTTTTGAACTTACCCTGTGTAATATCGAGCACTTTATTTTGGTAGGTGCTATCGAAATGTGGTACGATTAGTTCAAATGTATATCTTTGAAAGAACAGTCGCTTCTTACATCACTAAGGCAATAAACAAATAATTAAAAAAATTAGAATGCTCTATCTTTATGAAAATTGCAAAACCACGAAGATTCAAATGAAATTTATTTCACATATTGCTAAAGGTGATTATGAATCTATGACGAAAGTTTCGGACCAACACAACCCCACAACTAGCACAAATTTAGTGTTTTTTAAGGTAGTAAGACATTCTAAAGGTCAAGTCATCGAATGAAAGATACTGTAACGTATCGACGAAAAAGAAAAACCTCTATCCAGATTAAATAATTTACAGAATTTGTACAGCTACAGTTTTATAATTAATGACGATATCCATCACCGATACAATACAACAGCCTTAAGCTAAAAGTTCTCGCAATCGTCTGCGGCTAACAAAAAAGCCTCTCTCTCCATAAGCATGTCTCCCCAGACCGCCTCCTCCAGTCGTCACTTCCGCAGTCAGACCAGGGGGTGGACGGGTAGAATACCTCCCGTTGTGAGCTCCTACGATTCTGGATAAGGGGATGCTCTCACGATGGACAGAACTTCTCCTCTCCAGGAAAACTTTTCTGCAGATCTCGATCGAAGAAAAGTCCTGAAAAGAGAATGAAAAGTAATGAGCATGAGTACTCATACAACGGGGCCAGTACCAACTTACCAGACTGAATCAGTGCATCACCAAATTCAGGGTACTGACACAATTTTTGTACAACAAAATTGAATAAAAGAAATTATATAAATAATGTAAAACAAAAATAAAAAATATCTTAGTTACATAAGAGATTTTACTCAATTGCATTTACTTAAGAGTGTGCATACTATGTGGAAAACCGTAAAGGGAAAAGGCTTCAGTCGTGACAGTTTCCCTGTGGTAAGAATCAACGCTTTCAATTCTAAAACAACTGCATACTCCGAGTTTGAGAGGTTTTTTTCTTGCGTCTATGGGGAACTGCTTTTTAGCAGTAGTTTTTTTTTTTTTTTGAATCGATTCATTTTCAATCTGTCCAACGAATTTCTTGTGTTCTGTCGGAACCATGGGCACAAATTGCACGTAGCTTGCGTCTCCAGTTCTAGGCCGAGGACAAGCGAAGAGCGGACAAGCAAAAGGAACCAACTTCATCGGTGCCTTCTTTTTGTCATTTGGTTTTCCGATTCTCTGGCATTTGTCACAATTTTGTACAGTTTTCTACTTCCTTGAAGCAATTAGGCCAAAAGAAATGCCTTGCAAGAATGTCTTTTGTTTTGGTCATTCCTAAATGTCTTGAAGTACCTTCATAGCACAACGACATCAGTTTTCCGCAATATTGAGTTAGAATCATTAGCAAAATGTTTTCTTATCCCAATTTATCAATTTTCCTTTTCACCAGAAGACCATTTGAGAGTGTTTCGTATTCACCCATGGTCTTGTCAGTATCTTGACTCAGTACTTTCTCCATCAGAGGTTTCAAATTTTCGCATTCTTTTTGCTTTTCAACGAACGTTTGGGAATCAGTTTTCAGAAGTTGAAGTCCTTCCCAAGACTCCATCTCATTTGGCGGGAAAGAAAACAAATCGCCCTCGTCTTTATAGATCTCAGCTTCAAACTCTGGAACAAAAATTGCTTCTTCCTTTTCTTCTTCCTCTTGTTCAGCCATTCGTCTTTGAGAACGTGTTTCTATGGCGTTCACCAGATATGGTATATCATCTACCTTCATTTTTTCCAGATGTGTAGCCGTTTCATTCCCCAACAAATATATTCCTTTGTCTGAAGGACTACAAACAACTGCGGCTTTTGTTATTACATGCCCGAACTTTCCCTGTACCTCCACCTCTGATAAGGGCAAGCAGATTGGAGTATTGTCAACGGCTTGAATAACCCAAATATTCTCGCCTGTCAGCATCTCTGGACGAATGAGGTTCCCGCCAACAAGGTCGATTGTCGAACCCGTGTTTCTAAGAATTTTCATAGTAATTCCATTTACCCATTCTTCCCAAGTATGTGGTCTCATCAAGTCCTCTTCGGTACTGGTGAAAATTTTATTTATTTGCGCTGAAGTTTCGAATCTTTTCTTCAATTTAGGGCAGTTCGTTTTAATATGGTCAAAACCATGACATTCATAGCATTGGATTCTTGACCGTCTCTCAAAAGCAGAAGACGAAGATGGTACTTTCTGTGAATCCATACGTTCTTCTTTAAATTCCTTCGAATTTTCTTGATTTTTATTTCTCCAATTTGAATTGTACTTTGGAGCTTCAAAATTTCTGGGTTTCCAATTTGGAAAAGATTTTTCATTATGTTTCTGAGTGTTTCCGAAATTTTACTTCGTAAAACCTCTCACGGTTTCATACTCGTCCATTTTTAGAGCAAATTCTTTGGCAGATGTCATCTTACTCCATTCATGGATGAAAATCTCTCGACATTCTGATGGTACTCTTATTTTAGCTTGATCAGTAACCCTAAGATCAACCAATTTGTTAAATGTGGTTTTTTGTAACCCAGCTATCCATTCTTCAAAATAGTTTTGGAGTTCATCAACAAATTCTTCCCAGGTCTTCTCGTTTTGTTTTTGATGTTTAACGAACATCTGTCTGAATTTCTCTGGACTGAATTTATCTTTTTCTTCCTTCTCTTCTTTCTCCTTGTGAAGCCATTCGGTTTTAATCGTTTCTAGAAGTGATTTAACGAATTCTTCGTCGTAATCTTTAAATGTGATTATTTCTGGTTTCATCTTTGCAATAGTAGAATTCGAACCCATTAGCAAACCTAACTCCTCGGTTAGAACGACAAAGTTCTGTTTTTTTCGCTTGCGCAATGAAAGCCATGATTTCAACAGCGAAAATAATACACGATTATAAAATTACCCAGACTCTTAAAGCACACAAAATAGAATACACAAAACATTGAAAATCAGTTATTAAAATAAATACTATTATGTTATCAAATATACAATCGATTAACTCAGATAAAACAAATCAATTCTACTTCGATTTGAGTCAGAATAAGGAACCAAATCTATTTAATTAAATTTCACAGTAATTTGTTACATATTTTTTTAAGGTAACTAGGGGGCTCCGCATGACGTCACGGCGTCCATGACGTCACAGCGAGGGCTTCGCCCCATGCTCGCTTACGCACGCCGACCCCGGGAATATCTACGCAATCCCGTTTGGTTTGCTTCGCAAACCAATACTCCTTTTGCAAGTGATTTCACTTTTTTTTTCACTTTAACACTCAATGCACCCTAAACTAATAGGTGCATCAGTAAAAAACCTTCTGCATCTTGTTTCCTGTACAATTTTAAGTAAACCGTGTTTATCTCCTAACTTTACGATCTGTACTTCGAACTTTCTCGGTAAACCGTCTGAGAACAGAGCGAAAAAAGAGATCCTCGTCAAATAAAAATAAATCGTTTTTGTGGCAATTGTTGCTCCGATAAATTTGATATCTGGCGAATCTGATAGTAAAAAGTACAACCCTCATCTGAGTGAGGAACATTCTCTGCGAAATAAAAAATAAGAAATTTGTGTCACCAACTTATGATTACATCGAATTTATTTATCAACCAATTTAAAAAATAATTGTACCGTAAGAAAGAGTACATTCTAAGGTATGCTTCGATATTTTCAAAATTAAAAACTAATAGTAATAAGATATAGATATGACAGTTTAAAAAAATAACGAAAAAGTCCCGATTTTTCCCGAATTTCAAAAAAATATTATATATCAAGAACCAAATTGAAATTTCCAAAAAAAAACTCGACGAGCTGCAAAAATCTAAGTTGAGAGGTACTTTTTAAGAAAAACTCACGGCTTAAGACCGAAAATTTTTATGTGTTTTGCTCACTCACGGAAGAAATTTCAGTTTTTCAACTTCGACACTTACTGAACCTTAAACTAATAACCGCATCAGAAAAAGATCTTTACAATTGTCCAGGGAACACGATGAAGAACAAACCATGTTAATTTCATATTTTTCTGATCCGAAATTTCTAGGGAAACCGTCTAAGAATCGAGCTAAACAACACAGTTTTCAATCCTGCGGTGGCGGCGGTAACTTTTTTTTAATATAGAGAGATAATTAAATTCTATACTTGCTCAAATAAATTACGAAATGAAAATAACACATTCAAATGATTATTAAACATACAACTCGATAATATCGTATTTTAAAAGTACTTTCTTATTCATATGTAACGACAATTGTTCAGTGAAACACCCCTACACTAAAACAAAACTTGAATTTTCTCAAAATGATCGATAAATATTTCACCCTAAATAACATACCTTACCATACATACCTGATGGACCCATCTACATACCCATCTAAAACATACCTGATGTAGCGGTTGTTGTTGAGAGTATCTTAAATACTTCGCAGCCGGGATCGTCCATGATAACCAATAGCAACCCCGCCATCACACTTTCCAGTAGGACGTTCTAAAACGCATTCTGGAGGATGGCGTCCAACGCCTAAGCGGTCATCGTTGGAGTCCAGTTTAATACAGTACTAGCCAGATAGTACTAGCCGACCTTTTTTTTCTCTAACACGTGGACTTCGGGAATGTGCATCAACATCAAGACTGGGACAACAACACCTTCAGTGGTTGCACGTGTGTTTGTTAGAAATTATCGAGAGGGAGTTTTTCTCATCAGCGGCTTGGTGTCACGTTTCGGTCAGTCTCTCCCCCCCCCCATGTGTCTGGCATTTAAATTCAGAAGTGCCCGAGAACGATTTTCAACCGATCTTCAAAAGTCCGGTTCCGATTCCTAAAGCTTCGGTTTCCTAAAGCTTTGGTTTCCTAAGAAAGTGGAGCCGTTATCTAACAGCCGTGATACGTCATGATGCCGCGGGCATAACTAGACGGCCGTCTAAACAAAAATCCAGACGTGTCAACTTAGACGGACAGAATACGTTGGAGAATGGGCAACACAGACGGCTGTCGTGGTTTATTTTATTCGAGAAACAAAACAAAGTTGTTTTATATTCTCTAGTTTAAACTTTCTAACTTCGGGATCGTTGAAGGTAGAGTGAAAATTGCAACAGATTTCAAATCAGCGTAAATTTCTACGCCAGATCGATATCAAAAACAGTTTTATTATTCAATTATTTACCATTTGATTATTTGATTATTTATTAAATAATTAATTATTTATTTAAAGAAAATCACATTTAAGGTATCGATCTGGTGTCAAATTTTCCGCAGATTTCAAATCCGTTAAAATTTTCATTCTGTGTTTAACGATCCCGATTTTACAAAAACGAATTAATCAATGGCAGTCAAAAATGTTTATTTATTTCTCTCCTCTTCGTTCGAATCGCTTGGAGCAGGAAATGAAATGTGGCCGCTACAAGAGAAAAAACGTTCCCCAACTGTTTGAGACCGTTATGACGACAGTCATGGAAATGGCGGCTCCGATCATTTTCGTTACGCTCACAAACACCGCTCTCTAGAAAACCAACACCATGTGTTAGTATAAACAACGTTATAGTGACGTCACCCACCGATAGATCACGGCTACGCTTTCTTAGGAAACCGAAGCTTAAGAAAGCGTAGCCGTGATCTAGCGGCCGTGATGCAGCATTGGGTGACGTCACTAAAACGTTGTTAGATACTAACACAGGGCTCCAAATACCCGTGTGCACAGGTTCACTGTGCACATGAAAATAAAACTGTGCACCTAATTTTTTCCAGCTAGGTGCATGTCGTGCACTTAACGTCAAAAAGGGGAGGGAGCATTTTATGTTATTTTGATGCTTTAACAAATTATTAGTATCGACCTCTCTCGCTCTAAAGGAACACGTAATTAAAATTCCTAATTACACACTATGCGAAAACAAAATCGATGGGCCCTAACAGGTTTATAAAGGAGGAAGGTTTACTTGTGTCAATGCCACCAGAACTTTCCGATGATCGAAACATTTTCCAGATGGCTCTGTTGAAGCGACTGTCGCGACAGCCGTACGCCGGAGAAGGGAGAATTTCGATTTTTATATATAAATACTTTTATTTACTATCTACTATGAACCAAAAAACAAACCCAACTTATAAAGTAGTTTACATTACATTAATACTCTGATATTACTTTTTATTAATGTGTACCTAAAATGTAATCTGTGCACCAAATTTAAAATCTTAGGAGCACAAGGTACACCTGTATTAAAAAATCTATTTCGAGGCCTGTACTAACAGATGGTGTTGGTTTCCTAGAGAGCGTTGTTTGTGAGCGTAACGAAAACTATCGAAGCCGCAATTTCCATGACTGTCGTCATAGCGGTCTCAAACACTTGGGGAACGTATAATCTCTTGTAGCGGCACGATTTCATTTCCTGCGCCAAACGATTCGAACGAAGAGGAGAGAAATACAAACAATCATTTTTGACTGCGATTGATTAGTTCGTTTTTGTAAAATCGG
Organism: Metellina segmentata; assembly: GCA_947359465.1. Taxonomy (NCBI): domain Eukaryota; kingdom Metazoa; phylum Arthropoda; class Arachnida; order Araneae; family Tetragnathidae; genus Metellina; species Metellina segmentata. The sequence goes on from OX375874.1 coordinate 131,551,000, forward strand.
GATCGTTAAACACAGAATAAAAATTTCAACGAATTTGAAATCTGCTGAAAATTTGACACCAGATCGATACCTTAAATGTGATTTTCTTTAAATAAATAATTAATAATTTAATAAATAATTAAATAATCAAATGGTAAATTATTGAATAATAAAGCTGTTTTTGGTATCGATTTGACGTAAAATTTTACGCTGATTTGAAATCTGTTGAAATTTTCACTTTACCTTCAACGATCCTGAAGTTAGAAACTTTGGACTAGAGAATAAAAAACCACTTTGCTTTGTTTCTCGAATAAAATAAACCACGACAGCCGTCTGTGTTGCCCATTCTAGAAAGTATTCTGTCCGCTTAAGTTGACACCTATGATCTCTGTTAAAACGGCCGTCTTTTGTATTTCCGCGGCAGCATGACGTATCACGGATGCCAAAACACGGCTCCCGCTTTCTTAGGAAACCGAAGTTTTAATTCGTGCCGGGAAGCTTTAGCGGAAACCCTCACGCTTTGAGCACTCCTTGGCGAGTTGGCGATATAAAGCACTTTGAGAACCGAAAACTGGGGAAATTGGCAATCCTTCTCAATTTCTCGAGCAACCCTATATACACTCTATAACAAAAAAATCGACGCACCAAGAAGGAGTTGTCCGATGGAGACAAAAATTGGTGGATAGGAAAATTATGTACAGAATAGAAAATGATTAAAATTTCAGAACAATTGAATGATTTATTTCAGAGTTACAGTAACGGGCTCAATAAGGTGTTGACCCGCCTCTTGCCTGGATGCAAGCTGCCACACGGCGTGGTATAGACCGATAAAGCTCCCGGATGGTCTCCTGCGGTATTTATTGCCAAATTTTCTCCAATGTCGGACTACGTCATCAACATTCCCTACCGGATGCAGTCGCCTTCCCATCATATCCCAGACATGCTCGATGGGAGAGAGATCTTGTGATCTGGTAGGCCAAGGAAGTGTTTGACAAGCTTGAAAACAGTTCATAGGAACACGTGCCGTATGGGGTCTGGCATTGTCTTGCTGAAAAACAAGCCCAGGGTACTGCGAAAGGAACGGTAGCAAAACAGGTCTCAGAACGTCGTCAACGTACCGCTGTTCAGTAAGTGTACCTCTAATGACGACCAAAGGGATCCGGCTATCAAGGGAAATGGCACCCCAGACCATTACTCCTTGTTGAGGGCCCGTGTGGCGTGCAATAGTAAAAGCAGGATCGGCACGCTGCCCTGGACGACTCCAGACACGTCTTCGATGATCGTCAGGACTAGTGAAAGCAGGATCGGAGGAGTTGGAAGCGGGATTCGTCGCTAAAGACTATACGTCCCCAGTCAGCATCATTCCAGCCTGATCGAGCCAAGCACCACTGTAATCTGGCTCGACAGTGGCAGGTGGCGTAACGGTCGGTACGAGCGTAGATTTCGCTCTCTCAGCCGTCTGTGAATGGTCATGGTGGACACTCGTGTGTGGATCGCACGACTGATGGTTGATAGCGATGAATCAGGCGCTGTGACAGCTGATCTGACAATCACTCTGTCCTCGCGATCTGTTGTGGCCCTACGTCGACCGCTACCATCATGACGCTGAAATCTGCCACTATCCACCCACTCTTGCCAGCATCTTCTAATCGCTTCGACTCACATGACGAGCGATTCTCCGATTTGCCCAACCTGCCTCTTTCAATCCAATGATACGACCTCTTTCAAACTCTAAAAGTTGCTCGTAATGAGCTCGAATCCTGCGGCGAGGCATTTTTTCAGTCGTTAAAAGGTATCCTAAATCGCAATGCAGCAGAAATTTTTAACAACAGTTCAAGAACAACTCCTTATATACATCTGCTGGATGCGCAGTTCCGATGCGCTGGAGATCGCACTATTGATTCATAAGACACCAAATTTTAATCATTTGCAAATTTGGTCAAAACATTTTTGCATACGAAATTTCAAAGCAATCGGATGATTCCTTCTTGGTGCGTCGATTTTTTTTTGTTATAGAGTGTATATTATGTTGACATTCAAGATATAATATGATCATTTTTGTTTTACTTTATCCTTTCTGAGTCAACAGATGGCAGCAAGAGGGTATATGAAACTGTCGTCTTGTCTCGCGTGGCCCGATATAGTTCTCGCAGTTGGCGATACAGCCAGTTTCGCTAACTCGCCAAGGGGTGCTGAAAGCGTGAGGGATTCCGCGAAAGCTGCCGGGAAGGGAGAAGTGAAAACATGTTTATGATGCGTGGGAAACGGTAGGAAAAGCCGCTTCGAGATTAGCGTTTGATCCTAAGTCGGCGTTACAGATAGATTCTGCTGCTGTGGGCCATGAGTTCCCAACAGAAAGTGTCCCTTCTTGAGAAACTCTTGAAGAGGGCTCGGAAATCCCCCTTCCCCGGTTCGCACCTGCGATCCGAGAGAGAGGGGTCTGGGAAAATTGGAGACGAGAGACTGTTTCTGACTGTTGAAGAGAGAAGACCTCTCTCTGTGTGCTGCAGAGCCAATGTGCTGACTCGAGGCAAAGTTCGATGTCGATGGCTGTGCCCTAAAATGTCTAAACTTGTAAATACCACTTATAAATAGTGAAATTACTTAAATAAATAGTTTAATTTTTGAAACAGCTGTCCGTCTAATTGTTACATGATGGTACAGTACTCAAGCGCCCATTGTAGCCAGAAGTGGCGATGAATCAGGTTCAAGGTTATATACTCCACGAAGGAATGCTTGCCTCGAGTGCTCAAGGGAGGAGACGCGGTCGAATTGTAGAAACGATCAATACCACAAATACAGCAGGGCTCCAGTGCTGTGCTATATCTCTCGAGAAGGAACTGCACGGTCCGTCATTGCTATGCTGATGACATGTATCATCCCGTGGTGTCGTCACATTTCGTGACCCACCGCCGGATTTTCGACTCGTCCGATTGTCTTCAGTTAACCGTTTCCACAATCCCGTGGCCGCGGTAACACAACTTAAGTAAAAACGGTAGGTAGGTGTTTTAACGTCACACTGGAGTATCCGTCTATTGGCGACGGTTTGGGATCAAACCCGAAGGGAAAGATCCGAGGATAACACAACGTAATTTTGAACCATGGTTCGATGAGAAGTATTAACTTCAAGAATATTTGAATAGCATACATTTCTAATTAAAATTATTAGAGTAGAAAAAGTCTTTTGATTCAAACTTTCGCAGCAATGTCCTACATTAACAAGGAGCGCCGGTTGGAACAGTAACGGATTTGCAACCGGACGGTTGCGAGTTCGAATCCAACCCAAGACCGTCGCGTACAAAGGGTGCACGCTAAATCTGTTGTGGCCTCATTTGTCTTCACTTTGGCGTGGTGAGGAAGTTTGGAGAGTTTGGCGCCAGCTCAGGTGTTGTTCTCGTCATGTGATCGTGATTCAAAATTAATTACGTGGTGCTGTCCTCGAATCTTTCCCTTCGGGTTTCTTCCGGGACTGTCAGTTGCTCCAATGTGACGTTAATTAAAATACCTATCACACTCCCATGACTGTCGAGGTATTATGCCCCGTTCGGGCAGCAATATCCTGGTGCGAAAATCCACTCTGAAATATTGCTTCAACTTTTAAGAATTGTTCCGAATAAAATCAAACAGGCTCAGTTCTGATTGAGCCGTAAACTACCTTTTTCCATCTTTACATACTTTAAACATAATACTATGCATTTTTATGTTGATCCCAAAATCTATATACACGAAATTCTGCCCTGCAATGGGATATACATCCAATCAAGCGGGATTTAAAAAGTTAGAATACCATGTCTTATTCAATACCTTGGTGTTGATTTAGCAATTTGTAAGGTTTTATTCAATTCAATTGAACGTATTGTTAATGTATGTTCAGTTTTAATGTTCCTTCCATATCAATTTGTTGAAGGACAAAAGGCGATCCAACAACAAACTTTCCACCAGACGTGTTATTCAGGCAGGCACCAAACAGGGTTCAATTCTTGGACCCAACTTATTTAACATATACGTGAACGACACATTCCTCAGAGCTCTAACACTATGCTCTGCTTGTTTGCAGACGATACAGATATACTAGCAAGAAATAAAGACATCACTGACATTGTTCGATCACTAACAAATTACCTCCAAACACTTGAGTCCTGGATTATTGCTTGGAAAATTTAAATTAATGTGGACAAATGTCAAGCTTTACTTTTGTCAAGAAAAAGGAGTTCTCCTCCCACTCTTCAACTATATGGAAATACTATTCCATGATCCCCTAACTGTATCTACCTTGGAGTCACGATGGACTCGCGCTTAAATTGAATCAAATCTCTCAGAAAAAAAAAAAATTTGCGGCCAGACATACCCTATACCCCCTAATTACTGGCAGATTGAAATTACAGATCCATACCGAAATGCTCATATACAAAACCATGTTAAGACCAGTAATCAGCTATGCCAGTCATGTCTGGGGATATGCAGCTAAAATCCATATTCGATCACTTGAAACCCTTCAAAATTCCACACTCAAGGTAATTCTTAATGCCCCTTGGTTCTCTATAGGAGAACATAAATTCGTAAAGACCTGGATGTGTTAGAACTTCGTAAATTCTTCAATAAATTGCCCTAAAATTCTTCCTCAAGATGGAGGCAATCGATAGTACCACAATCAAGCCCAGGTATGACTTTCGTCGTAGATATTGCAAACGGCCAAGAGCCATCATAAACCCAAGATACCTAACCCCTAAACATCTCCCAAATAAACTTCTTTTAACTGTAACTTAACGTTCTTATGGAATTTCCAAACTGCTCACTTATTGAGTGCTGCCCCTCAAACTCCTCCCACCTTTCAATTTCTTTCCATCCTAACATCCTGGCACAAGATTTAAGCTCTTTCGTCACGTGATCCCGCCAGATCGGATCCTACTTCCTCGATCACCCCAACTCCAGCAACGTACAGAGAACTGCCCAGCTATTCTGCAATAACGTCATTCTAAAGTTAGAGAGCGTCCCCTCAGGAACTCCCGCTACGACACAGCTCGCTGACTATGTTCAAAATTATGCGGTGTTGTCCTCGTTTCTTCCTTTTCGTCGGTCTGATACTCTTCCCTGAACTGATCTTGTTCACCGATATAATCACTAGGAATGCGAGACCTAAACTCGGCACGATTCCCTCATAACGCTCATCTTTGCTCTTAGCTGATTCCTTCTGCCGCCAAGCCACGTCTGCCTTTTCTACAACCACTCCCTTTTATTAAGCTTCCTTGTTTAGATTTCCTTCCTTTTCGACGAGGAGATGGTAAGTGGGTGCTCCTTAAGTAGAATGTCCAGTCCAGTCGATTTTTGCTCAATTCCAGATCACATTCAGAAGGAGATAGAAGACCTAGGTTCTCCGACCCACACATCATTCCGGGTCAGTGTGCAATTGCCATTTTCTTTTCCTATTGTGCAGTGATGTAGTCGAGACTTGGCGGGCCACAGGAAACTTCGTTTTGTCTCATTGTCGATCTGGACGACTGGACTGAGGAAGTATCAAATAGTAACAAGTAACACGCAATTAAAACGCCAGATTGAGTAGTTTTCTGCACACGAACGCTCCAGTAGAATATGCATTTTGGCTACACGAGTTTTGTGTCAACATCAAACGCGCGTTAGAAAACTATAAGTCACTCACCAAAAAATTAGATTGGTAAAGATTTGTTTAGCAGTGAAGAGTGAACATATCAGACTTTTGTTATGGTCAGAAACTAGCAGAATAGGTTTCAAACATTTTCGGTACAATTTTAAAATGCTACACCTACATTATTCATAAAAATTTGAAAATCTATTTAAACAAAAATTTTGTTTCCTCTCAATAGGACATCGGGGCCGCGGGCGGATCTCACCAAGACCGTCGCTATGCAAAGGGGGATGGTGTGCGTTAAATCTGCCGTGGCCTCGAATGTCAGCCCACGTTGGCGTGGAAGTTTGACGAGTGTGGTGCCAGCTCAGGTGTGGTCTCATCATCCGACCGCGGTGCTAAGTTAAGTGGCGTCATCCTCGGATCTTTCCCTTCGAGGTCGATCCCGGACCTTCGCCAATAGACCATCGTGTTGCTCCAGTGTGGCGTTAATTAAAAATACCATACCATACCTTAACACATCGACTAATGTCTAAATGGAAAATCGTAATTCCTTTTGATATAGTAGAATCCAAACTAATTTTTATGTAAATGTGAAGGCAAGAAACATGAACAGTTAACACTCTGAGGGGTGTACACGCAAATATCCGTTCTGAAGGCGTTGTAAAGCAAGGAGAGAATGTTTCTCCTGTGTAGGGTTGAAAAGCAATACGAGTGCTTGGAAATCTTGCGATGCTCTGAGTGTTACGGTAAGATCAGTGTTGGGGGAGAAAAGCATGGAAATATGCTACTTTCAGTGAATTGGAAAAGTGTTAGATAATAATGACCCCCTGTCCAAACGAAAAATTATTTTTAATTTCTTAAAGTTATTTTGATGTTTGAAAGATAGTTAATATTTCGTTGGACAAAATGATGAAAAATCAAAATTGAAGTGATGAGACTCATTTGGTAGAGCTATTAGGCAGCTGGTAGTTATTTTAACACTTAGACACAGCACAATCAATTGTAACACAAAAAAGAGTGGTAAAAATAATGAAATAAAGTATTTCAAAAATCTACTCTACAATACAAACACAATTAAGAATTGAAAATTTAGAAAAATGTTTTGTTTTCGAAATTAGGTAAGGTAATAAATAACCAGAAAAACAATTGACTTTACTGGTCTCAGTCACATTTTTTAATAAGTCATTAATGTTATATAATTCATTAGTTTTAATTCCTCCGAAACAATGATTCGTTTATCTCATTGAAGTAATGAATAACGGAGTTAAAGTTTTGCACGTCACAGTAAAGTTGATGCGTTTTAACTACGTGTACAATTTATTAAGATACAATTGGATAATCAGTGGGAATTGGGGAATTCATAAACAAAGGACCAGCCTTGTTGGGCTTGAGCCTGTAGCTGGTCGTCAATTTTGTAATTGTATTTGTATATATAGAGATAATAAATTTTTAACTCATGACACAATTGCAACATAAAAAACAATGATAGTTGTTTTCAAATTACTAACCACATTCAACTGATCCCTGGATCACAAAAGGCATTAATAACGTGGAAATTTTGGCTTGCCCAACCTCATCAGATCATTCATTTGTTTCAACAGATTAAATTCGACGCAATCTAATTTTGTTATTTAAACTTTGAAAACTGTTTCGTCTAAAAATGTAGAAAATACTTAGATAAAGCAAACATTTTGTTAAACAATTGAAGTAAAAGTGTGTAATTTTAACTTTTCAGATATTTTAAAATATGTAAAATTTAATTAAAATTGATAGCGCGCGAGAAAACATTTGTTGTTTGCTCAGGGTTCCCACTCTATTTCAGAAATAAAATTCCCCGACTGTTCCAGACATATATTTTGAAAATTCCAGGTCATACATTAAGCAATTCATGACATTTTAAAGATGAAAAACCAAGAAATAATTTAGCCCATCTAATTGCCAATAATAAAAAGCAATTTAAGAACTATACACTGTAAAAATTAATACCCAAAGCACAAGTAATTTTGCACTAAAATAACTTGTTCAAATAATCCAACAAAAATCAATTTGTGATTTAATGTTTCATAAGCATGAAATTCTTCAATTTAAGCCAGTGGACGAAACAAAATTATTTGCCTATTAAATATTAGCTGTTTCTTTTCAAATCGGTTGAAAAATTCTATTCATAAAATAAAGTGCTACGAAAATGTACGAATCTTATTGGCTACTTTTCTCCAAAGCGTCTGAGAAGCCATGACCAATCATTTGCCAAGTCATTGAGACAATTTTCCAGGTTTTAGACGAAAATTTATAATTTCCCCCGATTTTTATGGACGAAATTAAATTCCCTGACAATTCCAGGTTTTCCCTACCCGTATGAACCCTCTATGCTGTTTCCCTAATTTATTTTCTTACTGAATGTTATTTTTCTCAAGCTAGCAATGAGTTAAGATTTTTTTTAAATAGGGCCACACACAGTAAAATAATGATACTTTAAAAGGGTTTATATCACTGATTATATTTGCATGAATGTAGTGTGGCTCTGGACAGCTAGTAATGCAGACCCACAAGATCATAAGCTTAATTCCCAGCAATAGTTTTCACGAGTCGACCTACCTTCCCAAAGAAAAATATTTCTGCATTCACAATCACACCTCCATTCGTGTCATCGCTTTTAATCAAACACATTGGGAAGGTATTTTAATTACATCTTGATAGAGCAACACAATTGGCTATTTCGTGGACACTACCACGTCATTTTGAACCACGTTTGGATGACGGAGCACCACCTCCACACCACGACAGATCGAACGTGCGCCATCCCCCTTTGTACACGATGTTGGTTGGATTTGAACTCGCAACCCTTGTTGGTCCGATAGCTTAAAATGGACTGCATTTTAATTAATGCAATTCGTTGTAACAAAATCAAATTTTATTGCCAACAAACTTAACATTGTTGTGGATGGACCTCTCTCAGTTAGAGTGCCTCTATAATAAGGTAATGGTAATTTTTAGTTAACGTCGTACTAGAGCTACACAACGGGCTATTGACGACGGTCCGGGATCAGTCCCTTAAGGGAAAGATCCGAGGACAACACCTCGTAATTTTGAACCACGGTCAGATGACGAAGCAACACCTGAGCTGGCACCCCACTCTCCAAACTTCCACACCAACCCAACGTGATTCGTGTGAAGGCGCCCGTAGACTTAACATGGGAACTTTTTGTGTGTTCGAAAAAACGTGTGTATATTAAATTAAAATGAAAATATAGCTTATTCATGTTCCATTTCGTGTTCTAGAATGTTTATTTATTATTATTTTAGTGTTTTGTCAGTATAAATTTGAAGACTTTTAAAGTAAATAGCTTTTCTTTGAACAACATGATGTTTCCAGCAATCTAAGTTAGCGCGTTGTGCAATCCATCTCATCCATTACGCATGTAATTGAGCGTTTATATAATTCATTTATACCGAATGTATCCATATTATAACAATCATATGCTTTGTGTTCTCCCTGAAATGATATATAAATTCGCCCAGCAACCTTCTTTGAGAAGATTCTGGTAGAAAAATTGCTGCCGCACATGCGCATTGGGCCAAATTTGGTCCCTTGTAGCCACTCCCCTCCCCCTTTATTATATAGGCACTCTACTCTCAGTAAGGCTAAGGAAGCAGCGCATTCATCAGGTCTAGTTTAGCACCTCTCTCCTCCATATCTGAGTCCTCACGTTGGGTTGGCGTGGAAGTTTGGAGAGTGGGGTGCCAGCTCAGGTGTTGCTTCGTCATCTGACCGTGGTTCAAAATTACGAGGTGTTGTCCTCGAATCTTTCCCTTAAGGGACTGATTCCGGACCGTCGTCAATAGCCCGTTGTGTTGCTCTAGTTCGACGTTAACTAAAATTACCATTACCTTTACCTCCATATCTGAAACCTGAATGTCACCCACATGCTCACACAGCGCCCTCTACAGTACGTGGGAGACAACACTCACAGCGCCCTTTACAATATATCATAGATTTAACAACCCTCCGTTGCTCTTCCGACTGGGCTATCGCTGGCCCTATAGGGGAACAGACTCGAAAAATGGAAAAGATCACTCGGGTATCCTAGTAGCACTGATGTCTAAAGACCCCCATGCGAAAGGTAATGGTAATTTTAGTTAACGTCCTACTAGAGCAACACAACGGGCTATTGACGACGGTTCGGGATCAGTCCCTTAAGGGAAAGATCCGAGGACAACACCTCGTAATTTTGAACCACGGTCAGATGACGAAGCAACACCTGAGCTGGCACCCCACTCTCCAAACTTCCACGCCAACCCAACGTGAGGACTTTCGGCCACGACAGATTCAAGGTGCACCAGCCGCCTCTACACCATACGTTTACAAACATCCATGCCTGCACCCAGATTCGAACCAGGAACCTTCCGATCTAGAGGCTAACACCTTAACCACTATACCGGTCCCCATGCGAAAGGAAAAGATCATTTGAGTGCCCCTACACACCGAAGGAGATGTGCCTGAGGTGCCTCTGAAATAAAACAAGTCACACATATTTCCCCAAACCTATTAATTCTGAACATCACTTATAATAAAAATGTATATACAAATCATTTAATTAGTGATGGGAGTATTCGAATACAATGTATTCGATACTTAAAAGTAATTGTTGTATTTGAATGCCAATGTATTCAGATAAAACTATTAATTTGAATACAGGAAGTATTCAAGTTTTTGTTGTATTCATCCTAGGTATTCGAATACAATGTATCGATTACAAGAGTATGCATTTGAATACTGGAGGTATTCAAGTAGTTGTTGTATTCATCCTAGGTATACCAAGTATTTCATACCTATGCCAAGTATTCAATACTCAAAAGTACTCGATTCTGCCCCCATCACTAATTTCAATATAAACTTTTTCTTTGATAAATATATCACAGGAGAATAAAGTTTCAAAAGCTCCCTTTTTCGATGGTAAAAACTTGAAAACCTACAGTAGTATATTTTTTTACCTATTCACAAACAGAAAAAATTATATGCTTAAAATACCTTAGTGCAATGCTTGATTCTTGTGCTTTAAGTGATGCATTGCTCACTTTCAAAACAAGATTTGTCAAGATTGTTTTTATTTGTGTATTTTACCACCATAGATAAATTTTTCCAAGAACCCAGAAGGGAAATTTCATAATTCGTAGAATGTTCTATTTCTGATTGAAACAAAAGCTTTTCAATACTTACTAAGCAAAAGAAAAAACCTGCAACCAATGCCAGCCAAAACACTAGCAAAAATAATGACCAAAATAAGAGTATGACACTGAATAATTTATTTTGGCATATGAAATACATTAAAGGTATGTATCATACAAAAATAAATATATGTTTAAAACATGTCCATATGGCCAAAACCTTAATGACCTCCATTTCTAGCATCAGTCAAAATGCAAGCTTTTTCTAAATCTAAATATTAATACATTAAATTTTAAAAATTACTGAAAGCAATATACTTTCCTCCAACAATTACAGTCCACAACACAAGTTCTGTCAAAGATAAAATATACTTGCAGGTGTTTCACAAATACATTACGAAAAAAGGAATATCAGTCGTGCTTTTAAAGTAGAATGCTACAATGGTGCAGTTATATAAGTTTATTAAACTCCACTGATTGTCTTTGCCAATAAAATATCATCATTACATATTAACACATGCTACATTAAAAGAATATAAATTTGCCATCAATGTATTAAGATTTGTTTAATCTGTTTCAGAACTAAGTTGAATATACAATTTCATAAATACAATACATATATCCTACAAGTGAGATTTTAGACTAGTCACATTGTGTTGTACGCAATCTTGGTTCCAAATCTGTTCTGCACCAGGCAGATTTACAGCAATTGTAGCGAGTTAAAAAAATTTTGACACTTCAACTTTGAAGTTACCTGTGGCAAAAGCTTCTTTAAAAATGCTACATGTGCCAATTAAATGGATTTTCATATTGGAAATATTCAACAATACAACTTTAAATTTGATATTTAAGCTAGAATATCCAAAAATTGTGTGCAACCCCAAATTGTATTTTAATACAATTCTGAACAATAAATGCCAATTTCTTTTGCAACAAAAACATTGATGAAGACTGAACAGATATAGAATCCAAAGAATGAACTAAACTCGTAAGTTATATTTTTTGGTAGCGTAAAATATATAGTAAAATTTTTATCATCTAAGATCAATACTAGCTTATACTCTAAATTATATATATGCAAAATAAATAAAAATTTGTAAGCTATTTCGGAGGAGGGTCTAGTTTCCCACTGGTTAAATTGCGAATCATCCCTGTAATGTATTCATGTTTTTGAAGTTCTTCCTGCAAACGTTTAATTTCAGAATCTTTATCACTCGCAAATTCTTCATACTCTTTACGAACTACTTCCAGTTCACTTGTGATGGTCTGGATTTGTGAATCTTTTTCCTCTATGGAAGCTTCGTACTTTTTGCACAACAATTCTAACATCTTTTTCTCTTGTTGTAACTTGCTCCTTTGAGCCCCAGTCTGTTCTAGAGTAAGTTTTAATTTTGCCTCTACCTCTTGCAGAGCGCTAGTCCTGGAACTCAGAGAGTCATTCAACTTCCGCAGTGATTCGCTCAGATCTTCGACCTTTGTGTCCTTCAATCTAAGCTGTTCCGTGAGTTGGTCCTTCTCGTCTTTCAAATCCGACAGCTGCCGCAGGAAGTTGTCTGTCTTACGGGCTATTTCATTCTCCAGGTTCTCGTTCTTATCCTCCAGAGACGCCACAGTCTGTTGAACAGTGTTCAGAAGATTTTTCATCTGCTCATACTGCTGCTCAAAGATCTGCCTTGCTTTTTCTGCAGATTTCTTCGTCTCCTCCAGCGTTTTGTGGAGTTCTTCCAGAGCCTTCCTCTCTAGCCGCAATTCCTCCTCACTCTGTTGCAGTTGAAAGAGCAGCTGCTTCTTCTCCTGCTCCTTCACTGCCACCTGATCGGACAACTTTGCTCGATCTTCCTCCACACACCTCTTCTGCTCGAATAACCTGTTCATCTGCGTCTGCATCAGTTCTCGCTGCTCGTTGAGGCTCTGTTCCAGTTCCTTGATTCGTTGGCACGATTTCGAGAAATCGGCTTCCGCTTTCTTCAACTTCTGTTCCGTACTCTTGTAGAGGGAGGTCGATTTTTCACACCGGAACTCGTAATCTTTCATCATGTTCCGGAGAATCAGTGCTTCGTTGTCGGCATCCACTTGCCGACACTTGGACTGCGTGATGATCCGGTCAGCTTCCTGCAGTGCGGCTGTCTTTGCATCTACGTAACTCTGCAGCTCTTGTTCCTTCAGTGTCAGCATTGCAATTTTGTGTTCATACAGGTCCATTATTTCTGACATCTTTAGGTCTTTGATCTGAAGTCCATTTTCAAACCTACTCAGCAACAAATCTACGGTTCTTTCGTCCAATGGACTTGGATCTAAGTGCGGTTTCTTTGGTGCACTGGGAAGCATGTCGCTTGACATAGATGGAAAATCTGTATCTGATGCATGACCCATGCTTTTTTGAAGACTCATGTTCCTTGCAAGTAAATTCTCACTCAGGATGGCAAGAGAACACTTCCCATGGCTCTGAGAAATGAGCAACAAACCCCGATTGATTCGCTCACTGTTGTTGGATGTCAGAGCATAAGAAATGCATTGCATTGCACCACTGTTGCCCAGTATTCGCAAGAGAGCTTCGTCGCATCCCGATGTGGTCGTACGCAACAAAGTAATCGTCTCCAAAATCATAAGAAAGAGATCGATATCAAGGTCAGAAGAAGAAAACCCATCAGTTGTTGATTTGCTCAATATGAGGCAAGCATTTTCTTCACACACTTTGATGTTAATGTACTGGGAAATATAATCTTTTACACTTGTATCTTTATACAGCAGAAGTAAAATTTCGAAGACAGCAAGTTGAAATTTCAAAAACTCTTCCCACAAGAAGCCTGTTGTAATTTTTGGCGTATACATGCTTTCCAAAATATTTTTCAGGATCTCTTTGATATTCTCTTCGATGAAGCAAAAATTTCCATTTGTGTACAAGGTCAACACTGTCTTTACGAGCTGCAGAGAAATTTTCGGCAAAGGTGCAGAGATTTCACTTTTTTCTGCACACCATTTTGCCAACATAGGATGGATTTTTACAGTCTCTGGATCTCCAGAATCTTGCACATGTATGCACAGAACACTGCATACCTTGCCTAAGCAATCCGGAGTGCTAGCAGCTGCTAAGAGAAATTTTAAGTACAGAACAGCCCGTTGTGTAGGCACATTGTACAATTGTTTCGATATCTTCCTCAGGCATCGGCCGAGATTTGGTGATTTCATGAAACAAGTTCTGTACTTTGGAACTAAAACCAAATCAATAAATAGGTCTAACGCTGTAGCAGAGCAGCCATTGTTGTCACTAAACAAAAACTTTAAAATGAGATCAAAAGTCATCATTAGGTGTTCATCTGTCCACAGTTTGGCACCGACGTGATTATAAAGAGTGATACTGGAAAGAATAGAGAGTGAATATAAGATAATGCTGGGTTCTGATGTATTGAGAATGCTGATAAGTTTCTTCACAAGTTGTTTCACATTCGATAAGCTGCACACATAGCTCTGGATTTTCGCATTGTGTCGACATACATTGGACAAAATGTGGAGAGATATTTTGGTGAGTTGATGCGAATCTGCATCAAATATGTTAAGAAGTATGTCAATTAAACTTTCAAAGTGATTTTCAATGTAATCGATTTTGATGTTGTATGTTACGTCTTCTAGTAAATTCAAACACTGTAAAACCAAGGAATCCTTAACATTCACTCCGTAATTCTGTAAAAATGTCGATAGAGCAGAGTGTACGTGAAAAGAAGATTGCAAACTTTTGAAGAGGGTGGCATTCTTTTGAAGGTTATGCAAAATTGTAAATGCTCTAGAGAGCAGAGATTTTTTAGAATTTCCATCCAAAACAACATTGATCACATGCGTGATACATTGGGAAGACAGCGGAGAACGGTTTTGAAAATACAGAAGATTTGATTCCTCCGATGTCAAACATACCAAAACCTCTAAATGCCTTTGCAAGTCTTTCACGTTGTTTTCGCTCTGATTGACAACGTATTGATTCGCCGTTGCAACAAATGTGGTGACAATATTATGAGCATCCATGACTTCTTTGTGGATAAATTTTTAGTTTTTTTATGTAGCTTAGTTGTTTTGTGATCCGTTGGCGATCGACACATTAATTATAATTCATCGTGCATCCGATAGCGATCAAAAACATCAAACAGAGTTCATTAAGTTTCTTCAAACATCGCTATCAAGAATTTATTAAAGTTTTAATAAACTGACTTGAATTTATAAATTCTTCCAGTTTAAGACTCGCGGTTCAAGAAATTTAAATAAACAAAACATTTGTTAACAAAAATGAAACAGTTAAAGTTGCGATTAGCCACGAAGTAAACAGAATAATTTTATAAGCCACGGTAGCCCGGTTGGTAGTATAATTTGGTAACTTTTTAGTTAACGTCATACTCGAGTAACACAACGAGCTATTGACGCCGGTCCGTGATCAGTCCCTCAAAGGAAAGATACGAGGATAGCACCTCCTAATTTTAAACCACGGTCAGATGACAAAACGACATCTGAGCTGGCACCCCATTCTCCAAACTTCCACACCAATCCAACGTGAGGACTTTCGCCCATGACAGATTTAAGGTGCTCTAGCCTCTAGTCTCCTCTACACCATACGCTTACATGCCCGGACCCGGATTCGAGCCAGGAACCTTCCGATCACCATAACCACTATACCGGTTGGTAATGGATTGTAACCGTTTGCAAAATGAGCTGTTGAACCGTTGAATTTTTTTGGGATTCAAATGTCTTCATGCTGGCATGGTGTTGAAAAGCCAGTTCTTCTGACGTGATACATGATGTTGACATCGTAAGTTTGCATTCGAAGTTGATACCGGATCATCGACAGCAGTCCTTTGAGTAGCTCCGATGCGACATTAGTTAAAAATACATACCTACGATTACTTTGGTTTGCAATATTAGAACTAGACTTACGGATACCAAACATAAATCTAGTTTTATTGTTACAATTTGGTGCCAGCTCAGGCGTTGTCTTGTCATCTCACAGTATGGTTGTCCTTGAATCTTTATGGGATTGATCCCGGACCGTCATCAATAGCCCTGTGGAGAGTACGAATTGAAATTCGTTGTTCTTGTCAGAAGCAGACGATTCGTGTAATATCGCTCTCTTTCTCTCTCGGCGCAAGTTTGTAATGCGCATGCGCGAAGCATTGCGAACGGAGCGCGTATCAATATTCTTACTTCTTAATTTTTTCCCTTTCGGTTGTGTTCGGAAATGACTCTTTCCGCAGCAAACGCTTCCCCCATTCATGTATACACATCACAAACTCTCTCCTTAGATCTGGGTTTGAGACGCGTATTCACATGGACATTTTTAGTTGGAAATGTGTCCACTCCCATAATAGGCGCCGATTTTCTGTACAATTTTAACTTAATGCCAAATTTAGTGCAGCATAAATTGAATGATGCACAAACAAACATAAACACTGACGGTATAATGCGCAACAGTAGCATCCATTCCGTAAAAACGGTATCTGGTAATAGTGTATACCATAAATTGTTAATGGAATTTACAGAAATCACACGACCTCCACGCCCGGATCAGGAGATAAAACATTCAGTTGTTCATTACATCAACACGACTGGTCCGCCCGTAACGGCCAAAGCCCGCAGACTTGCACCTGACCGCTTACACATTGCTAAGGAGGAATTCAAAACAATGATCCAATTAGGCCACATGCGCCCCTCGCAAAGCAATTACGCTTCTCCTTTGCACATGGTACCGAAAAAAGATAGCTCTGAATGGAGACCTGTTGGTGACTATCGAGCACTTAATGCTTAAACAATCAAAGACAATTACGGTGTACCAAATATTTTAGATTTTACATCGAACCTACATGGCACAAAAATTTTTTCGCACATAGATCTCATGAAAGCGTATCATCAAATCCCTGTAAATCCAGAGGATGTTCATAAAACTGCCATTATTACACCCTTTGGTTTATACGAAAGCTTACGTATGCAATTTGGTCTGTGTAACGCCGCATCTACTTTTCAACGATTTATCAATGAAGTAACTCGAAACCTCCCTTTCGTTTATGCTTTTGTTGATGACATATTAGTGGCTTCTCGATCATCAGAAGAGCATATCGAACATCTACAGATTTTATTTGAACGAATACAACATTATGGCCTTACTTTAAAACCCTCAAAATGCGTTTTTGGAGTCTCCTCCATTGATTTCTTAGGTTTTAAAGTTTCCGAATCGGGTATTGAGCCTCTGCCAGAACGTGTAGAATGCATCAAAAATTTTCCAAAGCCAACCACTATCACACAATTAAGGCGTTTCCTTGGATTATTTAATTTCTACAGACGTTTGTACCCAAAGCAGCTCATATATTAGCTCCTTTAAATAAATTCTTAGAAGGCGTCAAAAATAAAAAGAAATCTAAACGAATTACAGTAACCAAACTTAATGAGTTACTTCAATGGACTGATGTGGCAGAGCAATCATTTACGGATGCTAAAAATGCCTTAGCAAGTGCAACTCTTCTGCAACATCCGATACCTGGAGCGAAGCTGAGTGTCTGGGTCGATGCAAGCGATTTAGCTGTTGGCGGTACTCTTATGCAACTGAATAAAGATGCCTGGGAGCCTATTTCATTTCTATCTGCCAAGCTTTCCAAAAGCCAACGGAACTGGTCCACGTATGACAGAGAACTATTAGCAATATACACATCCGTCAAACGCTTCAGACATATGCTCAAAGGTCGTGATTTCATCATTTTCACCGATCAAAAACCTTTGATTTACGCCTTCAAGCAGAAGCCAGACAAGTGTTCGCCAAGACAACTCCGTCATTTGGACTATATCTCTCAATTTTCAACAGATGTCCGCCATACAAAAGGCACTAACAACGTCGTCGCTGATGCATTATCTCGCATAGAAATTGACACTATCTCTTCTCCATTAAATTTTCAAGAATTTGCTTCAGCCCAAGCGAATGATTCAGAGTTAAAGGCGATTCTAACCAAAAACGACACTTCACTAATTTTGGAAAAGACTTATTTTCCAATCGCTAATTTGGAACTGTTGTGCGACATGTCCACCGGACAACCTCGACCATTTGTCCCACAATCATATCGAAAAATCATATTTAACCAACTTCATGGACTTTCCCATCCAGGAATCTTCGCTACAAATAAGTTGATAACTTCTCGATATGTTTTGCCAGCAATGAACAAATGGATTAAAGAGCAGGTACAATGTTGTATTCCTTGCCAACGTTCTAAAGTCCATCGCCACACCAAGACTCCACTTGGTACATTCAATCTACCAGATGCTCGATTTTCCCATATACATCTGGATTTTATTGGACCACTGCCATCATCTGACGGCCAACGTTATTGCCTCACGATAACTGATCGTTTCACTCGCTGGCCTGAAGTAATCCCGACTACTGACATGACTGCCGAAACAGTTTGTCGAGCACTATTAAGTGGTTGGATTTCCAGATTCGGCTGTCCTACAACAATAACAACAGATCAGGGCAGAAGTTTCGAATCAAATCTCTTTAGACAGCTAACTAAAGTGCTTGGAACCAACCACATCCATTCCGCAGCGTATAGACCCCAATCTAATGGGTTAATAGAACGTTTTCATCGTCACCTCAAAAGTGCTCTTAAATGCCATGAGCATACAAAATGGACCGAGGTACTACCAATTGTTTTGCTAGGATTGCGATCTGCAATAAAGAACGATATTAACGCTACGTGTGCAGAACTTGTATATGGAACAACACTTCGTTTACCATCTGACATTTTATTAAGTGAACAAGTTTCTGCCTTTCCATCATACGTAGATCAACTTCGCACCTTGATGCAAACTTTAAATCCAATTGCAACATCAAAACATTGCAAGGATTCAATCTATGTTCATCCCTCATTGGAAACATGTTCTCATGTGTTTTTACGTGTGGACTGTCACAAACCTCCATTGTCTCAGCCTTACACTGGACCACATCCTGTTCTTGATCGTTCGGAAAAGAACTGTCGGATTATTGTGAATGGCAAAACAATTTCTGTCACGTTAGACAGAGTAAAACCTGCTCATATTCTGCGTGACGATAGCAACATTAACTTATCTTTGCCTTCTAAATCTACAGAGTCCAGGGAATCTGTTCAACCTCTCACAACAAGAAGTGGAAGAACCGTACATTTCCCCAAAAGGTTTATTGAATATATTTAATGTTATATTTGTACATATTAACGATTATCACTGTATATTTGTGTTTACTCATTCATTTTCAATTTTTTTTAACACATTCTATTGTTACGAAAATGTGCGTATTTTTCTTAAATTTGTGTTTTTTATATTTTCAATGTATATAATCCTCTATTATGACTGTATATCGTTCCTCGGTATCCCTCTTTCACTGGGGGGATACTCTGTGGAGAGTACGAATTGAAATTCGTTGTTCTTGTCAGAAGCAGACGATTCGCGTAATATCGCTCTCTTTCTCTCTCGGCGCAAGTTTGTAATGCGCATGCGCGAAGCATTGCGAACGGAGCGCGTATCAATATTCTTACTTCTTAATTTTTTCCCTTTCGGTTGTGAATTTGTAATTTGTAGTTAACACACACACACACACACACACACACACACACACACACACACACACACACACACACACACACATCGTACTAGAGCAACACAACGGGCTATTGACGACGGTCCGGGATCAGTCCCTTAAGGAAAAGATCCGAGGACAACACCTCGTAATTTTGAACCACGGTCAGATGACGAAGCAACACCTGAGCTGACACCCCACTCTCCAAACTTCCACGCCAACCCAACGTGAGGACTTTCGGCCACGACAAATTTAAGGTGCACCAGCCGCCTCTACACCATACGTTTACAAACATCCATGCCCGAACCCGGATTCGAACCAGGAACCTTCCTATCTAGAGGCTAACACCTTAACCACTATACCGGTTGGTCGGCACCCTTTCGGTTGTGAGTCCTCACGTTGGGTTGGCGTGGAAGTTTGGAGAGTGGGGTGCCAGCTCAGGTGTTGCTTCGTCATCTGACCGTGGTTCAAAATTACGAAGTGTTGTCCTCGGATCTTTCCCTCAAGGGACTGATCCCGGACCGTCGTCAATAGCCCGGTGTGTTGCTCTAGTACGACGTTAACTAAAATTATTTTACCTTTCGGTTGTGTTCGTCTTGTGTCTTTTCGTCTTGTGGAATAAATTATTGTGTTCTAATTTATGTTGTATTAATTACACACCAACGAACACCACAACTCGTTATGTTGCTCAAGTCTGACGTTAATTAAAATTGCATACGTTACTCTTCCAACTGGTGCACTGCGACCTGGGATCACTCCAAAGAGAAGAAACCAAGAACAATAACGCCACTTAATTTTTTAACTCTGATCTGAGACGTTCAAAATAAGAATAATTACTGCTTAGAGATAAATTTTTATTCCCGAAATTTTAGATCTGTAGATAATTATTTTGTTATCTTTTATGGTTCATGGGAAAGTTTGACCCTCATTACGTCAAGGTGTAAATGAAAAACAATATCTTTGCCTAAAACTAAAGGTAGGTAGTTGAATTTACATAGTACTGAAACACAAAAGTGCAATTGGCGATTGTCAAGGAACAATTCTGTTGTGAAAGTTCCGATGACAACCCACAGCTTTAAATTTTGGAAGAAACGTTCAATAGTTCGATTTGGCAATTCATAAATTAACGTCACACTGGAGCAACACATCGGGCTATTGAGCAACACTTCGAAGAAAGGAGATATGTTCACAAAATACAGTGAACAATCCGTTTTCACTTTGAAAATAATTTGATTTGTTTCCAAGAACAGACAAGGTATCCAGAACGATACAGATTTTGCACGGACTCGAGTCGAAAAATATATCCGGGTGGCGTATTTAGAAACCCTGGTGCTTGCAGCACAAAACGGAAATACGTCATTACATAGATGCGCAGACGCGTCCGCGCACGCAAACACAGCGAGCCTAAACAGTAAACATGACCCTCGCTCGTATTGATATTGAGAGATGTGTAATGGCCGTTTTATCTAGAAATTAATAATTGTTGGGTTTACATTTCTTTTAGCAACTGAAAAATGTATTAAATAAAGCCATAATGGTGAACAACTGTGTGTGTAGCATAACTCCATATAAACAAACACGTGTATCTGAAATTTGAAGAGAGAAGTTGGGTTACGCATGTACACACAACTTTTTTCATAAATCTTACTTCTTGTTTACTTGGGCATTAAAAAGTATGAATAAATTATTCGTTTCTCTTTTTCACACACAAAAAAAAAACATTTTCAGTTGGAATTAACTTAAAGATGAGTGCTAAAAGATGAATGAAAAGTCCACGGTGAAATACTTGGAAAAAGCTGCACACACATTTTCACACATCTTTTTAAAAAATGCTTACTTCTTTTTAATTTTGATATTAAGAAGTTCGAATTAATTATTACTTTCACTTTTTCACCAAGAAACACCATTAGTAATTCAAATTTCCTAAAAGAGGAGTGGGAAAAGTTCACGGTGAAACCCTTTCACAAAGCTGCATACTCATTTTCACACACAACTTCTCTATAAATGCTTACTTCTTTTTACTTTTGGGATGGAAAAGTTTGTTTTTATTAATAGTTTCACTTTTTTACAAAGAAAAAACATTAACACTTGAATTTCACTAAAGGATGAGTGTCAAAATGTTCATGGTGAGCTAGATCAACAAAGTACTTTCAGAGCCAATTAAAAAAAAAAGCTTCATTCATGTTTTTTTTAGCAGTTATAAATTTGTATCTGTGTTTACTTTGAATTATGTACCAAGAAATAAGTTTAATTGTAGGAAATAACCAAAAGTTGCATGAAAAAACTACACAGTGAACTGCTTCGACAAAGTTGAACTTGCTTGCTTGGATAGGTTGTCTTTTTAAAAAATGCTTACTTCTTTTTAATTTTGATATTAAGAAGTTCGAATTAATTATTACTTTCACTTTTTCACCAAGAAACACCATTAGTAATTCAAATTTACTAAAAGAGGAGTGGGAAAAGTTCACGGTGAAACCCTTTCACAAAGCTGCATACTCATTTTCACACACAACTTCTCTAAAAATGCTTACTTCTTTTTACTTTTGGGATGGAAAAGTTTGTTTTTATTAATAGTTTCACCTTTTTACAAAGAAAAAACACTAACACTTGAATTTCACTAAAGGATGAGTGTCAAAATGTTCATGGTGAGCTAGATCAACAAAGTACTTTCAGAGCCAATTAAAAAAAAAAGCTTCATTCATGTTTTTTTAGCAGTTATAAATTTGTATCTGTGTTTACTTTGAATTATGTACCAAGAAATAAGTTTAATTGTAGGAAATAACCAAAAGTTGCATGAAAAAACTACACAGTGAACTGCTTCGACAAAGTTGAACAGACACATTCATACCCCAAATTTTTATAAATGTTTTTATCCATAATATTTTTGCATCAGTAAGTCTCTTTTATTGTATACTTTGTTTTATATACCTTGGAAATAGTTTATTAATTAGAATTAACACAAAGGTTCATGTAAACATCTCAAAATGAGCTGTCTTCATTATGTTAACACAGCATGTTAGAAAGACACACAAAATATTCAAAAAGTGCCAATTTCTTGATTTCTTTTGCTTGGATAGGTTGCAAATGATAAATACTTTCTGTTTTTCACAAACAAAACTGTTAGAAAGTTGGAATTATGTAAAAAGTACATGAAACAAGTTCACGGTGAAATGCATCGACAAAGCTGAACACACACATTAAGACCTAGTATTTTTATTAATTGCTTTTTCCAATATATTTTTGCATCAATAAGTTGATTTTATTATGTTCTTTCTTTTCTATATATTTTGTAAATAGTTTATTACATAGAATTAGTATAAAGTTTTAAGGTAACATGTCAAAAGCAGGCGACTTCATAATGTTAACACATCCAATTTAAAATACACACAAAACCTCTAAAAACGACTACTTTCCTCATTCCTTTAATATTTATACTTTGAAATTATCGAATAGTTTGTGTTTTTGATCAAGAAAAACATTTAATGTTTTGAATTATTAAAAAAGTGCATGAAACAAGTTCACGGTGAAATGCTTCGACAAAGATGCACAGACACTTTCACACCCAGAATTTTTATTTATTGTTTTTTACCCAATTTTTTGCATGAATAACTTGGTTTTATTATGTTCTTTGTTTTCTATGTATTGGAAAGAGATTATTAATATAATTAAATGAAAATTTCATGGAAACATGTCAAAATCACCTGCCTTGACAATGGTAACAGAGCATATTAGAATCAAACACAAAACTCTAAAAAGTGATCATTTCTTGATTCCCTTTGGATTGACAGGTTGGAAATCATAAATGCTTTCACTTTTTCACCCAGAAAACATTTTATAAAGTTAGAATTAATTAAAAAGTACTCAGTGTAAATGCATTGATGAAGGTGAACACACTTGACCCAGAACTTTTATTTTTTGTTTTTTTCCAAAATTTTTTGGCTTTAATAACTTTCTTTTATTGTGTTCTTTCTTTTGTATAACTTGGAGTTTATTACAAAGAATTAAATGAAAGTTACATGAAAGCATGTCAAAATCATCTGCCTGAATAATGTTGACACGGCAGTGTAAGTAAACACAAAACCCCTATAAAATGGTAATTTCTTTAACATGTGTGCATGGACATGTTGCAATTGTTAAGTAGATTGTATTTTTCACCAAGAAAAGATTCTAATAGTTGGAATTAAATAAAAAGTACACGAGACCAGTTCACGGTGAAATGAGTAAATGACTCGTCAACGGCGTGTCGTATGCCGGAACGCGGGTTTGCTTGCGCGGGCGCGTCTGCGCATCTATGTATATGACGTATTTCCGTTTGTGCTGGAAGCGCCAGTGTTTCTAAATACGCATCCGGGTGTTGCGTAAGCTCTACTTTATAATCATTTGACCCACAACCCAAACCTCACAACCCAAAAGCCACAACTCATTTTCTTCCACGCTGGCAATCATGATGAAATCAAGAGCGAAACTTGCAACAACCAATGAGAAGTCGCCACGCGTTTTCACTTTCTGTCATTTTTGTGTTTGTTGTGGATCTGAGAGGTCTGTTGGGCCCAGTGTCTGCCGATTTTGTTCTGTGTTCGTATTTAAATAGTAAAAAATGCCGCTTCTGAAAAATTTATCGACTTCAGCGGGCACTATTTTACCCAAAATCAACTTGAGTGACGCCATGTCGATAAATTCAAACATCTTTTCGCCATCGTATTTATCCATGCTTATCGACAGAGATGTGTTAACCAGCGAACATGATAGCGATGGGGCAGACTCTGGACAAACCCGCCCCAGAAAAAGGCAGCGCTTGGATCATCTGTCTCAAGAAGAGAAAGTAATGCGCAGGTGAGTTTTGTGATTGCCTGTAAAATTTTTTTTACAATGATCTGTTCTAAACCTCTATTTGTGGGAACTTTGTTTTTACCATATGGACCCTTTATCAGATGTGTAAGTCTTCAAAGATCGACGTCAAAGAAAGATTAAATCACAACCAACATATTATAATTTGTTTTGCTATAAATGTGAATCTAATCCGCACCTGAATTTAATTTTGCTTACATTTTTCAAAACAACAGTTATCTGATTTGGGAAAATGTACCTACTCGTTTTTGCAGAAATCGATGTTTGGGATTAAATTTTTATATCTCGAAAAATGGCTTGCTTTTTGTTCAAGTTTGTATACCGTTTTCACTATTTTCTCTGAATTGTCAGATCCATGTTTTGTTTACACAACTCTCACAGTTCATGACAAATTGTGTTTCTTTTAATTTTCGTCTGAACGAACGAGTAAATTACATTGTATTAGTCTTTAGATTTATGTCCAGACTCTTAACCAGCTGCAATTTTGAATGCCAGAGTTGCCAGAAAATTTAGTATTGTTAACTTTGTCTTTCGAAACGTGCAACTTTCATTTCAAGAGAAAGTTTTTGCAAGATGTCTATTTTTTGTAACTAATTGATCTTGACCTCAATTAGGCATCATGTGACTGTAGAGTGACAAACCAACCATAAACCCAAGCCTATTTCATTTGTATGCAAAATTGCTCACTTGAAAATGTATCTTTTTTTACTGTCTTGCTATAGAAAAATTCTGACTTTGAATATTGCTCCCAAAAGTAAAGGGTGGCTGGGTTGGAAGGGCATCCGACCAGCGACCTTAAGGTTGTGAGTTCAAATCCAATCGAAGGCTGCAGTGAACGAAGGGGCTAGTGCATGTTAAATCTGTCGTGGCCTTTAATAACCTCACGTCTGAAGTTGAGAGTGGGGTGCCATCTCAGGTGTGGCCTTGTCATCTGACCGTGGTTCAAAATTGCGTGATGCTGTACTCGAAACTCTCCCTTCAGGGGTCGATCACGGACCGTCGTCAATAGCCGTTGTGCAAATCCGGTACAAAATACCGAAACATAGAAGTTAGGTTGCCTTAACTCTGGGTTTATCCACTGCTAGCAATCTGCATGTTGGCAGTGTAGTTTTGATTCCTCCTTGGGGTTTATTTGTCTCTTCTGTGTCAGGAAAGCTTTTCTTGTGTGTGTCTATTTACTTGTTTGGCTTAGCTTAGTCCGATATCACACTTGAAGCTAGCCTGGTACAGCTACACTCTACGTTTATGAGTGATGGCAACTGCCTTGGCGATTTTTTTTGGCGCACTTCTAAAGTCGCCAAGGAAAGAATTATTTCCTAATTCTTTTTCTGTCACAAATTTTTTTCTTTTTCCAACACACTTTTTAAACACATTTCAGAACGTTTAAAAAAGTATATTTTCTTAAAAACTTTCACAAAAAGTAGTAAGCTTAAGCACATATCAAAACACCTTTGTGAACCAGCAGAGAAACTAAGCAACGAATGTTGGGTAAGAATACCATGTAACTTATCAATTACACTAAATACAGTGGGAATGTTGAAAACGAAAAAGATTTATAAAGGAAAAAAGCAAGAAATAATACAACCTGATAACGTCAGAATTCTTTCGAAAAAAAAAATAATAAAAAAAACGAAAATGGTTAAAAAATAACAAAACTCTTAATTCTTTCGTAAAAACGATTACAATAAAATAAAAATTCCACAACTATCTAAATACAAATAAGTGGACCAATGGTATCACAGAAAACGATTTAAAAGTACCAATGCAATCAAAAGATATTTTAAAAACAATATAACCAATGGGAAGAAAGAAAGAATTTTAAACGAATCAATGAAATCAAACGACTTTAATGGATTTCGGAAGAACTTTCTAGAATATTCAAAATGAAAGTTTCCGTTTGCCGAGGTTGCCATGATAACCAAAACAACCGTAACGAAAGATGGGTTGCCTTAATTTATCGTCACTCGCTACTAGAAGTGCGCCAAAAAAAAAAATTGCCAAGCCGTTGCCATCACTCATAAACGTAGAGTGTAGCTGTACCGCTAGCCCAAACGTAAAGTCGTTCAATCAGATTAGATAACGATTGTTTGCGAATGATTACTCAAAATCTAAAGTTTGATCTATAGGGTTCTAAGATGAGAAATGGATTCCTGTCTAACATCTTGTCTGCTTGTCGTCATTTTAAGTTGTCTTTGCATAGGCCATTCACGAGTCACTGATAGATGATAGATTTTTATGGGTCGAGGAAACCACTCCATCGTGCCAGCATCCTATTTTAACTTGTACAGGTCTTTACTTGTACAGGTACATTTTTATCGACCATTTTTAAAACTTTATTTCCAATTTTATCAGACTTGTCGAGTCAACCTTCCCCATCCATCACTTTTTAGATTTCTTCATCATTCAGGATTTTTACCACATGTATAATTGATACAATTTTAAATTGAATTCCATAAGATTTTATCAACTAAAATGGGAATACCCCATCTTAGTTCTATTCAAAAAATATGATTTTCATTTCTTGTGATTCAAATTTTACCTTCCTATTTCATTTTTATGTGTGTCACTTGGTTTCGTTCATTACATCTATGTTTTAATGTTGGTATGGTTATTAGTTACAAAATTTTAAGTTCTCGCTTCCTAACTTTACTTTTGTGTTTGGTGCAGATTATCCTTTTTACAGGGTGTGTGTGTGTGTGTACTGGTCCTGAAAGTCCCGAAAACGGAAAACTGGTCCCAAAATCATAAATTTTGTCCCAAAAAATTAACAATTTTTTTTAAAGGCGAAAACAATAAAGGTGCTGGCAGCTGAATTTAAACAAATGGAAAAAAAAAAGAAATTTGCAAATAATGCAAACTGCAAAGGATGAAATTGAACAATTTAAACAATGAAATTATGCAAACTGAAAAAAAAATTGTGACTCCTCTATCCAACCACATTCGGATGCATTTTTTTTTTTTTTAAATACAAAAATTGAAAAATTATTTTTTACCAACTTCTTGTCAAAGCATATGATGATATGAAAGCATATCTTGATGCATAAAAATAAAAAATTTACATGACGAAATGTTTTAAAAGTAATTGTTGATTTCTTCTATTTTTTTATTAAAATTCCAAGTACCTATTCAGAAATAAAAAATAGAATGAATATAATACAGAGTATTTGTTTAATGTTGATCTACTTCAACATGATTTATGGACTGTATTTTTAAAATTTTATTTAGAAAACAGCTTATTAAAGCTGAAATTTGATACTATTCCTATTTTCACGAGATTAGACTGCAAACAATAAAAAAAGTGTGATTTTTAAAGTATAACTGCATCTAACTGATCCACATAGTCATGTAAAATCAGATCATGCATTTATTTTAGAAAGTCTGTAAAATATCCCTAAATATCTTGCGTCTTAAAACACAAATCAAACAACCTGTCTGTTCTCATGCAGTGCAGTCGTAAACAGTACGCTGCATAGTCATCACAGCTGCAGTTGGGATGTTTTTGAAGATGTTCTACTTGATAACATTTATGATCAATCAGTACTGTTTGAATTGAGTGACACAACGAGGTCAATCCTTCAAAGATGAGATGCCAGTAAAAGAAATTTCAGATAGATGGGAAGTTGAGTGAAGTTAAGATAAAAATTTATTTCATCTGGTTTATAAATGAGTGAATAGCCTCAAGCATCTGTTAGGGAATCATTTCAGGTGCTGTGACTAAAGACAGTTCTTTACGTAGAGAACTGCATAGTAGGACCTGTAATAAAAGTCTATTTATCAGTGGTAAAAATGTGAGGATTGTTAAATTTCCACTTTATGTGTTTTGTCTTTCGGTTTTGGTTTTTCTTAAAATGTTCTTGGCAGGTTTTGTGTTGCTGATGTGTGCTGCGGAGGGATAACTTAGGTTTTTTTGAAAATCAATTATATTCTTTTCACATTTTCATAATGTGTGGGGAAATCCATCACTTTTTGAAATTATTAGTGAATTAATTTGAATTATCTTGTTCCCCTAAAGTTGAGATTTTCTTAATTTTGGTTTTTATGCAAAATACCTAACGGCAGAAATATGCTCCAAGTGAGTAAAATGGCATCTGCTGTGTTTGCTTGATTGTTCCAAATTGTCATAGCTGTTGCACTCGAAGTGAGTCAGCAACAAAGTTTTTTGAGAATCCACTAAAAACATGATTTTTCACTAGCCAAAATAGATAACTTTCAAGAAAAAATAAACTATTCCATTCTTTGTCTTTTTATATATTAGTATTTAAATAGTACTAAATTTTAGAATTTAAAACCTGATTAGATTTCATTTTCAACTAATTTCAAACTTGGTACAGCTTGAGCAATAAGAAAACTACCTAAACAATAAAAAAATTTAGAAAAAACATAGTTTTTCTTTCAATTATTTTTAAACAAATAAACAGTTAAATAAAAATGAAATTCAAACTTCCACAGGGTGGCATAAAAGCAGGCATAATCTAAGCAGAGTTGCCTTAATCTGCCATAACTTGCTACAAATTATTTGTCAAAAGCATTGCCACAAAGAAATCTTTATCCAAGCTGTACATCAAACTTTCAGGTCTTAAGTAATTAAAATCTTGTTGTGTTGCAGGAGCTTATTGTTGAATGTCAGGATAATTGCAAGATGTTTCTATTTTGTAGAGCCATACTACATGTTTGGTATTTTTGTAACCTGATTATTTGTTGTAACTATCAGTTACGTTTTAGGGGTGGTGGTCTCGTAAGTATTGAGTGAACCAAAGGGATAGGCCACTAGGACTAGGTAACTATCTACAGTGTGAATGGATTTTTGTTATATTAAGAACAAAGTGTTTGAACACCTTTTGTAATTGATACAATAAAATATGCTTAAAATGTTCATTTCAAAAAGCTGATTTTCTAAAGTCATGTTTGTATTTTTCTTGAAGGAAAATGAAAAATAGAGTTGCCGCTCAAACAGCAAGAGACAGAAAGAAAGCAAAAATGACAGAACTCGAAGATCAAAATACTGAACTTGTTGAAGCAGTAGGTCTTTGTTTTTAAGTATTGACTGAATGATCTTGTGTTTAGCTACAGATGTCTTAGTAATCAGCATTCATATTTATGTGTTCATTATCACTTCACTTGCAGGATATTCAAGCAATCTTGTCCACCTTTCATCGCATTATTCCGTTCCCCAGTATCTCCCCCCCCCTCCCCTTTGACATAGTCTGTGTTTGGCACAGCTCAGCTAGATTTGGCTCTTGTGCCATAGAACATCAAACAAATCTGTATCGTTTTCTATATAAAGTGTGATGTAATAATTTAAAAAAATTCCATTGGTCAGGGTAACAGAAATACAAACAGAAGAAACACAACACTAACTGCTATTTAGTCTCCCATTAGATAGACCGAGGTGGACAGGGCATGAGGCAGTATCTCTACAAGGTCCAAGTCAGCTAGTTTTGAAATATAATTTATTCAGAGGAGGATGCTGTTGTTGTTCCCAGCCTCCCTTTATGACCTTTTTTTATTTATGTTAGTTGTTTTCGTATAGAGGAGGAGGATCGTTCTACTCGGAGCACCTTTTACTGCAATTAAGATTCAATTATAACAGTTTGAGTTTAAAAATAACATGTTTATTTATTTGGTTGTTTGTGCAATACATGGTTTTGTAGATATACATGGTTTTTCTTTTGTTTACATGGTGTTGTGTTGATCTGGAAAAATAGAATAACAAGAGTTAGTTATATGACTTGCAATTGGTACTTGATTGTTTTGTTATACAGTTGATAATCGAGTGTATGGTTACCATCATCATCGATGCTAATTACACTGGCCCTTTTTGGTTTAGGCGTGATCTCTTCATCGTCCACTTCCGAGTCTATGTCGGATATTTCAAGTGGTAAGGCATTGTTCATTGCGTCTCTCAGATTAAATGTTTGTGTAGCCTTGTTTGCAGTCATGGGATTGTTGTCATTGATTTCAGTCATGGTTGCCTTCTCCTAGGTTGTCGCCTGGTTGTTTTCATCCTTCTTTGTGAATGAAAAAAGGAACTTCTCCTCCTCCGTCAGGTATTTGTCAGCTAACCGTGTTATCCATTTTGGGTTGAGGTTATACTGTATTCCTCCAAAAAAGGGGCATGGTCTGAGGTTGTCATAGAACCATAAACACCTTGCCTGTCGATGTGTTCCAGACATGTGTGTTCGATGTCATTACCGGCGTTGGCTTGAGGTACTCATCGCTGCACATCTTTTTATGTATGAAGCTGCCAGTCCCCTCCAGGATGACTTTCAGTTGCTCGATCATACACGGATCAAAGTGGTGCTCGTTAATGACAATCAACCATTTGCTTATGCAGTATTGTCACATAAACGCGTATCCAGCAGTGCACTGTGCCGTAGAAAAAGAAGCGTTCCAGAGATTAGGCAATAAACGTCTTCTCGCTGTTGGCTTCTGTGAGATTTGTGTTCTTTTTCTTGCGAGTCCTGTCCATAAACTCAATGACATGTAACGTAAATTGGCATAGGTCAATGGATTGATAAGCACACCAGCGTTCCATGTCTGCACTTGTTAAAGCGTTGATACAAAGCGTCTGTATTTGTCGATTAAGGTCAATATTAGTCTGTCTAAACAGGACTGTTTTTTGAGTTTCAAAGCCTTTTTGAAATTAACGGAAAAGGTGCGTTTGGTGAACACATCCAGAAAGTCCGTACTTTGGTGCAAACTCATGAGTTGTGACATCTCCGAGTGAGATCGCATCTGCCGTATCAGTTTCATTAAGGTGTTAATGTCCTCAGCAGTGTTTGTTATCGGCTTTTTGTTAGATTCGATTTCTCGTCTCTGTTGTACGGATTGAATTTGTTGCGTAGTCACTTCGTCTAACAAATAGCCCAATTGCGATTCCATTTCTGAATAGCGAAAATAATGTGTCGCAGTGGCACCTGCATATAAGCCAAGAAGTTGATAGGGGTGCATGCTTTTTCGGATTTGAAAAAACTACAATGTTTATGGATTTCTATAAACAAACGGTCATTGTTGTGCCTTGTGGTAACTCGAGTTGTCCGTGGTAATGGAGATTGGTATACTCACATGAAGAGTCTTGTTGGACAGGATTTTCTGTTACTATAACGTTCCTTTTACGGAACATTGCTGTTAGCAAAGGGTTATCATCGAGGCGCAGGTTGTGGAGGAGACCAAACACAAAGATTCCATAATCAAATTGGTGGGACAATGCAGATGAAGTGGAAGGCTTTGAGTTTTGCATAGTCTGGAGAAAAGAGACATTTTAAATCTGAATATTTACACTGTATGGCAGGCAGAGAGTAGTGGAGAGAGATACTCACTGTATTGGACAAACCAGGGTTTGAAGTGATAATGACTATTATATGCTGTCGGTCCTGTTATTATACCATTTGCTTCAGCTGTCTTTGATCCGCTCAATGTCACCACTAGGCATAGCTTTATGTCAAAGATTCCTCCCCTCCTCCATACCCATATGACGTTATTTCAGTTGTTTTTCCAGTTGGAACCATATAACGTCATTTCAGTTGTTATTCAGCCGATAGGTGGCATACAATACCTTTGGAGGAGGAGGGAACTTAACACAATCCTTAGGCTATTAAATTACATGTGTTATTAGGAGAACTTCTACTCTCTCTTCCATCCTGCCTCCTACCCTATCCTCCCATAGAGTTTACACTACTCCCATAGGATGACATCACCCTATGGGGGTGGGTGATGTCTCTCCCTAATGGATCCTCATGGGGTTCATTTTAAATCTGTTGTGACCTCAAATGTCACAACATTGGCATGGAATAGATGTGTGGAGAATGGGTTACCAGCTCAGGTCTGCCTCAGTTTTAACCATGGTTCGAAATGACTTGATACTGTCCTTGGAACTTTCCCTTCGTGTTTAATTCATTACCATTGCCATTAGCACGTTGTGTTGCTCCAATGCAGCATTATTTGAAATACCTACTTTCTACATAGTGCAGTCGAAATAATGTCCATCTTGACGGCATTTGGCTGAAATTGGAACTTTATTAAATACAATCACTCGAGTTTCTTATACCAACATTCTTCGATCTAATGGACAAGAAGTACTATTTACACTTATTTTATTCAAGATATCACACTATTTATGAATATACAATGCTGTACAGCATTGCTATCTCATGTTTCAATCTTTATTTCTTTTGCAGCATAAACTGTTACTTTTAACAACAGTTGAACAACAGAAAATAATCAGTGAACAGGCTGAAAGAATTACTTTATTGGAAAAAAGATTATCCGAAATGGAACACTGCTCATCTGTAGAAACCAAAATAAAAAATGAGAAGGTAACTATATTTTTCTCCCAATAGTACCATAATGCAAGGATAGGATTTGGATAGCTTAAACATTAATTAAAATTGTTTTAAGAACACATGACAACCTCCCCCCCCCCACAAAAAGCAATAGAAAAACAATAATGATTTTGAAAAAATTCTACGTTTCATGTCGAATATTTTTTGTTCTTGAGATTTTAACAATTTTGGTCAAAAATGCAAAAGATACCTAATGTATTTTAAATTGTTAACATGTAGCATGTTTCTGCATATAGTTATACAATATATGTATTAAATTTATTATTTGAGGATAAATTGAAAACAAACTGTTTGAGTAGAATCAAAAATAGCTACAATCGTCGTCAATAATTCACACTTGTAGCAAAATTGTTGAAAAGAGCTTCCCCAGGGATCTGTTCTTTTACCATGGGGTTTAATGTATTTACTAAACACAGTGAGTTTCACCAAGGCCATTTCATGTTTCATCTCCGCGATGAACAATTTGTACACTATCGAGAAATTATACTTTTCATCGCATTGAATTTATTTAAAAACCGACTCTACAAATAATTATACCATAAGAAAGAGTGCATTCTAAGCTTTCACGTGGTAGTTTCAGATTTTAAAGCTAATATTAATAAGTTATAGATATGACAGTTTTAACAAAAAAAGTCCTGAATTTCCAAAATATAGTATCGGGGTGAGGGGAAAAAATTCTCATTTGAGTGAACTACATAGAGGTACATAGAAACTAGGAACAACATAGAGGTACTCTAAAAAAATCCTCGCGGGTGAAGACTGTTTTGCTCATTTGTGTTAGAATTATTGCTTTTTTCGACTTTGACACTTAATACACTCTAAACCAGGCCTCGAAATAGATTTTTTAATACAGGTGCACAAGGTGCACCTAAGTTTTTAAATTAGGTGCACAGTTATGTACAGTGGGAAAAAATTAGGTGCACAGTTATATTTTCATGTGCACCTGTGCACCCGGGTATTTCGAGCCCTGCTCTAAACTAATATAATAGCTGCATCAGAAAAAATCTTCTCCATCTTGTTCCCTGTACAATTTTGAACAAGCCATGTTAATTTCGTAATTTTCCAATCTGTTCTTGAATCGATTGAAAAAAGCTAGTTTCAATCCTGCGGCGATAACTATTTTTTGATATAAAGAGATGTATTCATTCATTGATTAAAAAATATCTTAACATGTCAATTGGCAATTTTTTTTTGTTGACCCGATCAAATTCTCTTTTTATCTTGCAAGAACACATTTGTGTCATTCGTTTTGCAGGATGTTCTGTCCCATGTGCAAAATACAATCCTCTTTCTTTTCAGGTTACAGAAGAGGAATCCACTGTGTTGGCGGAAAGCAGGACCCTTGGGCAAGCATCGCTCATTAATGTAACTCAGCTGAAGGGACAGGACCTGCGGACGCTTACACTCTGGATGATGCCATTCGTCTTCTTACCAGCAGTAGCGAGGTGAGTCTGACTCTGGATTCTATGTACAGTGAGGCAGAGCGTTTTCTCCTCTCCTGGTCTCGGTAGCCTTCCCCCGGGTGGAGAGGGAAAGTGCGTCAATCCATTATCACCTGACATTGCGGTTTTGAATATGTGCGGTTGTTAACGTTCAAAGGACCCACGCGTGAAGATGAAAATTAACGGTCGCCACGTGGCGACTAAATGTACAAAAGTGGAGATAGAAAAATTTTGCTACAGTTGCCACTTTTTCTTAAAAACATTAATTTATAGGGTGGAACCTCCAATCTTATGTTTTTTTCCTTCTGAGGACCCTTAAAAAATTTATATGAATGTTTGTAAGTGGCCATTGAACGAAACAAGTTCACTGTCCACTTACAAAATGTCTTAATTTTCACCTTTACCCAATGTCAATCGAGTTTGAATGTAAACTGCGTCTAGACTCAATTCTTGGTACAGAAAGAGAGGTCGTCCTTCAATGGATTCTTAGCCATTGCGACATTTATGGAAATGAGCAGGCCGACATGTCAGCCGAGGAAGCTTCGACTTTACGTCCGCCTTGTTTCCCAACTCCTTCGAAATGTCAAGCAACTTCTCAGAAGCAATATCCCACACAAGAATTTCTACCCTTGAAGAGTTGGCGGATGGAGTCTTGGACTTCTCTATTTGATAACCAGAAGCGCCTCCCTAGAGTTGAGGGGTGGTGTGTTTTAGAGTCGTCACCGGATATGATGACTTGCAAGCCCACCTATTGGGGATTGGACTTGCCGATTCTCCACTCTGCAATACTATGCACATGACTGGGGAGCACCTTTTCAGTTGCCCCTCCCTGCTTGACGTTCGCTCTTGTTATGACTTTGGAGCACTTGACCTTCCTGGAGCCACCTCTCTGCTATATTGGACTGCAAGACGCCTCATGTCTAAGAAGACAATGGCAGGCATAATTTTAAAAAATACCTTTACCCACAAGTTGTCTTCAGGGACTTTTTCAAGGGGACAGATTCTAGACTCGAGGTGAAATTATTTACTACCCTCCCCGTTGAAAACCCCGATGCAGATAGAGCTACTCATGCGTGGGTATGTTTGTTGCACAGAAAAGAGGGAATGGGAAACTTTACGTTCTTTGGGATTTCGATGTCTGAAAGTATCCGAGCCCTCCGCAAGACCATGGAACGAGAAGCTCTCGGCCGGTTCTGCATCCGGAGGGTAGAAATTGGTTCAGCTTCAATCTAATTTAATGTATTAACATTTTCTCCATTGCAAAAATGTTTTTTTTATGGTCTTCACTGTAATGCTTTTCTGTTGTTTCTTATGCCTACACTGGCAGACCGGAGGAGTGCCAGGCCCGTCAAAGACGGTGCGCCTTCCATGTTATTGAGCCCCATTGGGAGGAAGTCCGACTTAGCTCGACATACATGACACTTCCGTTTTACAGGAAGGTCCCTTTCATGCATCCATTCACTCACACATATCGTAATTTAGATCCCAATCAGAGGCCGATAACCCCCTGATCAGGTACCCCCAGAGGTATTGATTTGGTATGGGAACATGGGGAACTTTGTGACCACGACCTATTTAACGTGCCCCAGTCACCATTAGTGAACACGACGGTCTTTAGCCAGGTGGAAGCGCCGATCTCGTAATCATCACAATTGCAGGCTCCGACGAGGACACAACCCTTCTGATGCGAGCCCGACGCTCTACTGACTGAGCTACCGCGGCTTGTAATGCTTTTCTTGTAGGTTTTACTGAATACCAGTTCTTGTTTGATTTATAGCTTTTTCTCATTGACAGTAAGTTAATTTGTGCCATTTTCAAATTTTACTAATCACCTGTGACAAGCAGGTCCTATTTAAATTTATTTTCACATGACACCAACTAACCAACCTGTGACAAGCAAAAAGTTTTCAGTTTAGTCCTAATATGTACATTAATTCGTTAGGACTCGTTAATTTCAGGCGTCCTAATTATAATGAAATGAATGGAGACTATGATAATATTTTAACAGTCCTCATTCATTTATTTCATTTGGACACTTTTCATTCCTATGCAACGATTTAAAAATATGTACATTTCATTGAAGTAAGCACAGTAAATTTTGTTTATGTTAGAAATAATGAATACATATAAAGCTACTTGATGTGTCTTCTGGTTCTCTGTGGCTCTTAATCTGGCTTCTCATTCGAGTCTTTTACAGAATTTAATACTGTCTTTTTATGTTTGTAATTGTGTTTTGTTGAGTTAACTGTGTGGGGATCTGAATGACAAAAGCACAATTTTCTATTCAATGATTTTTTAAACAACTTTGTTAACTTCAAACATGTGACATCAAAATTGTATGTTAGACATTTTTAAATTCACAGATATTTGTGTTCTTACTAACTCTTCAATTGTAAACTAAGAAAGTATTGAATTATGAAATTATAGAAATGGTTCTGTTTTATAGTGATCTTTAAAAATATAGCCAACGTTTTAATTATTTTCATGATTATATATCTGGTATACTACAATGATCCAAAAGTATCCAGAATGCTGTCATAAAACATAAGATTTCATTTTATTAGTCAAAATGTATTACATCTCCTTCAAAGTAATCTCCAACTTTAATGCACTTGTACTAATGTTTTTTCCAATCCACAAAACATACCTTAAAGTAGTTTTTTGTGAAACCCTTTCATGGTTTGTATCGAATTTTCTTTTATTGCATCAATGGACTCAAAACGTTGACCCTGAAGAGTGGAAGTGAGAAAAGGTC
This sequence comes from Metellina segmentata, assembly GCA_947359465.1. Taxonomy (NCBI): domain Eukaryota; kingdom Metazoa; phylum Arthropoda; class Arachnida; order Araneae; family Tetragnathidae; genus Metellina; species Metellina segmentata. Next base: position 131,587,709 of record OX375874.1, read on the forward strand.
ACAATTCCCCATATCAGGTGAATACTGAGCTTGTGAAGCAGTATTTGGTGAATGCTTCGTCAAAAAATCATGAATAATAATGACATTATGAGAAGGTGCATTATTGTGATGCAAAATCCACGACTTATCTGGCCACAATTCAGGTAATTTTTGACTAAATGATATAGGAACTTGTTCAATAATGTCTCTTATTGTTAAACTACAATCACTGTTCACCATTTCTCTGACCTGATTGACATGTCGATCATTAGTCGAATTGAATGGTCTCGAATTATCTACGACCTTCTTTAAACTTTTTATACCAATCAAATACTGTTGTATTTGATAAACAGTCGTCTGTAAAATCTTTTTGTAATGTTTCTAATGTGTTTGTAGCAGAAATTCCATTGCTGAAACAAAATTGAATGCATGTTCTTTTGACGTTTGGGAAAATCAACAAAGTGAAAATTCTATTATTAAAAACAAATTTATTTTCAGACAGCAAAGTTAAATAAATTCCTGACTGTTGCCACTTGTTTATATAAGTCGTAAAAATATTTGATAAAAGTTTGCTGACAATATCTACTATGTATGTATTTTAAAGGAAGCATTCCGGATACATTTTGATCACAGTAGCACACTGGTATCACAACCCCAAGACACCTTAGCGATCTGTCCTCCCCTTTGCTTTATGGGGCAGTTTTGGCTCACTGGGCATGCCCTCTGCGCTAACAGTCTACCAGTTATAGCGTCTTATAGCACTTTAAAGAAAAATTTCTTTCCTCTAAACTTAATCTGGATCGGGCCATTGTGTCTTAACTGTTAAATCTGTAGCAGAAATAAAATTCAGTATTTTACCAGCGAATAAAGTGTAGTTCATATTTTTTTGTGACGTACTGCATATGGTAATGTATGTAGAAGTTGCTGACTGATTGTTACTATTTTCAGACTGATGACCTTTTGGATTTACTACAACAGTGCAGCGATGATATTTTGCAATGTGACATCAACTGCTCTGATGGGCTCTTGTGTGACGGTGAAGGCGGAGAAGTGAGTTTTCTCCTTCCATCCTATGTGAAAGAGGGTGGTTTTATAAATGCATTACTATACTTTAAACAGCTTCATAGTTTTTTTAACGTTGGATCCGAAGTTATGTGTTCTGTCCATTTCTCTACAAAGGCACAAATGATAAAAATTGCGCATCTTTATCAAACGTTGTCTAATAAAATCTATATGTTCATTTGTCGACTTATGACTTATTGTGGGGGGTGACTCTAATGAGTGCCAGCACAGTGACTAGTAGTCTATTGTACTGAATTTTTTTTTGTTAGAAAGCATCCTTGATTTGCAAAAATATGCTACATGTTGATCGTTTCTTATTTGCAAGCTTTATTAATAACTAACAGATCCGATTCGGTTTGCTTCGCAAACCAACATTCCTTTCGCAGAGTCAAACTCTTGGCAAAACTATCTTAATAATTCATACAATCCTGATTTGACTTTCCGGTCTGTGACGTCACTGCGTGGGCTTCGACCCCTGCTCGCTTACCCTCCCCAACCTCTGTAGCTGTCGGTAAAACTTTATTGTGTGTCTGTCTGTTACTTGGTAATGTATGTCTCATGTCTGGCGCCGCGTTGCCAAATGGGGTCCTTCCGCCGTAAAACACCAACATACCAATCATTTCCGATGGACGCGACTTTCTGAATTGGGGCGTCGCTCTACACGACTTCCCCAGACTTTGAACATTGCCTCATTACTCCAGCTATAAAAATTCATGCATAATTTTAAAATTTACTATCAATTGCTGTTTGAGTTGTCTCCAATGGGAAGATTATTTTGGTGTACTTCAGGCAAATGTACTACAACTTCACTCTTGTGCACTTAAGGCGGCTCTGGGAGATTATAATAGGTTGATAATCTTAGAAATAAAACAAGAATTGAAACTGGGAATTTTCCTTTCCTTTCTTTTCATTTTTTGCTTCCAATTTTATCAAAAATTTGTTTGGAAAAATTCATTTTCCCTGTACATAAGATACATTTTGCAACAGTCAATATTTCGGAGATTTCTGTAACGATTGCTCGGGGGAAATCGCTACTTATCCAATGACCCTTGGGGGCATATCTCCTTCAGGTGTGCACAGGCTTCACTAACTCTAGGTACTTACAAAGATCTCTTTTCCCCACGGGGCTTACTGTCTTTAGTAAACACAAGGGGTTACTCTTCCTGGATATGTTACCGCTAAAGTGCAGTAATCTGTTATTCTACAGATTATCCTTGAGTTTGGCATAATATGTCCCAAGAGGACTCGATGCCACAAAACCATATCCAATCCAATTCTACAGATTATCGAGGTAATGTGCAGATTAACTAGGGTGATCTGTTAAGTGCCGAAAATTGTTTCATTTCTCAAATTACCTAGGTATTTTGAGATTTAGGCTGGAACAATAGTAACATTTCTATATGTTTAAATTAACATAATGTTATTTATTTTTCAATATCTAAGGAATCAAGTTAATACAATCAACAAATTAGTTGATAGAATCAATCAATTAAAAAACTAATAGAAAGAATCAAACAGTTTAAAATATTATTATAATTAAAGAAATGAATTTGCAAAACATGATAAAATTGTGCTTGCTTATTAGTGCAATCTAAAGGTTGGTGACACTTTGAATTACATAACTACATAGTAATTGTTTTTTTTTGACAAGCACACCTATTTGTGGTACCTTTAGATTTGCAGTCACATTTTCTGAAACACTGCACAGTACCGAGGGATTGTTTTATTGCTTTTTTACGTAAAGATATTTCTATAGCAGGGACATATTCTTTTGTTAAAAATCTGTCTTTGCAAACACTGAATTCATATTTTGCATACAATAATTTTAAAATACCCATTTTAGTTCCAAGTTTATAAAAGCCATCCACTGTTTTACTAAGAACCGCAGCTAAAATTGAGCGGGCATCCGTTTTTGCTCTGTCTACTTCGGGTACTTTAAAGTGGAGGGAAAGTGTATAGGAAAAGGGAATGACAGAAACAGTCAAAATGAAACTCAAAGTGGAGGGAAGGTGTAGGGGGAAATGAAATGAGAGAAACCAACTTTTGAACCTTAATGATTCGGAAGCCGTTAATGTGCACATTACCTGGGTTAAATGCAGAAAACTCTTGATTCGACACGTTAACGAAGAAAATCGGTTAATCTGCAGATTAGCTAATGTGCAAAGTAACAGCTTTCATGCTTTAGCAGTAACAGATACACAAGCAATCTTTTCATGCTTTCATCCCATTATTCTATTTCCTAATCCATTTTTCGCTTGGTGTTGTCTTGTGTTTGGAGCAGCTTGGCCATAAAACCCCAAAAGAGCTGACCAACTTTAGTTGGTTTTATTTGTTGCCTTATAATGTCTATTAATTGAGATAATTTTTTTAAATTTTTATTTATTTATTTAGTTTTTGATATTGTTTCAAATTTGTTGACTCTTATTGGATAACATGATGTAGGTCAAAGTGCAGCATGCATATTAGAATGTATTTCTACAAAAATGTTTTGGTAGTTGGTTTGAGGGTGTAAAATGAGGTTTAGATTATTTTTCTTATAAATAAATATCCCTTAGATTTCTCTCTCTATGGAAATGCTTTCCAAGAAATATTTGAATTTAATTGTTCATGAATTCTCAGTACATATGAACGTTAATGAATGTTCTGTAATGAATGCAGAATAATTGCAACAAGAATATGGAGGAGCATTGTTTCATACAAAACGATCCTTAAATCGTGTTCGAGTGAACTCGTCGATTTTGAAGAGCTTTTGTTAGAATACCAGTCCAGCAGATCTTCGAAATGGAACCTCGTCGGCAACTGAGCATTTTTATGGTTTGCTGAAACTGTCATCGATACTAACAGTTGAAAACAAGATTATAGCATTTGCAATACTCTGTGCCCAAAACTTTAATTCAATGATTAGATGACTTAATTGAGAAATTACCTTATTTTGAAAGTTTATGAGTAAATTGTGATGTTTGACTTCGAACCCCTCGAGATCCGATTCCCGAGCCACCATCTGCTGTGCAGCTCTGACATCTATACAGTCTGTTGAACATAGCTACCAGTGCAAAATGAATTTATTTATAGTAGTATGTAAAGCAGTGTAATGAATTGGAACATTCAGAAGTACTTTTTGGTTTAACTGAGTTGCATTGTCATTAGACAATTGCAGTTACCCTACATTGGTGACTGAACACATGCAATTTCAAGCCATATGACGCTTCTGACAAATTTCATATGGTACTTGCGCCTCATTTAGCTTGCATGGATAGTCCGCAATTAACGGTTGAATTGCAGAGGTCGATTGCGGGCTGCCATAGCCGGTCGGAAGAGTAACAGATTAGCAACCGAAGTTCAGTGAGGAAAGACTCATTCATGGGGCTGGTGGACCTTAAATTTGTTGTGGCCTCAAATGCCCTTGTGTTGGCGACATGAAAATTTTGGAAAGTGGGGCCAGCTTGGGTGTTGACGTCGCCATCTGTCCGTGGTTCGAAATGACGAGGTGTCGTCTTCGATCTTTCCCTTCGGAATTGATCCCGAACTGTCGACGATAACCCGTTGTGTTGCTCGAATGCACCGTTCGTACCTACCTAGGTGATTGTAGATAACCTCTTGAAATGTGATGACACAAACTGCTCCTATTGCAGCTTAAAATTCTGTTGTCTTCTCTTTGCACACTTCCTTAAATTTACTCAGCAGCTAAAAAAGCCAACTCAGGACAGTCAATTGCACTTATTGCAATCATTCATTGCATGACCATGTACATGGAAGAACACACATGATTGCAATATGGTTCTCAGTGTTCTTTAGGGTTTGGAACGTACAGGAGAATACGAATTGAGCGTGCATGCGAATTGGTTTTGAAATTGAATCAACTTGTTCAGTGAACCTATAGTACACTATTGTTGCAAAGAACAATGAATGCTTGAATTCCAATTGAGTATGCCCATTATTTTAAGAGCCCAACTTTTAACAGCATGCTGGTAAATGAGAGATGGAAAATTGTGGATTCATATGAGCTATGCTGTAACTGTTTGCTTTTTCCTCGTGTGTCTCTCTCTGAGGCTACTCCACATTCAGTGTTTCTTGCAATCGACAATCAGTTAAAAAGTGGTAACGCCCTGCCGAAATCGGTCGCTACTAAATTCTGGAAAGAGAGTTCTGTTGTGTACTTATTCAGCACTACAAAAAAAAAAAGCAGAGCAAGATACAAACATAGAAGTTCTGTTCGGTAGCTGCACTGCCTTCACACGTTCTGCGCCGTCGAAGAAAACGTGCGACCCCTCGAGACGAAACACACTTTCCTTTTGCACAAATCTTATTTTCACCCGCGTTTTTTTAATGGTGGTGGTTAGTATGCATGAGGTGGCATGTACTAGATGGTTAATGTCGTGTGCCTGTTTTAATCGTCTGCTCTTGACCTTCCAGCATACCACACCAACTGCAGAAGTGGTGGGGACCACAACAGAAAGCCTGGAACCCCACAAAGAACTGATACATTTCGATCACATTTACTACAAGCAGGAGGAGAAGTGCGATCGCTTGGCCTTACCAGGCAGTGACTTATCCACAAAGGACAACATCCCGTCCCCCAGTGAATCCCCAGACAGCGTCGTGGAAGTCGCTACAGAACCCATGGAGATCCCAGTGATATCGATCTCCGCTCCAAGCGGAGATCTGGACTGCAACGCATTTTCCTTCGAGACCATGACCGACGACGTGCTGTACCTCAACAGCACAAAGCAGTGCTCAAGTCCGACTTCCAGCGACCACGGATACGAGTCTTCCTTTTCCGCCTCTTCCCCCTGTGCTACACACGAGAGCAACACGTGGGATCATAAACTCACGCTAGAACTTTTCCCCTCACTTGTTTGAGTTCTTTGATATATTAAAAAAAGCTAAATTATTTATCTATATCTATATATATTGAAATTATTCTGTACATAGCCTGGTGCCTTTGTGAATAAAAGCTTACTGTGTAAGGTCTATGAAGTGTACTTCCCTGACTTCAATTCTGTGGAAAGGCGCTTCTGACTGATGCCCTGGTTTCTGGAAGCCACTGGTTGCAATTTGCCATGTTTTACAATCAGATTTCAGTCTTTTTATTTGTTTAAATTGTTGCTGTACTGTCCAGTGGGCAATATGCCGATGTTTTATTGCCGACCAACTGGTCTGGTGGTCGAGGTGTCGGCCTCTAGGTCGGAAGGTTTCCGGTTCGAATCCAGGTCAGTGCATGGATGTTTGTAAGCGTAAGGTGTGGGGGCGGCTGGTGCTCCTTAAATCTGTTGTGGCCGAAAGTCGTTGGGTTGGTGTTGGAGAGTGAGGTGCCAGCTCAGGTGTTGCCTCGTCATCTAACCGTGATTCAAAATGACAAGGTGTTGTCCTAGAATCTTTCCCTTAGGGTATTGATCCAGGACCGTCGTCAATAGCCCGTTGTATTGCTCTAGTACGACGTTAATTAAATATTGCCAACTTATGTTTTTTTTTTAATTCATGTAAAAAGAAACTTTTCCCTGCCACATGCATTTTGGTGCTTCTTAAGTCGATCCTCTTGGTGGTTTATCTTAGAGTTGAAAACTACCCTGTACTAGATGCACTCTGTTGCAAACACCTGTTCCAAACTGTCACCAGCTCTTTCCTAGGGACAATTTGTTTCTCTTACTTAAATCTTCATTCCTCTCAGGATTAATAGAGTAGTTTTGTCTTGATGAGGTTTCTCGTTCCATGGCAAAGTTCTTTAACTAGACGTCTTGTCGAAACACTTGGTAGTGTAAACGTCATCTGGGGTTGCTGATGCCAACTATGCCACCAGATTTGTCTTGGCCATAGTTTTGGAGTTGCCAAAATTGTGAAAAATAGCTGTGTTTGCAGTCTTGAAATTCTGATGGACGGCCATTTGAACAAGCATGTGAGGTTAGGCTTGCCAGTAGATGATAATCAGAAAAGAGAACATTTGGTAAAATTGTTTTTAAAAAAAGAGGACATTAAAAGCAAGCATTATTAATGTACTAGCCATTGCGTGGCCAGCCAGCGTTGCCCGCGATTTTTGTGGCTTATGATAGTTTTATTCTCTTCCTGCTTCTTCAAAGACGTTTCGTCCGAATAAAAGAAGAAACCCCCTAAAATGCACTTTTTCTACCCACGTGACCTTTTTTTATATTTTCGCAAGAGATTGTGACGTCACGTGAACTTTCTCTTTCCAAAAAAAAAACCAGATTACATTTAAAGTCCCATTTTTGGCGAATGAGAACAAGAAATAAAAAAACATTGACTGGGATTGTTACATTTTTTTCGTAAAATCGGAATTGCTAGAGATAGATTAAAATTTCAACGGATTTGAAATCTGCAGAAAATTTTACTTAAGATCGATACCTAAAAATAAGATTTACAGCCAAAACTAGGGCTATTACAGCCAAAACGATGGCTGTTTTCTAATCAGTGCCCCAAATAAATACAATAATATGTTTTAACTTCCCAATCACCAGTAAAAGTTTTGTTCAAGTGTGTATATTTCAGATTTTAAGCTTCAAGAGTGGGACATGATTGAGAAGTATCTTATAAGGTTGAGTGTAAATTGGGGCTCGACCCGAAAGGTTTACACTACAATGTTCCAGTGTCATATGTTTATTTTGACTGTCCCTTCACTAATGTATTGACATGGTAAGTGAATTGTTTAACATTATTGTACACATTTTAGTTTCCAAGAGTGATGAGATACTTCAAAAGGATTTTAAAATGAAAGGCTTGGATGGGTAATTTTTAATTGATGTCGCACTGGAACACAAAAACAGGCAATATCCGAGCTGACACTCCACTCCAAACTTCCACACCAACTCAACGCGAGGACTTTCGGCCACGGCAGATTTAAGGTGCAACAGCCGCCTCTACGCCCTAAGCTTAGAAACATCTATACACTGACCCGGATTCGAACCAGGAGCCTTCCGATCTAGAGGCTAACACCTTAACCGTCGGGCACTTTTGGATGGGACATGTTTAACTTTGTATGATTTGTTCTTTAATCTGATCTCGAACTGAGGTGCGAGTTATCTGTGTGGAAAACCTCAGCAAGAGAGAGCCTACCTTTTATCGAAACACTTGATTTCTTGGCTGGTGCACGTTCAATCGGTCGGCCTCAAATGTACTTACATTGGCGTGGTGTGGAAGCTTGGAGAGTGCGGGTTCAACTCGGGTGTGAACTCGTCATCTTAACCGTAGTTCAACATGGCGAGTGTTTGTCCTCGGATTAAAATGACTAGGTGTTTTGGGATTTTCACTTTAGGGATTGATCCCGGGCCATCGCCAATAGCCCGTTGGGTTGCTCCAGTGTGACGTTAATTAAATACCTATATACCAAATGAACTTGTTTAGTTTTTGTTCGAGTTTACAAAACATTTTGAGTTTTTCCAACTCTTGTGGTAACAAGAAAATATGTAGAGGAAAATTGTATAAAACCGGGTCCCAAAAAGTTTTTTTTCCCCTAAGCACCTACGCCGACCAACCGGTATAGTGGTTAAGGTGTTAGCCTCTAGATCGGAAGGTTCCTGGTTCGAATCCGGGTCAGGGCATGGATGTTTGTAAGCGTATGGTGTAGAGGCGGCTGGTGCACCTTAAATCTGTAGTGGCCGAAAGTCCTCACGTTGGGTTGGCGTGGAAGTTTGGAGAGTGGGGTGCCAGCTCAGGTGTTGCTTCGGCATCTGACCGTGGTTCAAAATTACGAGGTGTTGTCCTCGGATCTTTCCCTTATGGGACTGATCCCGGACCGTCGTCAATAGCCCGTTGTGTTGCTCTAGTACGACGTTAACTAAAATTACCACTACCCTATGCACCTACGTGGATAAAATTGCTTCAAGTTCTATTTGAATGAAAAATTCGTTCTTTAGTTCCAAAAATAAATATTTTCACTGTGATATTTTGGAGGTTAATTATTTTAAATAAATTATTTTTTAGAAGTATGCAATTACACGGTTTTATCTGACCTGATACAGCCGACCAACCTGTATAGTGGTTAAGGTGTTAGCTTCTAGATCGGAAGGTTCGTGATTCGATTCCGGGTCCGGGCATGGATGTTTGTAAGCGTATGGTGTTGAGGTGTGTGTACTTAAGGGTACAGCCCTTAAGGGACTGATCCCGGACCGTCGTCAATAGCCCGTTGTGTTGCTCTAGTATGACGTTAACTAAAAATTACCATTACCTTTTTTTTTTACCAAATAACGTGGCGACTGTCTAAAACTAGTTTTATGCGTTGTCTGATCGAGATCAGCAATAATCAAACTAAAACTGCCGGGTCCCGGTTTTATCCAACTTTCCCCTACCATTTCGTAGCATTAGTTATGTCCACACTTGTGCACTTTCATTTTCAACTTGCATTTCAACGTTCAATTCAACATTCAATATAACATGCGTTAACGCATGACTTATTGCATGCGCTTTGAGGCATGCCCTTCACCTGTCCACACTCGTGCCTCACTTCAGTTTCAAAATGGATGAAGATGATGCTATTCTGTAAAGAGGAATCAGTGCGGCATAATTAGTGATTAGTCAAGTAAATAAACGTATGAAATCAAGGCGAGCGATTCGGATGAAAGAATATTTCAAAACGCGTAATGAGCATTTATTCATTTACGTTAATAATTATTATTATTCGTTGGAGCACTATTTCAAACGCGATGTTTGTATTTTCTTTGATTTATTTCGCTGGAATCGTTTGCACGTGTTTCCTGTTGCTCGCAGCGAATAACAGCTGAATCTGCTTAAAATTGGAACGGTATTTCCCCCGTAAATAAGTTGTTAAAAAAAAAGGTAGGAATGGTTTTGCGCCGATGTTTTATTCGATCTCGGGTCGGAGTTCGAATGCCTCTCGCCTTGGATGCAGCTAACATGTATGCCTTCCTTTGCTAGTTGATTAAATTCTTGTTGTTACTGTTAGACTTGAGTTAACCTTTCTCCCACCCGCTGATCATTATTAAAATTTAATAATAATTGGAATCTTTCCTGTTATTATTTCGACCTATAGATGTGGTTATTTAGACCTTATGTGTGTTGTAGAATCAATAAAAATAAATTCAAAACACAATATATAAAGTGGTTACAAAACAGTAGTAAATTATCGCCATTACCGATTAACTGGATTTCAAAATTTACTGCTGAAATCAGAAGATAAAACCGGAACTGTGCATTTGGTTATACGTGAGTACTTATCAATATTTGTGTTAAATATGAATAATAATATTTCATATAATCTATGCTTGTGAACTTAGATGACTTTTAGTTTACAAATAATTAAATTAATAATTAAAGGATAAATAAGTGTTTAAACGAAGTACATTTATCATATTTCTCCTTGCCGGCCTAAAAATAAATTTTTTTCATATTCATCCTTATACATCTTTAGAAACTGCACCATAGCTAAGAAAACTTCTGCTCTTAGCGCAAGCAAAAGCGTACAAGTTTGGACATACCTATTTATTGTTTTTCTCATTTTGAAGAAAATAATTCCATAATTCAGGTTCGTTTCATCCTTCAGAAAATCTCAGCCAATTCTCTCACCCCGACGGTAGGTAGGTATTTTAATTAACTTCGAACTGGAGCAACACAACGGGCTATTGGCGATGGTCCTGGATCAGCCCCCGAAGGAAAATATACGAGGACTACACCATGTAATTTTAAACTACGGTCAGATGACGAGGTCTTACTTGAGCCGGCTCCACGCCAGATTTAACGTTTACCAGCCCCCTCTGTACACGACAGTCTTTGACTAGACATAATTTGGACTCTCAACCCTCTGGTTGTTAATCCGTTCAATTCCAACCGGGCCCTCTCGCGCCGATAGAATAGGTAAAAATGTTTCAAACCGGTTATTGTGTAGAATAAACCGTGAAAGATGTTCGAAAAGTGTAGAAAAACGTCAATTTTAAGTAGAATGCATAAAAGGACACTGTGCCGGATGAAATGGTGTGGTGACAGAAATGAATTGGTAGCGCAAAAGAATAAGATATTTTGGTTTCACCCCTACACCATTTATTCTAACATCGTACAATTTAGCAGATATTTACAGCAAGGTTACGGATATTTTGTGACAAGAAGGGTTCGGCAAAGTAGCGAGCGTTTCTTCTCGCTCTCAGTTCTCAAGGGTATCTGGCCTCTTCCAGCCAGGCCGCCTTCATCTGAAAACCACCTTTCGATGGAATCTAGAATGTTCTCAAGGGGCTTGAGATTGATGAGATCGTAATGTCAGTGTAACGTCAGATGAAGAGGATTTATTTCAAGTGCCCAGAACTTTATGACCGATGTAATGTCAAATGGAGTAGTGTAACAGTACTTCTAGGGTTAGTTAATGGACAGTTAATCACTTGAAAGGAGTTATGATCTCCAATTAGGGAATTACTGAATATGTCTGCTTTGTGTCGGCCTGATCAGAGAAGCCGCGTTTAGAGCGGTACAACATGCTTATTAAAATTTTTAATGGAAATAAAGAAAAGGCGGAAATATGACCTGTCGTAAACATACCAAGTCTAGTTCTTAGAATGCTTTATATTGGATTATTATAGAGATAGAAGAGGAAAGAGGCACCTAAATTCCCCAAAAGGTAATTTTCAGATTAACTGGTTTTTTGTTTTATACGAATCTAATATTTTTTAAAGCTTTATTGTGAAGGAAGTTAGTGTAAGCGATAGTAAAGTATGTAATGCCTTTTGTGCCCCTGGCAGAACACTAAATTTAAATTACCTTAGACAACCCGTCTGCGTTTTTGGATTGGTGCTTTTTCCTTGCAAGTCTATGTAATGTATGGGTAGAATATTCGTAACCAGCTGACTATGTAAGTAGGTAAAGAAAAAAAGCTCAGAATTAAATTTGAATCAGTTGAATCCGACAATTTGGATCGCCATGGGCTTTAGAATTGCTAATTAATGTATTTCAATCCAGGGTACCGAGGTACAGTCAATAAATTCGGGGACTTTATTTACTACAACAACCAATATACATCCAAAGTAATCTAAACATAATCACCTTCAGAATAATGTCCTTCCGCAACTATACACTTCTGCCAGCGTTGATACAGCTTCTGGAAACCGTTGCGTGAGAGCTGTCGTAAAGCGGTTGTCGTTGTTGCCATCACTTCTGCATTTGCAAACCGCTTGCCCTTGATGCGATATTTCAGTTTCGGGAACAGGTAAAAATCGCAAGGAGCCAGGTCTGGGGAACACGGCGGATGTGGCAGAACTGTTGTGCCGTGTTTAGCAAGGGCACCTAGAGTGCCTATACAGGGTGTTTCAGTGAACCGTTTCAGAACTTCTAAGAGGGGTAGGGTACATCCTGACGAACCAAAATCCTATACCAATGGGCAGTCAGAAAGGCTTTCCTGACGCGTAGATGGCGTTGTGCGAAAATCCCGAGCTTTCGTGTAGGGAATCTTCATTTCGCACAAGAACGCCAAGTTAGTAGGATGGATGATTACACGATCGCAGAGTTAGCCGATATGCATTTGGCGTACGGGGCTGCAAATTGCAGTGGGCCAGCCGCACAGCGTTTGTACGCGGAACGATATCCGACGAGGCGTATCCCCAGTCATAATTTCTTTGCAAGACTGCACCAGAGGTTAGCTGAGACAGGTTCATTAGAAAGGGCTGACAGGGACAGGGTAAGAACAGCACGGACTGCAGACGTCGAACAGAATGTGCTGCAGCATGTACAGGGGAATCCAAGAACGAGTACACGAAGTGTAGCAAACGCAGTCGGGGTTTCCCATTACAGCGTCTGGAGGATTCTCCGAGAAGAAGACATGCATCCGTTTCACGTGCAGCGTGTCCAGACACAGCAACCGGAGGATTATGCACCTCGTATTGCTTTCGCACGGTGGTACCTTGGAAAATGTGCTACAAATCCCCTTTTTCCTGCTGAAGTGTTGTTTTCCGATGAGGCATCCTTCACAAGGGAAGGAATTTTTAACACGTATAACGACCATATCTGGGCGGTCGAGAACCCGCATGCAATACGACGTCGTGCAGCACAGATTCGATTTTCGGTCAATGTATGGGCCGGTATGATGGGAGATCACCTCATCGGACCTTACCTGTTACCGTCTCGTCTAACCGGACCTAACTACTTGCTCTTTCTGCAGCAAGTATTGCCACAACTTTTAAGAGATGAACAGATTTCTGCATCGACGCAACAGACAATGTGGTTCCAACACGATGGAGCCCTTGCCCATTATAGCAGAGATGTTCGTAACTACCTGGATGTCACATTTGGTCAGCAGTGGATCGGACGTGGTGGTCCCGTGCGTTGGCCTGCTCGTTCACCCGACCTATCAGTTATTGATTTTTATTTCTGGGGTCATCTGAAATCGCTAGTTTATGACACCCCTGTTGACAATGTTGAGGAGCTGGTTGCAAGAATTGCAGTATCTGCCGGAGAAATTCGAGATATGCCTGGAGTATTCCAGAATGTTCGGATGTCCATGCGTCGGAGATATGAATCGTGAATTGTAGCCCGTGGAAGAAACTTCAAACACTTACTTTAATCCATGTACCTTTTGCTTCTTTTCATGTATTATTAAAACGATTTCTCACTTACGGTCTCTTTTCTTTACGGTGCTTCTGTGTACAACACCGCTTCAGGAAAGCATTTCCGACCCCACATTGCTATATGATTTCGAGTTGTCAGGATGTACCCTACCCCTCTTAGAAGTTCTGAAACGGTTCACTGAAACACCCTGTATAATAAGAGTGGCGACATATGGAAAACACTTTCTGATTGGCTTAGAGACCTTTTCTACCCCCCGAGGCGATCTTTTCCTAGCTCCCGTAGACTTAACATGGGAACTTTTTGTGTGTTCGAGAAAAACGTGTGTACATTAAATTAAAAAGAAAATATAGCTTTTTCATGTTCCATTTCGTGTTCTAGAATGTTTATTTATCATTATTTTAGTGTTTTGTCAGTATAAATTTGAAGACTTTTTAAGTAAATAGCTTTTCTTTGAACAACATGGTGTTTCCCGCAATCTAAGTTAGCGCGTTGTGCAATCCATCTCATCCATTACGCATGTCATTGAGCGTTTATATGATTCATTTATACCGCATGTATCCTTATTATAACAATCGTATGCTTTTTGTTCTCCTTGAAATAATATATTAATTCGCCCAACAACCTTCTTTGAGACGATTCTGGTAGAAAAATGGCTGCCGCGCATGCGCTTTAGGCCAAATTTGGTCCCTTGTCGCCACTCTTATTATATAGGCACTCTAGGTCCACCATTAGGGATCGGTGCGCCGGGGCATTGTCGTACAACAACATCCGCGCGTTTGATTTCCAAACTTCTGGACGTTGATTGCCTCCCGGAGACGACGAAGAACCTGTACATACCGTTCTTTGTTGACGGTGGCACCTTGCGGGATGAACTCGTAGTGTACGATGCCCTTCATGTCAAAAAGCAGCTAAAACACGACTTTCCCTTTCGGGCAATCCATTGGAAACTTTTCCCACCGCGGTGACTGTGACGATTTCCAGGTCGATGTCTGACGCTTGGTTTAGAGATCTTGTAGGAAACACCATGTTTCGTCCTCGGTGATGATTCGGGACAAAAATGTCACGTCATTGTAGGCAGCACTGATAAAGTCGCCCGCAATTCTGCAACGCTCAGCCCGTTGATCATCGGTGAGACTGCGAGGTACGCTGGAGCGCGATGCATGTGCAAATCCAAAGAAAGGATCGTGTGACATGTTCCGTGCGAAATGCCAGTCTGTTCGGCCACTGCATCGACTGATCCCTTCTGATCATTCTTCCTACCCGTTGGATGTTCGTCTCCGTTCCTGCGGGTCGAACAACCGGTATAGTGGTTAAGGTGTTAGCCTCTAGATCGGAAGGTTCCTGGTTCGAATCCGGGCATGGATGTTTGTAAGCGTAGGGTGCAGAGGCGGCTGGTGCACCTTAAATATGTCGTGGCCGAAAGTCACCACGTTGGGTTTGTGTAGAAGTTTGGAGAGTGGGGTGCCAGCTCAGGTGTTGCTTCGTCATCTGACCGTGGTTCAAAATGACGAGGTTTTGTCCTCGGATGTTCCCATTGAGGGATTGATCCCGGACCGTCGTCAATAGCCCGTTGTGTTGCTCTAGTACGACGTTAACTAAAAATTACCTAGACCTGTCTATTGACTGCGGTCCGGGTAATTGGTAATTTTAGTTAACGTCGTACTAGAGCAACACAACGGGCTATTGACGACGGTCCGGGATCAGTCCCTTAAGGGAAAGATCCGAGGACAACACATCGTCATTTTGAACCACGGTCAGATGACGAAGCAACACTTGAGCTGACTGCGGTCCGAGATTAAACCCCAAAAGAAATTTCCGAGGACAACTCCACAAAATTTTGAACCACGTTCAGATGACGAGTTCTTACCTGTCTTGATACCCCACTCTTCAAACTTCCACATCACGCCAACGTGAGGACATTTAAGGCCACGACAGATTCAACCGTGCAACAGCCCTCTTTGTACACAGTCTCGGGAAAAAAAAACCCGAACCATCTGATTTATTTCGAACATTATTCATACTATGGAAAATTCAAAAGTATTACTTAAAGGAAATAACGTCCTACAAATTAAAATTAAAAAAAAATTGCATAAGGTGACGTCTTTATATCAAATTTTGCACGAACAACGAAATTTTTAAATGGAAACACCACGTTTTTATGCCATAATCAGATTCTGTATCTTTAAATTAGTCTAAATGTGAAATTTCATTAATTCACTACTTTAATATCAGGAGGTATTCAATGTTAAAGTTGCTGTCAATTTCAGCGATCATCTCCACGTAGAAAATCGCTATCGTTGCGTAGATCGTGATTAGTTGTAGTTACCGCTACCGAAATTCCAAATTTGAACACTATTTGAAACTTACTTTTCAACGATCCGAGAATTACTGCAAATTATCCAAGAATTATTCGATGTTTGTCAGACATTTTTTAAACTATTATTTGCGTCCTAAAATAGCCATAATGAGTAAAATTTAATGTTGGGCAAAAACTAATTATCGGAATGAGCTGAAATTTTGCATGACCACATACTAGAAGTCGTTTTGAATCGATTCGAACCAAAATATAATAAGGTTCCAATTTCTAATTTTTTCAAACAACTTATATAATACTAACTGAGTGATTCAAAAGTGAATTAGATTAATCAATTTTCTTACATAGAAAAATGCAATCACTTTAGCTGTACGGAAAATACTTTTTAACTTCGTTTTAACTTTTTATAGCTTCTATAATTTGCTTCGGATGCAAATATATACATTTAATTCCTGAATAATATATTGCAATATGCAAAAGAATAAGACATATACAAACAGAAACGAAATTCCGATGAAAAAATGCAGAATTCTGAAAAACGAAAGATGTGCTGAGCTAAAATACAGCAATTTGAAAAAGACGTTAGAAAAATATTGACGAAGACGATAATGAAATTTAGTAATGCTCGAATATGACCGCGATATTTCCCTGTGTTAAGTTTCCTGTAGAACGTGTTTCCTTGTCAATATTCATTCATTTCAGGAAAACAAACTTTAGATTTTAAAATTGGGGCTACAAGGGACAATTTTAGGACTACCTGTGTGCCAAGTACCAGTTTCATAAGTGCTACAGATTGGCCTGAAGACCGGAAAGTAGTAGCCTATGCTTTCCGCAGTGTTCTAAAGTATTTGTGAAGCAAATTTGGTATGGATTGGTCAAACGGTGTTGATTTGTAAAGAGAAAATACATACAGACCCTTTTATACACTACCCTACAATAATGGATCGGACAGCAAGTTGCAATGGTATAAGGGAAAGAATACATGCGTTAATAAGGGGATGGTCCTCCACGTGCTGCAATTCCTCTAGCAACCCTTCTGGGTATACTTTCAACAAAGTTTTGATACACAGCTATGGGTATTTGCGTCCATTTCTGCTGCAAGAAGGTCGCCAGCTCAGCTGTCGATTTCGGACGTGGTTCCCCGGTCCGTTAGCGTCGCTCTAACGCGTCCCACACATGTTCTATGGGATTTAGGTCGGGACTCTGAGCGGGCCAGGGAAGACGTCTTACATCCATATCTCGATACCTGCTTGACAGAGGCTGCAATATGACACGGAGCTCTGTCTTCCTGGATTTAACATTCGTCCATTCCATAAAATTGCCAGTGCGTAGGAAGAATGTAATAGTCCAAAATGTTCGTGTAAGCGTCGGAGTTCAATTGACCTGAAACCGCAAGCAAAGGTCTCAGGCCATACAACTAAAAACACCCCCAAACAAGTACCAAATCATTGCAAATCCGTTGGCGTCCGGCCCATTATTGAAGGGTAGTATATATCAGGGCTCGAAATACCCGGGTGCACAGGTGCACTGTGCACCTGAAAATAAAATTGTACACCTAATTTTTTCCCTCTAGGTGCACGCAGTTCACATGTCGTTAAAAAAAAGCGGGGGTAACGTACTTTATGTTATTTTGATGCCTGAATAAAATATTAGTATCGACCTCTCTTGCTCTAAAGGAACGTAATTAAAATTCCTAAATACACACTATGCAAAAGCTTTAATCCAGAAAATGCTATGTTGCAATGAATTAAAAATACATAAAGAAGGATGGACACTAAATCTTATGGGTAAAGATCTGCCGTAAACGTAGACGTTTCTGATTGCCCGTCAATGTCTGATGATCACTAAGTATTTGTAAGTAATAATTTCGAAGATAAAAGAAAATGTTTAAATATTTTTATTTACTACCTACAAGTAACATATCCAAACATACCCAACTAATAAAGTAATTTACATGACATTAATGCTCTTATATTACGTTTTTTTAAACGTGCACCTAAAATATAATCTGTGCACCTAATTTAAAAACTTAGGTGCGCCTGTATAAAAAAATCTATTTCGAGGCCTGGTGTATATAGATAAATAGATTTGAAATCGTATGTAGAAAAGAGAAGTTGGTGCTAAATTTAATATGTGGACATACATTTTGATTAATAGAAGACATTCCTGTCAACTCGAATGAAGAGAAGGGTTCGTTTTTATCACGTGACTGTACATGACTTAACCACCCCTCGGAAACCGTGGCAGACCGTTACCTCTGGCTTGATCTGTCCCAATTAGCTTGATTGAAGAGGATAAATTTTCTCTTAATTTCTCGCCATGAAACACTTCCGTTTTGAAGGAATCTCATTTCTTTCCAGTTTGGGTTATGACTGTTATTTAATGTGTTACAACGTATCATTTGGCGTGGCCTCACCGCAAATCGTCTTTCGGGTGGGGTACTTGAACCTTGGGTTTTTGTATCACTCTCTCAAGGCAAGGGCGGAGATGAAGCGGCTCCCAGCGCCGCGTGCAACAAGTGGCTTTCTGTTTACCAAAGCCCTCCCGGAGGCGAGCAAAATTTCACATATTTAATTTCCCACTTCGAATTTGCAATTAACCTCGGGTATCTCCTTGGAGACCGTGCGTAATTGTACGCCAGCGTCCTCCGCACTTACGCAAATGCCACTGACTCACCCTGGATACTATTGAACGGTGCCAATTAAATCACCTCTAGGGGGTGTTTCACTCGCCTTGGAATCCTCCCCAGAGGCTATGGTCAGGTGTCAACAAAGTGTTATTTTCTTGCGAGGTTAGCGACTTTTTTTTCCTGCCCGGCCCTTGGTGCACCAATAGGGTCGTCGGATATCCGAGAGAATGAGGTTAATCCGTGAAGCTATTTTCGAGGGGTTGTTTTTAGTTGAATTTGAATTGGTATATCTGCGATTCCACCGCCAGACGAGACGGAAGGTTGTCCTGGAGGACATGTTCGGACGGTGTCCTCGCATGAAAAGTAATACATTAGCAATGCTATTCTTAATCAAATTGCATAAAAAACGTGTGTCGAGAAATTGCATACATTATCTTCATACAAGCGAGGTTTCTAGCATAAATGTTGTTGTTGTCGTATGTTCTTCTGGGATACATATGAAAGCTAGGGATGAACAGAAACATTCAAGACAAGTACAGAAGAAGAATATTTTTATTATTACAAACGATGATCCCACCAAAAAACAGAAGGGGTGCGCTGCTTTCCTTTCAAGACAGGAATCCATTCCAGTCGAAAGTCCGACTTCTTTTCCCAATTTTACATCCATGCTTTATCCGGGATTCGAACCCGGGCCCACTCGGTGACAACCGAGGATCATAACCACCATGCTGGCTGGGCGGCTCTAGCATAATTATATTGGAGATCAAATGTCTTCCTTACTAAAAAAGAATCTTCTCGATTTCCGGTGATATTAGCTTCAAGAGTCGCTAACTTACATTTTTATATTTTATCATAAAACATTCGATTTACTTGCATAATACATACACTACCCTACAATAATGGACCGGACGCCAGCGGATTTACATAAAATCCGACTACTTGTTTGGGGTGTTTTGCGTGGTACGGCCTGGGACCTTTGCACGTTGTTCCTGGTCAATTGAACACCGGTACCTGCGTGAACATTTTGAACAATCAGCTTCTTCCTACACTCTGGCAATTTTATGGAATGGACGAATGTTACTTCCAGGACGACAACGTTCCGTGTCACGTTGCAGCCTCTGTCGAGCAGTGGTATGGAGATATGGATGTAAAACGTCTTCCCTGGCCCGACAGTGAAATCCCTCCATCTTAATGAAAAGGCACGACTAAATTTTAAGCTTCAAACCTTTTATTTTAGGATTAAAATAAGCTGTTTATATACATGTTTTAAAATAAACGATAGCATATCGCTCGAGAGTAGCGTCAGCGAACAACCGCTTCTACCCTTCTTATGCTCCCCTGCATTCCTTTCAACCCACTCTGGTCTTAAGAGAGAAAACGTCCAGCTTGAAGGTCGTGATGTCATCATGTTAGATCGCCATCCGAACATTACACCGACCTAAACCGCATAGAACATGCGTGGGACGCGTTAGAGCGACGCTTACGGACTAGGGAAACACGTCCGAAATCGACAGCTGAGCTGGTAACATTGTTGCTGCGGGAATGGACACAAATTCCCGTAGCTGTGTAACAAAATATTGCTTAAAAGTATGACCAGAAGGGATGCTAGTGTCATTGCAGCACGTGGGGGACCATACCCCTATGAAAGCTTGTAATATTTCAATTATACCATCACATCTTGCTGTCCGGTCCATTATTGTAGGGTAGGGTAGTTTTAGTCGCTACACGATAATTTCGAGGCCGGTTGGAAGAGTAGCATATTTGCAACAGGAGGATTTCGAATTCAAATCCGACCAAGGACTACGTCTTTAGAAGTGTCTGGTTCACGTTAAATCTGTCGTTGCCTCAAATGTCCTCACGTTGGCGTGATGTGGGTGGAAGTTTGGAGAGTGGGGGTGCCAGCTTAAGTGTTGCCTCGTCACCTGAAGTTGTGTCCTCGAAACTTTTTCTTGGGGATGCATCCCGGATTGTCGCCAATAGCTCTTTTTGTTGCTCCAGTACGACGTTAATTCAAATACCTACCTACCCTTGAGTCCTTTTCCTTAGATAGTTTTTCACTCCTTCCGAAGATCCGGAAGGTGGTCCCAAGGACTACCGGGTCGCGATTGCTTGGTTGGCAGAGTAGCAGATTAGCCACCGGTGGGTTACGAGTTTGAATCCAACCGAAGACCGTCGTGTACTTTGGTAACTGGGTACAGCTACAGTCTACGTTTGTAGCGGCGGCAATTTTTTTTTGGCGCTCTCTTTTACAAGTTATTTGAAGATTTATGTGAGCACCCTGCAAAGTTTTTCCGGTACTACCGAATGACAAAAAGTAGTTTCAACGAATTGTTGGGAATAATGAGTCCAGCAATATCATATGACACAACATGGAGAAAGTACATACCACCAGAAGAACGTTTGTCAGTAACTTTGCGGTAAGTACAATTATTAAGTAGTTGTATGTAGTATTGCCTTTATTATTATATCTACATAGTATTATGTTTACACCCTAAAAACACAAAATTGAGACAAATTGAATTTTACAATTCTAATATTTACTTTATCCATGATTTTCTTTTAGCCGATAATTCTCACCATCTTGAACTTTCCATCGCATATTTTGAAATAATTATGACCCCCTTAGTTAATCCTCTTTAATCCCCCAAACATTATCATTACACATATTAAAACCAGCAACGTTAAAACAGTAACCTTGCAATCCTCTCATTCCGGTACTCTGATATACGCCTTCTCTCTCGTTGATCACATTGATCGATTTTCACACTAAGATGAACTGTTTTGGGAGTAAGCTCCTTGACTAGATATAGGATATTAAAAATAAACACATCCATAGAATGGCCTTTGGTCCCACTATATAACTACTCCAACACACAAAACATATCATCATAACTTGTTGTTTTTTATGCCTACACTGGCAGACCAAAGGAGTGCCAGACCCGTCGAAGACGGGAAGAGGCGAGGGGGGTGTGGCTTCCATGCAATTAAGCCCCATTTGGGAGGAAGTCCGACTTAGCTCGAATTATTTTTTAGCCAATAGATGGCAGCACATTGACACGCCTCGTTTTTACGGAGAGGTCACATTTTCACGACATTCAATCATACTCTGGCACACGGTTGTAATTTTGATCCAAACCAGAGAAGAACTAATCCCTGGTTCGACACCCCCAGAGGTATTGATTTATTATGGGAACATGGAGGAACATGTGACCACGACAGAGTTCTCGTGCACCAGTCACCTTTAGCGTACACGGGAGTTTTCGATCAGCTGGGCTCGAACTCATGATCAGTCAGTCACGAGCTCGATGCCCTACCGACTAGGCCACTCGGCCCCATCATAACATTAATTACCACAAGGCTACAAAGTCAACTCTTACGCACTTTTGTATCCACCCCACGTTAAGAGATTCAATATTGAGGCAAACCAACACTTAATTCCTCATATCTTTTTTGTTAATTTACCTATCCCTCAGATTCTTTTAGGCGGTAAGTCACCATATTCAACACCTTTTCAATGCATATTTCGTAACAATAGTGACCCCAACAGCTAACACTCCGTCCGATCTCAAAATTTGCACTGACGCAAATTAGAACTATGCCTATTAAAACATATTTTTTAAATTTCATTATTTCCCCATTTTTGATCAGTATCATTATTAATTTTTATATCCTGAGTATTTTTTCTTTCTTTGGCCACAGAATTGCATTGTGAGTCAATTAGTGTTAATGTTCGTCCATCATCACCTCCGGTGGATTCGTTGTCAGACATTTCAAACAAGCATTTGAAGTGTTTGAAACAGCAACCAGAGCACGACTGCTTAAGAACTGCGACTTAACTATCACAGTGGGTGCACATGCTTTTCCGTATGATCCATTGAGATAGAGCAACAGTCGCGTCGCAGCGAAAAAAGGACCACCTGTATATGAAACAATGAGTTTCATTTTTTGCGACTCAAAAATCGTAAGTGGAAGCCTAGCCTCAGTGTATTTATCAAATATTCTGCAAACGATACTAAAATAAATATATTTTTTTTACTAAGCACCCGCGCAAATATAGTATTTTCTGTAACCATATGGCATTCATTTGTATACCATATGTATTAATTTGGAATTTAGAAGATTGCGTAAGGTAACCGGGGAAGGGCTGAATGAACGTCGCACGGGAGCAACATAACGGGCTAGTGTTAAAAGATTGGAACACGGAGTGTGAACGAGTTTATTGTTATTCTTTGTAATTTTCAATCGTCCTTTGTTTTCTTAACAAACTAGGGGGATCCGCCCCCTGTTCGCTAATGCTCGCCAACCCCTGGTGTTTGCTATGCAATCCCATTTGGGTTGCTTCTCAAACCAACACTCCTTTCGCAAGTGATTTCGCTTTTTTTTTAATTTTAACACTGAATACAACCTAAACTAACAGCCGCATCAGTAAAAAACTATCTCTATCTTGTTCCCTGTACAATTTTGAATAAACTGTGTTTCTCGTAGTATTCTAATCTGTACTTTATCGGTAAACCGTCTGAGAATCGAGAGAATAAACGAGCATGACGTCACAGCGAGTTTCAAAGGCATCTGGCAAACCTGTTAGTCAGAAAATGTGTTCTTTTCCGCCAAACGTGCTATCGTCGACGATATAAACGATCGTGAAAAGTACGAAATTTGTCTGTCCAACTTTTGATCGCAATCTTTTGGTACTTCTCTGTTGTCTCCGGTCAAATTTTCTTGGCGACAAAATATACACCCTCATTTGCACTTGCCACATTTGCATTTACTTGCGCTGCTATCTATCGATGCTTTTATTATTTCGCAGTAGCTAAATCCAATTTTTATTTAGCTACTTTTAGAAAAAAAAAAAAGCAGTTTCTTTTCATAATTTACAGCATAATTATCACGATGGTAACCATGCAGTGTCATTGTTCGCAAAAGAATAAATTAACAAATTATATTTGCAGTATAACAACGAAAACAAAACAGTGTGTTTTAAGTATGTATGTTTTAAGAGAAGACACACACACATTAATTGTTTGCTTATTTTTGTGTTTGTGTGTTTGTACAGGCATCACATGAATTTTATTTCTGATATTTGATTGCAATGTGCTTTATTTTATACATCTCATATCAGTTTAGGGAATGCAATATTAAACTTTTCTTTATTGTAAAAAATTTAGATAAGTTTTTTTTTTTTATGATAAAAAACCTGATGGTTCTTTGCGCAATGAAAACGATTTCGGAATATTTGAGACAGACGATATTTTTCAAAGAAACGAGAATGAACAAGATCGCGTGAGCAGTGATATTTTCTGTTTCTTTCGCTCTGAATTAATTTCACATTTCCAAATTTTGTGCACTTTTAGTTGTAAATTGTGGCAACTGTGCGAGATCAAGAGATAAAAATGAATCACAAATTAATATCTTTACAACAATTTTTTCCGACATCTTTTATTTTGTTCTATTTTACTGTTTCTTATTTTAAATATTTATTATTTTAATAAATGTGTTTTTCTTCTCATCACACGCAACAGCACCACAAAGTTTTAGACTTAAAAATGTTAGGTAAGTCAGTATAAATTTTCAGTAAATTTTAAGTGTAATTATGCCATTATTGAAAGAATAATGCCGTTATTTAAAGAATAATGCCGTTATTGAAAGAATAATAATGTTTAAAAATCCGAATAAGAACTTTTTCCAACATTAAAAAATTCGTTGTAATAATATCAGGAAAAGATTGCAAAATTTCACAATGTCGCATACCGGAGGCAAGAGTGCCACAAGTAAAAAAATATTGTTTTGTTGACTATGAGTGCGAGAGCACTCGCCGTAAATCGTAATTTTAATTAATTGAGTTGAACATGAAAATAACTTAAGAAAGGGAATTCCAAATCTCCCTCAAAATCGTCTTTTATAGTAGTAACCTTAGTATCATCTTTCGTCATTTTGCATTATTCATACAGCATTATCCATATTGCAATTGTGCGATGTATGTGAAATGTATTACATGAATGGATATGCATGTGTAGGATTTGTGTCCAAAGTAAGTTGTAGAAAATATAAAGATGGCGATAGGTGTTAAAATAAATTTTTATTCTACAAAAAACGTAAATCATTATATATTTTGATTATTTCTTCAATCTAGAGTACACCAATTCAAACCGAGTAAGGTCGGGTATTTTGCTAGTAATATAATAAATACCATTACTTCAATCTAGAGTACACCAATTCAAACCGAGTAAGGTCGGGTATTTTGCTTGTTCACAATAAAATTATTTCCATTTATGATACATTTTTTAGTAGATTAACAATCATGAGGTAGGCAGTTAATTAACGTCGCAGTTCTAGAACACAACGGGCTATTCGTTAGGGTCCGGAACACCATGTTTTTTTAAACCACGGTCAGATGACGAGGTAACACCCCACTCTCAAAACTTCCACGTCATGCTAACGTGAGGAAATTTTGACCACGACAGATTGAACGTGCCCATTTGTACACGACGATCTTTGATTGCATTGTAACTTGCAACCCTCCGGTTGCTAATCCGTTGCTCTTCCAACCGGGCTTGCCCGCGAACGCCAGGAAAATGTGGTCCTGCTGCTTGTTATCACGGAAGTTCAACTGAATTACGCTTAGCAACGAATAAGTTACGAGCAACCACAGGTTTCCAGAGTCGATGCCCTTCACTCGCTGAAGGCCCACAAAATAAAAACAAACAAGCAGTCAAAATCAATAAAGAACTGATTTGTCCATAGCCTGTGGCAGATTGCGGTGAAAGGACAGTTCTTCGGGAAGCGTGCAATTTATTAAATGTTAATTATGCAAAATAATAGGTGTCACTGTGGATAAGAGGTTAATTAGGATTCATTTGCCAATTGAGTCTACAAGGACGGGGATTTTCGTTTTCGTTGGTAATTGAAAAACAACTTTCGTTTCTTTCCACGTCTGATCTCTCAGTCGACTCTCTACGCTTTCTTCTTTTTCTGTCTGGAGCGAAAACAAGTTGTCTTGCCGAATTCCAGGAGGAGTTTTATGAATCGACATCTTAATTTAAATACGGCACTTAAAAGGAAGTAGGCTGTTATTTTAGCTGCTTTGTGTCTCAGTTTTTTATGGATTTTTCTGTGGTTCAAAAATATTTAAACTCTAGATTGTAAAAAACAGCGAAGAATAATTATTTTATAAATATTTTTTCAAATACGTGGTTCTTGTGCTTTTCAGGGACCGCAAAAATTGAATGTGATTCACTGTTTGGTACTTCGTTTATAAAAACACAACATTTTTGCCGATGCAAATATTCTTAAATTCACTGGTACAGAAGTAAGAGGTTTTACACATCTCTACTATTATAAAAGGAAGTGTTTGTTTGTCTGTTTCTTGCCGCAAAATACTGACGATTCTAATGCACTTACAGCAATGAGATTTGGCACACAGGTAGTCCAAATTTTTTGTATTTTTCGGGTCGCGGCGAATTTTAAAATTTTATCTAGAACATTTTAAAATGAATTTAAGGAAATTTAATTATTATTGTTTTCTTTGGAATGGTAACCGCATAAAGATATGACAGATTCTAAATTTGTAGTTTCGTAATTTCGTAATTTTCGATTTAATTTGATTTTTTATTTTGCACAGAGGAATGATTTTCCAGCATAGGATAAAAAAAGTTTTAACTTTAGTTATGTAGTTCTTTTTTCTATCTCCTAGACCGTTAAAGATAGAGTAAAAATTTCAACGGATTTGAAAACTGCGGAAAATTTTACTTTAGATCGATACCTATAAATATGATTTTCTTTAAATAAATAATTTTTAAATTGAATATATCTTCAACGGATTTGAAATCTGCGGAAAATTTTACTCCAGATTAATACCTTACACCACGGGCAACGCCGGGCTAGCCACACAGTGGCTAGTTTTATCTAAACTGGAGGTTAAAGTATCCACTGAACGCAAGAATGGAGTAGTTATAACGGTTAACTTCTATATGCCATCAATTTGGTGCATGGATGGACCCAGGCAAGGGAGTAGAAAATGCTTAAAATTACGACGAACATCGAAGAACAAAGTTTTTGCAGAACAATTTTTCCTTAACTTTATCAAAATTTTGGCCGATTTTTTAAAATCATACGTTACGATGTTCTGCAGTGAAGAGCGCGCTCCTTGCCACACCTTTTTTCTCTTCCTCCCTAGACCGCCCAAATGACCACAAACACTTTATAAATAACACATCTATGTCAATGACAGAATATTTAATTTCAAAAGTTATCGACTGAATTTCAAATTCTGAAAGTATGCATTGGTTTTAAATAAAGAAGGTAATTCATTTTAGATGTGGCTCCGGCTGCTAAAATTAGTAAAGATTTTCAGGCTCAATTTTTTTCTGCTGCTACTGTATTACTTATATTTACTGTATTACTTATTTATTCATGAATTGTTGAGTCACATTAAGCAATTCAGCAGGTGTCCGGTGGATTTTTCACCTCGATATTTATTGTGTCCCACTAACAGGAAAGTATATTTGATATATACACTCTATAACAAAAAAAAAATTGACGCACCAAGAAGGAGTTGTCTGATTGCGACAAAAATGGGTGGATGTGAAGAAAAACAAACGATTAAAATTTCAGAACAATTGAATGATTTATTTCAAAGTTTGACCGTTACAAAGGGAGGTAGTCAATAAGGCGTTGGTTCACCTCTGGCATGGATGCGTCACCCGTGGAATAGACTGAAAAAGTTCCCGGATGGTGTGCTGTGGAATTTCGTGTCAAATTGTCTCCAACTGTCGGGTTGAATGGTCAACATTCCGGGACTGTTGTAATAGCCTTCACATAACGTCCCAAATGTGCTCTATGGGAGAGAAATCCGGAGACCTTGCTGACCAAGGAAGTGTTGAGAATGGTTGAAGACTATTCATAGCAATACGTGCCGTGTCATTATCTTGTTGAAAAGTAAGTCCGGGGTGTCTCAAAAGAACGGTAACACAACCAGTCGTAAAATGTCGTCTACGTACCGTCATGCTACATGTCTGCAGTTGTCGCCAGGACACCGTTGGAAATGGGACTCATTGCTAACGACTATACTTCCACAGCCGTTTCAAGTGGATAAAGCCCGGTACCACTGCACCTTCTCAGTCGAGTGTATTTCTCTCTTTTGTGGCAGTGAAACGTTACGTCCATTACTTGATGGTGTTGGTCTTCTGCTTGGCAGAACTTGAGTCAAATAGGGCGTTTGCGTTGCAGATATTAAAAAAGTATAAAATATAGCTTGTAACGAGTGAACTACGAGCACAGCTCCAGGTGCGGAGCAATAAACCTCCGAACTGTTAACGAGCTAAAAGTTTGAATAAAATGTAGCTCACGTCTATCCGATCAAGGATTTAACCTCAGAGAGAGCGAGAGTTTTCTGTTGTGTAGAATGAAGACGCGTCGTAACGTCCCTTATGTCAGTTATCTTATGAAAGTTATGTAAATACTAGCCACTGCCTTGCTAGCACGGCGTTGCCCGTGCTAACTATTACGGCGTTGTCCGTGTTGTTGGTTTGCTTCGTAAACCAACGCCGTAATGGCCTCGTCATTGTGAAATGCTGCCAATTGCGAAGAGATCCAATCGGTGTGACGTCACAATCTCTTGGTGAGTGGGGTGCCAGCTCAGGTGTAATCTTATCATCTGACCGTATTTCAAAATTACGCGGTGTTGTCCTCGTAGCTATCCCTTGGGGGGATTGATCCTCGACCGTCGTCAAATTGCCCGCTGTGTTGCTGTAGTACGAGTAAATATATATGTTGTGTCCACGTCATATAATTTAGAATAATAAATTGTTTGTGAGTGCAAGGAGAGTTTGTCGCTTGTTCGCCCGCTTCATGGAGGAATTCTCTTCACACGATCACAAGCCTGCTTTTATTTGACCAAATTGTGAAGAGTGGTAGAGGGCCCCAAAACAAGCAGTCTCAAAGAATGTGTGTCCGGAAATGCCGCGTTTAGGTGGCAGAGGGCGCTGTTTAGGTTACTCGATAACATCGATTTTGAGGCGAAAGGCGGGATTCCTCTTTCGGATTTCGCTCCGAATTCGTGGTGATGCACGCCGTTGAAAATCCGAGAAAGGACTGACGCCTCAGAAACGATGTTGTGGACTTCTTTAGATAGCACCCTTTACCGACCAAACGAGGCACTTTCAGACATGCATTCTTTGCTTCAGAAAAATGTTTATTTTGCGGCCCTCTACCGCCCTTTACAATCTGACCTTCAACAAATTTGAACCCTCTCGGAAATGGAACTATGATTGTGCTACTGGACATGGAGAGTGGGCTGTTGAATACCAATTTATCAAAGGTAGGTATTTAATTATCGTCACAGCCGACCAACCGGTCTGTTGGTTAATATATTAGTCTTTGGATCGGAAGGTTCCTAGTTCGAATCCGGGTCAGGGAATGGATGTTTGTAAGCGTATGGTGTGGAGGCGGCTGACGCACCTCAAATCTGTTGTGGCCGAAAGTCCTCACGTTGGCTTGGTGTGGAAGTTTGTAGAGTGGTGTGTCAGCTCAGGTGTTGCTTCGTCATCTGACCGTGGCACAAAATAACGTGGTGTTGTTCCCGATTCATTCTCTTAGGGGATTGATCCCGGACCGTCGTCAATAGCCCGCTGTTACTCTAGTACGAAGTTAATTAAAAATTACCAAGTAACTAATGATCGTCGCACTGGAGCAACACTACGGGTTATTGGCGACGGTCCGGGATCAATCCCTTAAAGGAAAGATCCGAGGACAACACCTAACGACAGATTTAAGGTGTACTAGCCGTCTCTGCACCATACGCTTACAAACATCCCGCACCCGGATTCGAACCAGGAACCTTCAGATCTAGATGCTAACACCTTATCTACTATACCGGTTGGTCGGTCGTCCGCACTTGGAATTCTTTGATTTGATACCATTGCTAGATTTCAAAGTGAAACCTTTGAACTGAATATTTGGATTGTTTAGTGTTTTAAAAACGTTATTTCTTTCAAAAAGGGAAAATATTCGACTGGCCTTTAATGGTAATGGTAATTTTAGTTAACGTCGTACTAGAACAACACAACGGGCTATTGACTACGGTCCGGGATCAGTCCCTTAAGGGAAAGATCCTTGGACAGAACCTCGTAATTTTGAACCACGGTCAGATGACGAAGCAACACCTGAGCTGGCACCCCACTCTCCAAACTTCCACACCAACCCAACGTGAGGACATTCGGCCACGACAGATTTAAGGTGCACCAGCCGCCTCTACACCATACGTTTACAAACATCCATGCCCTGACCCGGATTCGAACCAGGAACCTTCCGATCTAGAAGCTAACACCTTAACCACTATACCGGTTGGTCGGCTGGCCTTTAAAGGATATGTGAACAGCGTTTTTTGAAAACTAATTAAGAAGCTTTCAGACGGTTTGAGAGTCCTCCCAATGAAAATCTCAATAATCTTTATTTGGTTTTATTATACACTATCTAACAGCAAATAATTGGATAGCCCTGCAATCTACGATGTTTCTCTTGTTATGTCACGGAACCCTGGGTCACAATTCCAGGGAGACTCAATTACGAGACCCACCGCACCATTTTGGATGACTTTACAATTCCTAGGTTGTGCCAGTTTTACGGGTTGGACCCATGTTACTTTCAGAATGACGATGCCACCTGTCATATTGCGAGGTCCACCTTGGTTCGGTAGGATGACAATGGGTTCCATCGAATTGGACTGGCCTGCGCAGACCCCGGACCGTAATCCGATCGAGCCACTTTGGGACGAGTTGGAGAGTCGACTGAAGGGGTGCCCTCACCGTCCTGTATCGGTGAAGGAACTGACCTGTCTTCTCCAAGCCGAGTGGCGGAACATACCGCGTCGTACAACGACTGGTTGAGGGTTGTCCCGGAGGGTCGCTGCTGTGATAGCCCCTCGTGGTGGCGCCACCCACTATTTAAGGAGAATAAACTTCGTTTTCCTTTACTATCACATGTGTTCAACTATTTGTTGGTATATATTGACACTACCCTACAATAATGGACCGGACAGCAAGATGTGATGGTACAAGGGAAAGAATACATGCTTTAATAGGGGGATGGTCCCCCGCGTGCTACAATGAAACCAGCAACCCTTCTGAGCATACTTTCAACAAGGTTTGGATACACAGCTATGGGTATTGATGTAAATTCCCTCTGCAAGAATGTCGCCAGCTCAGCTGTGGATTTCGGACGCGGTTCCTTGGTCCGTAAGCGTCGCTCTAACGCGTCCCACACATGTTCTATGGGGTTTAGGTCGGAACTCTGAGCAGGTCAGGGAAAACGTCTTACTTCCGTATCTCGATACCACTGATCAACAATAGCTTTAACATGACAAGGAGCGTTGTTGGTCCTGGAAGTAACATTCGTCCATTCCATAAAATTGCCAGAGCGAACATGAACCCGACTGTCCAAAATGTTCATGTAGGCGTCGGCGTTCAGTTGAGCAGGAACAACATACAAAGGTCTGAGGCCATACCACGAAAAACACCCACTAACAAGTAGTCGGGTTTTATGCAAATTCGCTGGCTCTGGTCCATTACTGTAGTGTAGTGCACACCCGTCAAAAAAAAAACGACTCACCCGACCGCAATTGCACAATTTACATCACACAACAAAACGGAAGGTAGCAGTCGATAGGGATTAATGTTTTATACAAATATCAATACTTAAAATTTGTCTAAGGGGCCGTCTTCCTATTAAATTGGGTGCTTGCTCCGATGATTTCAATACGAGCCCCCATCTTTTATCACAAATTTGGATTATACACAAAATTTCAGGCGGATTTGATTAAAAAATTATTTAAAAAACGGTGTAAAATTGACAGAGAAAATCCATAAAAACCATTGAGGGAGACTATAAATGTTTGGAATTCTATCACATTATAAATTGTAGTGGCCGTCGCAGTCAATGACCTGTTGCAAGCCCCTTGGCAGGTAGTCCATGAAGATGGTAACAAAGTCAGAATGCATTCTGATTGAATCCCAGGATCTATTGGCAGAAATTTCTGTTTTCACTTTGTGAACAATCCCCAATAAGTATAATAATCATCGAATTTCGCAAACCGTCTCACTGCACTACTAGTTATGCACGTAATGAGCTGGAATTTAGAATTCCTATGTTTCAGTAACAGTTGAATCACAATGGTGTCAAAATTTGACCATGTTTCTATTCATAATTTTTTTGAATATTGATTTCATAATTGATAAAACATAGTAAATTTAGTTTGATACTTTAAATATAAAGAGATTGTGTTTGGGTTTTTGACTAGCAAAGGAAGAAAAAGCAATTTCCAAGAAAAACTAATGTTTTTAGCAACTATAATAAAAACGTGAAACACCAATTTAACATTTAATAAGTAGATCTAATTTTCAAACACTTACAAATCGGTGAAAAATCCAATAAATATGATTAACTTTTTTCAATTCCGTTTGAAAATGTGCTTAGAATCCAAATTTGTGATATAAGTTGGGAGTTCGTATTGAAAATATCGTAGTAAGCACCCAATTTAATATGAAGACGGCCCCTTAAACAAATTTTAAATGTTGACATTTGTAGAATACATTCATCCCTATCGATTGCTCCCTTCCGTTTTGTTCTGCGATGTAAACTGTGCAATTGCGATCGGGTGAGTCGTCTTTTTTGACGGGTGTACATCTATATACATTTGACTAGAGATTGAAATCCGATCCGGCATCATTTGGCTAATTTCCGGATCCAGCAACATCTATCGGATCCGGTCCGGATCCGTTAAACTCGAATTTTTTCAAAATTAAATAATCGATTATTCCAACCCAACTTTAAAGTCGCAAAATCGTTTATTAAACAATGTATTGTAAATTAATCGATTTTATATTTTTCAATCATCAGTTTGGAGAATTCTAGCAAAAATAATAAACTAAATTGTTAATAAAATTTTTTTAATAAAGAGGAATTAGAAAAGCAAATTCTGTAAGAAAATAAAGTCTATTGCAAAAAGACAAACTTTAGAAAAGAAACAGATTTTGAGAAAATAGTGAAGAAAGAAATGACTTCATATGAAATGGAATCAAAGGAAAATATTAGTCTCTTATGTACGACTACTTAATGACGGTTAAACCAACTAGTGTCGAAGCTGAGAGGGCCTTCTCGGCTACTGGTTATATTTGCAGTTCACTGAGAAGTAGGTTAGGGGATGACACAATTAATACGATTTGTTTCCTTACATCGTTCTTTCAAACTCAAAAGTAATTTTCATTACTATAGAACTTCGATTTAAGCAATTAAGAAGAATTAAGAGTTCCATCGTTTGTTATGTTGACCAAACACTGCCAAGATTAGATTTTTATGTTAGTACGAGACAAGGTTAGGTACAATTATGTATCATTTGTTCAACGACATTAGAGATAGAGACTACTTAATTTTAGATAAATAGAAAAGTGCTACGTATGAAAAAAAGTAATGTTTTTTGGTGTGGAAACTAGTAAGACTGATCGTCATCAATCGTTTAATATTTACTCCTAGTAGTACTAGTAGTTACTATGATTTATTGTTGGTGATTGATTTTCTACCTATGGTAATTGGTAGTTGGTAATTTTTGTTAACGAACGTCGTACTAGAGCAACACAACCGGCTATTGACGACGGTCAGGGATCAATCCCTTAAGGAAAAGATCCGAGGACAACACCTCGTAATTTTGAACCACGGTCAGATGACGAATCAACACCTGAGCTGGCACCCCACTCTCCAAACTTCCACACCAACCCAATCCTACCTATGGATAATTATTAATAAAGTTCAATTTATAATGTTAAAATAAACGTTTTGTTCGTCAATTTGGAATAATTTCCTTTTTACCTACTTTCGCTCAGCCGATTTTGGAAAAATACATACTGGTTAGATAGACTTAGTAACAAAGTACCAATCCGGCCGGATCCAGCTGGATTAGTGTCAATTCAACCGGATTGCAATCCCTACACTTGACCTATTCTTAGGCGGTCTGCCTACAAATACTTTCGCTGCATGACTATTATTAGGAGCCACCTCCTTCAAAAACAAGCATCAATAACTACCGATTTCAATCCTGCCTCCCACGCAATACATTTAACACACAAGATTAACTCCGATCGCTTGCGCGTTAGACAGCTTCTACCTTTTAAACAGCACCCAAACCTCCCCACCAACCTGCTAATTTATCTCGGATGACACTGAATCAGAGGACAAACCTCATTCGCAAGTTGAGGTGGATCGCGTAGGAAGCACCGATGTGTGTCGCAAACGAGGTGTCTCATCCCAGCCTTCACTCTCTTCTTCCCAAAGAGTTAAGAGGGAGATTACGAAACCGTGAAAAAGAAGAGCCGCCACTTACCGGATTGACCTTCGGGAGAGAGAAAGTACATCTCTCTCTCTCCACTTGTCCAAAGGCAGCAGGCATTTCTCTCTTGACATCCCCTCAACCTTCAACCGTTCCTCATTGCGGATTATTGGGCACATAATCCAATCCTTGAACCGTCCAGACGTTTGGGATGGATTGGCCAAAACAAAAAAGTGCCAATATCGATCGCTCTGACGGCTATTTATCTTCGGGGGAGCTTAGGTGGAGCGAAGGCCGTCTGTTGCAAGCTCCCTTCGAAAGAGTTGATGGTGGAACTTTTCTCGCAGGTTCATGAGGTAAAACACTGCCTGTCCCATGGCACTTCTGATTCAAAGGGCTCCTGGTTCGAATCCCGGAATCAAATTTAAGCTGCAGGTATCGGCAGTGACGGCCCTAAAGCATTTTCTAGGTGGTGCGAGATCACCTAGTTGTGCACCCACACCATAAATTTCAGAGCACCTTCTATGGGGTTGGTTAACTGGTTAACCGATCCATTAAGCGACATATTGGCGACATTTTGTATATTAGTAGGAATTGTGTTTTGGTTATAAAAAAAAACAACCTTTATTCGATAAGTAGATTTTTATGTATTAAACAGCAGATCTCACACACATAAAAATTCAATTGGGTCGGAATTATTTATTTGTGCATTATCGTTTTCAATGGATATAAATTCAAGATCAGAAAGCCTTCCATGACACAGTCGAACGTAAATACGTTTAGATAACTTTTAATTTACTAAAACTTCGTTCACTTTTACTCAAGGTAAGGTAATTTAAATTAATGTCATACAAGAGCAACACAACAGGCTATAGACGGTCCGGGATCAATCCACTAAGGGAAAGATCCGAGGACGACACCACGTCATTTTGAACAACGGTCAGATGACGATCACCTTTTCTTAGGTAATTTGGTAATTTTTAATTAACGTCTTACTAGAGCAACACAAAATGACGACGGTCCTGGTTCAATCCCCTAAGACAACACCTCGTAATTTTGAACCAGGGTCATACGACGAGGCAACACCTGAGCAGGTACCCATCTCTCTAGACTTGCACATAAAAAAAGAACATTTGAGGTCACCACAAACTTAACTTACACCAGCCCCTCTGTTCACGACGGTCTTTGGTTGGATTCAAACTCGCAGCCCTCCGGTAGCTAATCCGTTGCTCTTCCATCCGTGCTACCACGGCGTTGGCACCTATAGGTAGGTATTTCAATTACCGTCGTATTAGAGCAACTCAACGGGCTACTGGCGACGGTCTGTGCTCAATCCCGAAGGGAAAGATTCGAGGGCACCGAGGTAATTTTGAACCACGATCATTTGACGAGGTGAGACCTGAGCTCACACCTCACTGTCCAAACTTCCACACCAACCCAACGTCAGGACTTTCGGCCTCGACAGATTTAAGGTGCAACAGCCGCCTCTACACCATACGTTTACAAATGCCCATGTTTCCGACCAACCGATCTGGTGGTTAATGTGTAAGCCTCTAGATCGTGAGATTCCTGGTTCAAACACGGGTCAGTGCATGGATGTTTGTAAGCGTATGGGAGTAGAGGCGGCTGTTGCACCTTAAATCTGTCGTGGCCGAAAGTCCTCACGTTGGGTGGGTATGGAAGTTTGGAGAGTATGGTGCTAGCTCAAGTGTTGCCTCGTCATCTGACCGTGGTTCAAAATGACATGGTGTTGGCCTCCTATCTTTCCCTTAACCCATTAACGACTGACGTTGCGTTTTCGCAAGATTAGTGATAACATTTTTTTTTCTTATTCTGTATTTCGTTTTTTTTAATATAATTTTTTTGTATATTGTAGACAAAGCTTCAATGTCTCCAGGGGAAAAAATTGTTTTTCTCTCAATGCAAGATTTTATGAAATAAATTTCTAAAATTGTCAATTTTTTTGCGATTTTTTTACTTATATTTTGAAAAAATCTCACATATTGCAGACCAGTTCAAAGGACTTCATGGAGAGACGCTTATGTTTTAGAAACATAGGTCTGCAAAATGGCATAAAAAAATAAGGTTACTATTTTGTCTTTATTTGTTTTATTACTTTATGTGTTTATGTTGTTTGTTATTAAACGCATTTTTTAAAATGTTGCGAAAACGCAACGTCAGTCCAAAGCAGTGTCTTTATGAACATTTGTCCGAAAATAACGGATGTTGAAGAGAACGGTTTTTAACTGTGAATGAAGCTTTAGAATATGTGAGAGTTAGATCATGAAGATGTTTCTGAATCTTCATCAGATGAAGACTGTCAAGGTCAAGCAGATATAGTAGTGATTCCCCCCCCCCGACCTCCTGACCGACGAGGATGATATGTTAGGATATAATTTGCCGTGATCGAAAGACATATCTTGTGATATCGAACTTTTTTCTTCAAAAAAACTTTAAAATTTATCGGATTCATCACAAAAAAAATAAACATTTGTCTAAATTACCTAAAAAAAGTATTGCTTGGAGAAATTTGCCTCCCGTATACACATTAATGCCTGCTGGCAAAGAAACCGTAGAAAAAGCAAAAAAGGAAGTAATTATACAAAAATTGCATGATCTAGAGCCAGTAGCTGTATTTTTACAATTGTACAATCAGAATCTTTTGGTAAATATTACTCAAGAAAGTATAAATATATATGCACAACAGAAAATCTTCAAAAATTTTCCTTTTTCTGTTTCTATATTGAAGCGTTTTATAGTATTTCTGCTTTACACATTGGCTATATATATTGCATATGTATGTATGTCTCAAGAGAGACTTTACTGTTCAGTTGCAGAAGATGTCAGTTGTCCATTACTACGTACAGCGTTCTATGCATACTGCTATCAAACATAATTTACATTTAGCGGATAACAATGTATTGGATAAAACAGATAAAATGGCAAAAGTTCGTCTGTAAATATTTTAAATGCCAATTTCATGCAGTGGCGTGTGTTTTTTCATCAAATCTTTCTATCGACGAAGAAATGATACCTTATTTCGGTAGAATTCGTGCAAAATGTTTCTGAAAGTAAAACACGTTCATTTCGGGTTTGGCGTTTGTGTTCTTCGAAGGGTACTTATATCATTTTGATATATACTCAGGTAAATATGCAGATAAAACGACGGATCTGGGTTAAGTGGAAACGTCATTTAAATGTAGTCGAAGTTCCTTCAAACCACTATGTATACTTTGACAACTTTTTACATCAGATATGTTGTTGTCGAAATTGAAAAAGTCATGGTTTCATGCCACTGGAATGATCAGTGACAACATATTAGGAAAATGTCCTATTACACCTGTAATCAAAATGAAAAAAGAACAACAAGGAACACATGACTTCGTCTTTGATAAGGAGCATAGTATCGCAGTAGTTCGTTGGAACGAAAATTCCGTTGTTACTCTATAGTCACCAACTTTGATACAATCAATCCATCTTCAATGGCCTAGAGATACTAAAGAAAATAAAGAAATCCGCATCTGTGAAGCAACCTAAACTCATCGGGGATTACAACAAACATATGGGTGGGGTGGACCTGCGTGATAATTTCGTTGCAATGTATCGAGTACAAGTAAAGGGAAAGAAATGGTGGTGGCCTAGGATCCCAAAAGTCATATAATCGAGAAATATCCAACAAACCAAAGAAAAAGATGCAAAAACTGTAGTAGCCAAACAATAACTGTTTGTAAAAAATGTAATGTGCCGTTGCATAGCAAGTGCTTCAAAGATTTTCATCTTTCCCAAAAGTAGTCGGTTTTGATTGACGTTGCGTTTTTGCAACCTTTTGTATCTTTTATACAAATAAATGTTTTTTTTTTTCATGTTACTTTTTTTTGCCTTAATTAGACTCTAATACGTCTAAAAAATGATTTTTGTTCATTTCCTTCAAGCGAAAAGTAGTGCGGTCGTTAATGGGTTAAGGGATTAATTATGGACCATTGTAGTGTGTCATTTTCGATTCTAGGTGGACCAAATCCAATTTTCTTAGTGTCGCAGACTGTCAAAAATACATCATATCTTCAAAATAGTATTCCCCTTAAACAAGACCATGGTTTTATTTTTCTCAATGATTCCTCCTAACAGGAAGTACAGGGGTCCAAAGTTAAACTTTCTGCGTTGGCTGCAAAACCAATCTGGCGAATGCGTATTAGTACTTTGAGGAAAACTGAAGAGTATAGTGCCTATATTTTCTTTAACGAAATTTGGTGGATACTATCATTAACTTATGTTCATCAAGGTATAGTATTTACGTC
This sequence comes from Metellina segmentata, assembly GCA_947359465.1. Taxonomy (NCBI): domain Eukaryota; kingdom Metazoa; phylum Arthropoda; class Arachnida; order Araneae; family Tetragnathidae; genus Metellina; species Metellina segmentata. The sequence goes on from OX375874.1 coordinate 131,625,811, forward strand.
CTTTTAGTTTATTGGGTACTATTTCTTTAATTTGCAAGATCCTTTTGAATTTATAGCCAATTGGCGTCTGACGCATCTGCTGATTTCGAATTTCAACTAGACTTTCAACGCAAAATATATTCGTATATCACTAAAACATTCTATGTGTAGTATAGCCTCCCTTATTTGACGTGCACAGAACAAACAATTTCTTGCGGAAGCTTGCTGAACTGATATATAAACCTTAAATTTCAGAATGAGTATGGGAATTTTTCGTCAGAACATTTTTACACTTGGGTGATAAATTCAAATCAAGCGGAAATCGATGCTATTTTATCTTATATTCCTCAAGAAATGGATGAATATTTGTTACCCGATACTGTTTTGAATGTTTTAAATAGCGTTAAAGCAAAAATTCTCGAAATACACGCCAAAGAATTGAGCAAAAGGGGAGTAAAGTGAACGGGCACAGAGAATTATTCCTCAGAAATAATTCTTCTTGACTTCAAGGAAATCTTACCTTTGCTCACACTGATCCAAGATCTATCAAGTAATTTGCAAGGAAGTTTGAAAAATAGGCTTAGAAGTCCTCAAAAAGATTTTTAAGCTTGTAGTTTCAAGTATAAAAAAAACAAACCAATGAAAAAGATGCAAAAACTGTAGTAGCCAAACAATAACTGTTTGTAAAAAATGTAATGTGCCGTTGCATAGCAAGTGCTTCAAAGATTTTCATCTTTCCCAAAAGTAGTCGGTTTTGATTGACGTTGCGTTTTTGCAACCTTTTGTATCTTTTATACAAATAAATGTTTTTTTTTTTCATGTTACTTTTTTTTGCCTTAATTAGACTCTAATACGTCTAAAAAATGATTTTTGTTCATTTCCTTCAAGCGAAAAGTAGTGCGGTCGTTAATGGGTTAAGGGATTAATTATGGACCATTGTAGTGTGTCATTTTCGATTCTAGGTGGACCAAATCCAATTTTCTTAGTGTCGCAGACTGTCAAAAATACATCATATCTTCAAAATAGTATTCCCCTTAAACAAGACCATGGTTTTATTTTTCTCAATGATTCCTCCTAACAGGAAGTACAGGGGTCCAAAGTTAAACTTTCTGCGTTGGCTGCAAAACCAATCTGGCGAATGCGTATTAGTACTTTGAGGAAAACTGAAGAGTATAGTGCCTATATTTTCTTTAACGAAATTTGGTGGATACTATCATTAACTTATGTTCATCAAGGTATAGTATTTACGTCCTTTTAGTTTATTGGGTACTATTTCTTTAATTTGCAAGATCCTTTTGAATTTATAGCCAATTGGCGTCTGACGCATCTGCTGATTTCGAATTTCAACTAGACTTTCAACGCAAAATATATTCGTATATCACTAAAACATTCTATGTGTAGTATAGCCTCCCTTATTTGACGTGCACAGAACAAACAATTTCTTGCGGAAGCTTGCTGAACTGATATATAAACCTTAAATTTCAGAATGAGTATGGGAATTTTTCGTCAGAACATTTTTACACTTGGGTGATAAATTCAAATCAAGCGGAAATCGATGCTATTTTATCTTATATTCCTCAAGAAATGGATGAATATTTGTTACCCGATACTGTTTTGAATGTTTTAAATAGCGTTAAAGCAAAAATTCTCGAAATACACGCCAAAGAATTGAGCAAAAGGGGAGTAAAGTGAACGGGCACAGAGAATTATTCCTCAGAAATAATTCTTCTTGACTTCAAGGAAATCTTACCTTTGCTCACACTGATCCAAGATCTATCAAGTAATTTGCAAGGAAGTTTGAAAAATAGGCTTAGAAGTCCTCAAAAAGATTTTTAAGCTTGTAGTTTCAAGTATAAAAAAAACAAACCAATGAAAAAGATGCAAAAACTGTAGTAGCCAAACAATAACTGTTTGTAAAAAATGTAATGTGCCGTTGCATAGCAAGTGCTTCAAAGATTTTCATCTTTCCCAAAAGTAGTCGGTTTTGATTGACGTTGCGTTTTTGCAACCTTTTGTATCTTTTATACAAATAAATGTTTTTTTTTTTTCATGTTACTTTTTTTTGCCTTAATTAGACTCTAATACGTCTAAAAAATGATTTTTGTTCATTTCCTTCAAGCGAAAAGTAGTGCGGTCGTTAATGGGTTAAGGGATTAATTATGGACCATTGTAGTGTGTCATTTTCGATTCTAGGTGGACCAAATCCAATTTTCTTAGTGTCGCAGACTGTCAAAAATACATCATATCTTCAAAATAGTATTCCCCTTAAACAAGACCATGGTTTTATTTTTCTCAATGATTCCTCCTAACAGGAAGTACAGGGGTCCAAAGTTAAACTTTCTGCGTTGGCTGCAAAACCAATCTGGCGAATGCGTATTAGTACTTTGAGGAAAACTGAAGAGTATAGTGCCTATATTTTCTTTAACGAAATTTGGTGGATACTATCATTAACTTATGTTCATCAAGGTATAGTATTTACGTCCTTTTAGTTTATTGGGTACTATTTCTTTAATTTGCAAGATCCTTTTGAATTTATAGCCAATTGGCGTCTGACGCATCTGCTGATTTCGAATTTCAACTAGACTTTCAACGCAAAATATATTCGTATATCACTAAAACATTCTATGTGTAGTATAGCCTCCCTTATTTGACGTGCACAGAACAAACAATTTCTTGCGGAAGCTTGCTGAACTGATATATAAACCTTAAATTTCAGAATGAGTATGGGAATTTTTCGTCAGAACATTTTTACACTTGGGTGATAAATTCAAATCAAGCGGAAATCGATGCTATTTTATCTTATATTCCTCAAGAAATGGATGAATATTTGTTACCCGATACTGTTTTGAATGTTTTAAATAGCGTTAAAGCAAAAATTCTCGAAATACACGCCAAAGAATTGAGCAAAAGGGGAGTAAAGTGAACGGGCACAGAGAATTATTCCTCAGAAATAATTCTTCTTGACTTCAAGGAAATCTTACCTTTGCTCACACTGATCCAAGATCTATCAAGTAATTTGCAAGGAAGTTTGAAAAATAGGCTTAGAAGTCCTCAAAAAGATTTTTAAGCTTGTAGTTTCAAGTATAAAAAAAACAAACCAATGAAAAAGATGCAAAAACTGTAGTAGCCAAACAATAACTGTTTGTAAAAAATGTAATGTGCCGTTGCATAGCAAGTGCTTCAAAGATTTTCATCTTTCCCAAAAGTAGTCGGTTTTGATTGACGTTGCGTTTTTGCAACCTTTTGTATCTTTTATACAAATAAATGTTTTTTTTTTTTCATGTTACTTTTTTTTGCCTTAATTAGACTCTAATACGTCTAAAAAATGATTTTTGTTCATTTCCTTCAAGCGAAAAGTAGTGCGGTCGTTAATGGGTTAAGGGATTAATTATGGACCATTGTAGTGTGTCATTTTCGATTCTAGGTGGACCAAATCCAATTTTCTTAGTGTCGCAGACTGTCAAAAATACATCATATCTTCAAAATAGTATTCCCCTTAAACAAGACCATGGTTTTATTTTTCTCAATGATTCCTCCTAACAGGAAGTACAGGGGTCCAAAGTTAAACTTTCTGCGTTGGCTGCAAAACCAATCTGGCGAATGCGTATTAGTACTTTGAGGAAAACTGAAGAGTATAGTGCCTATATTTTCTTTAACGAAATTTGGTGGATACTATCATTAACTTATGTTCATCAAGGTATAGTATTTACGTCCTTTTAGTTTATTGGGTACTATTTCTTTAATTTGCAAGATCCTTTTGAATTTATAGCCAATTGGCGTCTGACGCATCTGCTGATTTCGAATTTCAACTAGACTTTCAACGCAAAATATATTCGTATATCACTAAAACATTCTATGTGTAGTATAGCCTCCCTTATTTGACGTGCACAGAACAAACAATTTCTTGCGGAAGCTTGCTGAACTGATATATAAACCTTAAATTTCAGAATGAGTATGGGAATTTTTCGTCAGAACATTTTTACACTTGGGTGATAAATTCAAATCAAGCGGAAATCGATGCTATTTTATCTTATATTCCTCAAGAAATGGATGAATATTTGTTACCCGATACTGTTTTGAATGTTTTAAATAGCGTTAAAGCAAAAATTCTCGAAATACACGCCAAAGAATTGAGCAAAAGGGGAGTAAAGTGAACGGGCACAGAGAATTATTCCTCAGAAATAATTCTTCTTGACTTCAAGGAAATCTTACCTTTGCTCACACTGATCCAAGATCTATCAAGTAATTTGCAAGGAAGTTTGAAAAATAGGCTTAGAAGTCCTCAAAAAGATTTTTAAGCTTGTAGTTTCAAGTATAAAAAAAAAACGAAACTCGTAACCTTGTACAGACAACTAGTTAAAAAGAACTGTCAATGACCACTGAAGTAAAATACGAAAGTCATGTGCACGATATTTTACTTCAAATCGTCAGAGAGCTCTTTGATTCTTTTATAGAAGAGATACAATGTATGAAAACGATAACGAAACGATAAAACGTCAGTAAAATTATCTGAAAATCATGTGCTTGGGTTAACAGTTGTCACTAACCTTTCTATGCCCCAGTATAAAATTACATGAACAACGTAAAGTACATTAACTCAAATTTGTATGGAAATATTATTTCACTTGTATTCTTCCAATTGGTAGTTGATCTGGTTCTTAAAAGCGCAAGAGACAAAAAATATTGGCGATAAGGGAAATATCTATATAAATAAGAATGGAGTGTTTGTTCGTACATTCAATATTTTCGACCCATTTCAAGTTTTCTATCCGTTTTGGACTCCACCGATGCCAAATCCGCTTCTTTCACGTTTGGTGTCTGTCAGCCTGTATGTATGCGCCCTATACAGGTCCACACGGTTTAATATATTTTCTCACTGTATGAAAATTTGCATACAGTGAGTACTTATCTTCATTTAGTGAGCGAAAGTCTATCTGTCCGTCTTTCCGTTCTAGGTTCGATATTGTGTTTGTGCAGACATCACATGAATTTTATTACAGATAGTTGATTGTAATCTGCTTTATTTTATACATTATTTGTTAGTTTAGTGAATACAATATCAAACATTTCTTTATTTTGATACTTAAATGAGTTTCATGTTAAAACCAAATGAGTAAGTATACTTAAATCAACCATAATTAGGTAGTTTTGGAAAAATTGGAATATATATTGAGTATTACAATTAAGGGAAGGTGTCGTAACTTGGGACAGTCTCCTTTTGAGTAAGTACCAAAATAACACATTGCAGTTTACCATTTGCCACCAGAGAACCTTCTCACAAAGATTGGCACTCCACATGCGTTTGTTGTGTTTGCTAAACAACAAATTGAAATACGTCCTCTGGTAAGAAAAAAAAATTTGGATTTCTCAATTTTAATTCTAGTATTTTCACTGATTGTAATACAATTTTTTCGTAGGTTGGTAAAGTTAGTTAAAAATCTGTTCTACTCAATGATGATACGATTTTAACATAAACATAACCTGATATTGATTTCTAGACTGTTTTATTTGTAAAGGCAACCAGTTGTACCTTGGGACATCCCAAGGTACAACATTTATTTTGTTCCTTGGTACAACATTCTGGGCTAACAAATACAGTAGTACCCGAAGTTACGCGATAGGTGAGATCAACGGAAAACCGCGTAAGTCGAATTCGTGTATATGTCGGGGTACAACTTTATATATAAATACCTACAAATTTTTTTAATTGGGACCAAGGACTAATAAAAACAGTAGCTTAGAAAAGAAAAACATTTAATAAACTTGCAGTTTTATATATACGTATATTAAAAAACAAAATATAAAAAAATTAATGTGTTACGTAAAAAAGTTTTTTTTTATTCCTTGCTTTGTATCTATAACGTCCTTTTATCTGTCTATGCCGCGCAGATGGTCTTCGACAGCCATACCATTGGTTTTGAGTGCAAGTGATTTTTAACTTATTCCCTAAAAATTCTGGTGACACCGAGAGATCTGCTAGAGAGCTCGAGCGCTGAGCGGTGGTGTTTGTTTTGTGGGGATCATTTATGGGGCTACGGCTTTTGAATATTTGACTATTTTGCAGCGCCCAAGACACTGGAATGCATTTCTCTATGGTAATATAGTTTTTTTTTGTAAAATCAACTCAAGCTATCTGTAAATTAGACTGTTTCGTTGTGTTGACAGGCTTGATAAAAAACGAAGAAAGAATTCTGAAAAGAAAGAGAAAGACAGAAAAATGTGTTGAAGTTAGCAGTTAATTTCAATGCCTATTATGTTCAATAATTTTACTTAACTCAATTTAGAATTTGTTGCTTAAGTTTAGTTTAATTTAGTATTTTTATTCTTGATTTCTAACACTTTATAGTATGGAGTAAATGTATGTGATTCTTTTTCACTGAAAGCTCATCTAGCTGGACTCAGTGCTCGAAAAAAAGGCTAAAATCACATCTGCTATGGCAAAGAAAAGACTTGCTTGGGCAAAAGTTGTGCAAGAACATTTCGAAAATGACTGGATCAAGGGGAGAAATATTAATTTTCCTTTAATTAATCAGTTGAATTCAAGTTGTTCATTTCTTTTCCTGAAATCATGTTTTTTGCATACTGACTAAAAATACAGAATTGTTTATAAATTTGATTAAAAATTTCTTTATAAGAATATTTCTCTGCAAATTACATACTTTTAAGTATTTTTTATCTTTTAGGTATGTTTTTCTGATGAATCAATGTTTACGATATTAGAAGAAAGCAGTCAGTATGTCAGAAGAAGTACCAGTGAAGAATTTTCCCCAAGTTGCATAGCACAAACGGTTAAATATCGTACTAAAGTAATGTTTTGGAGCGTAATGTCTGCTCAGGGTACTGGACGTTTATACATTGTAGATGGCATGATGAACCAGTATCAGTATAAAAAAGTGCTTGAACAAAGACTAATTCCACAGTTAAAAGACTGGTTTCCAAATGGAGACTTCATATTCTTGCATGATGCGAGTTCCGTGCCATAAAGCGAAATCTGTGACCAAATTTTTGGATGAAAAAAATATAAAAACTCTTCCATGACCTGGAAACATTCCAGATATGAATCTAATAGAGAATTTTTGGGCCATTGTAAAGAAAAAATTAAAGAAATGCAACATCACAAACCAGAATGGTCTGATAGAAAGACTCATCCAAATATGGCACCATGATAACGAAATACAATCTAATTGCCAAAACCTCATACAAAGTATGCCAAGACGTATCGAATCTTCAATAAAAAACATGGGGGTTCAGACTAAATCTTAAATGTATAGATTTTTTTAAATAATGTATTATTTCTTTAATATAACGTTTTAATGTAAATTTCACAATTATTCTAATAATTTTCACACCTCTGCAGTTGATGGTAAAAACAAACTGCTGCTACATTACAGCCTCAGGAAAAATATTTGTCTAAAACTGTCCGAAGGTACGACACCTTCCCCTACTTTTATTTGCTTTAGAAATACTGCTGAAAAACCAATAATTTTTTTTTGTTTAAGTTTTTTTTTTTTTTTTTTTTTTTTTTTTATGGAATTTCAGCTCTAATACTTCATTTATTTCGAGTTTTTTTTTTTTTTTGTTCTTTCCGCAATGTAAACGATTTCCGAATATTCGGGACAGACGATATTTTTCAACGAACGGGAATAAAACGGAAATTTTTGTTTCTTTCGCTCTGAATTGATTTCGCATTTTCTAAATTTTGTGCACTTTTTAGTTGTACGTTGTGGCAACTGCGAGATTAAGAGATGTAAAGGAATCACAAATTAATATATTTAGAACAACTTTTTCCTTACATCTTTTATTTTGTTTTCTGTTTTAAATATTTATTACTAAAAAATTGTGTTTCTTTTTCATCACACGCAACTCCACCACAGTGGCAGGTAAGTCAGAATAAAGCACATTTTAAGTGTAATTATGCCAGTATTGAAAGAATAATACCGTTATTGAAAGAATAATAATGTTTAAAAAATCTGAACTAGAACTTTTCAAACATTAAAATATTCTTTGTCATAATGACTGGAGAAGATTGCGTAATTCCACAATGTCGCATCGTATGCCGGATGCAAGAGTGCCACAGGTAAAAATTATTGTTTTGTTGACTATGAGTGCGAGAGCCCTAGCCGTAAATCGTCGTTTTTATTACTTCAGTTGAACATGAATAGAACTTAAGGGAATTACAAATTTCACTCAAAATCGTCTTTTGTAGCAGTAACTTTAGTGTCACCTTTTGTCATTTTGTAGCTTTGTCCTACAGCAAGGATGCGATGAATGTGAAATGTATTACATGAATGGATATGCATGTGTAGGATTTGTGTCCAAACTAAGTGGTAGAAATTATAAAGATGGCGAAAGGTGTTAAAATATTATTTTATTCTACGAAAAACGTAAGTCATTATATATATATATATATATATATATATATATATATATATATATATATATCATTACTTCAATCTAGAGTAAACCAATTAAAACCGAGTAAGGTCGGGTATTTTGCTAGTTTTCTATAAAAATGACAAGAACTGATACGAATAGATTTAATGAATAGATTAGTTATTACCTCAGGTCCACTTCAGTTCTTTAGTAGACTATTTCATTTAGGTAGTTGAGATTCTAAGTATATAATTTTTTAATATTTTTCAAATATCTTCCGCTTTAGTTTTTCTGTATTAGATATATCTATTATCCATTGTTCAGATGTATATTAATATAAAATTGCAAAATATACGGTTAATAATGGATCGAAGTATGTTTAATATATGTAGCAAAGTTGAAATTTTTTTAATTTAGAAGATTTCTGCATTCGAATAGTAATTAAAAAACGCTAAATGTACACCAAATCAGTAATTTATCGCTCACAGCCTCTTATAATCACTCAAAACCAGTGTATTTTTGATGTAATAATTTTGTCCACCTAGAATGCGAAAATGACAGACTGTGCGTCTCCAATAGACCGTTGTGTTTTACGATAATTTTTAAAATTACAACCCAAGTACGACAATAATTTTAAAAAATTACCTTTCCCAACAGAGCCGTGGTAGCCCAATTAGCAGTGCATCGGATTAGCAACCGGAGTGCCGCGAGTTCGAATCCAACCAAAGACCGTTGTTTACAAATGGGCCTTGTGTACGTTAAATATGTCGTGGCCTCAAACGTACTCACGTTGACCTGGTGCTTATTTTCATGACGTGGCGTCATGAAAATAGGCAATTCGTCGTTAATAAAATACATTGTTGCATTTTAATGTTTTAAAGATATTTGTGTGTGTGTGTGTAGGCATTAACCAAATATGCTTATTAATTTTTATTTTATTACCTTAAAACTAATAGTTAATAACAACTGTGCAGAAAAAATATTTTTCGTTAGTTAACGGGTTTTCTCGTCGACGATGTATAAGTATTTTGTTTTTCATCCGGAATCTGGCTGTCTTGCTTTTTTTTTCATACAATTCTTCTTCTGCTTACGTTTTACAGTTTTACTGCTACCTTAACAAGATATTTCCACTTTAACAATAAATATGATTTTTTTCGTTAATTTTTAATCAAAATGTCAAGTTATTTCTGTGTTATGAGTCGTTTTCCTTTCGAAAAATAAGTCATATTTAGGCAGCACTCAATTTGAAGCTAAGGAATAGTTATTAAATAAATATTCGCGATTTAATAAGTCAAAATGTAGGGAAATAGGGCAAGATCGCCCAAAGTATGCCAGAGTTCCCTTGAACAATTTAATATCGCATTTCAGTAAAAGAAATCTTCCACAATTGCTGAATTTCTGTATACGTAATGCCAACAAGTGCCTATAAAATTCAAAAGATACTGACTTTAATTAGGAGTAACAAAACAAGAAAAGAGGAGCAGCCATTGAAGCCCAGATTTGATCGAAGATCAGCCAATTCTTCACCTTGGGCTACTTCGGAAAGGGATGAAGAGTTCCTAAATATCCTTCACTAATCACTTTTTAAATAAATCATTGTTAAAGAGGGCTGATTTCGTAAGAGCTTAACGAGAGACGCCAATATCGCTGAAGATATGCTCATTAAAACAAAAAATAGCTCTTTATTTTCTTTTCACAAAGTCCTTATCATGTTTCTGATGCTATAACCGAAAACTCGGAAGTTCCTTTGGCTGTGTTCCAAAGCTTTTTCTTCCTCCTACATGTCTTGAGATTCGAACGAAGTTTCTAGACAGGGAATATCAACATTTGATAATTATTTAGGCATCACTGGCGGTTTAAGGCCAAGTGCACACATCCGGTTTTTCAACGTGCGGCGCATCTGCGGCACCGCAAATGCGGTCTGAAATACATTAGATCCAATAGAGTAGTGTACACATGCCTCCGGCGCTACTGCAGCGACGCACGTCCAACTTGCGTGCAATTTGTATCGCAGTTCCCCACGGCGCCACACACTTCTCCGGTCTGAAGTGCCTTGTTGTCATAAATAAATGGAATATAAAAAATATATTTAATAAATGGTTGTATCCAGTAAAACGTCTATTTTTTTTTTATTTTTATTTTTTTTTTTTCAAAATACATTTTTTTACACCAAGTAAGCGAACTAAACACGTTTTTTTCGATAGAATAATTATCGCAAATGGCGCGAAATGAGTACTTACGTTATTTCACGGTTATGTGTGCGTAGTTGGGCTTCGGTGCCGCAGCAGCGCCGCACGTTGAAAAACGTGCCCAAATTTCGAATAAATATAACAAACCCCAAACGTCGAACAAATATTTAAAAGAGTGTTTTTTGGTCTATTGGATAAAACGATGCATCAGATATTCAAGAACAAATGGACAAAATTTCAGAGTCGAAGAAAATTGCTAACAGCTGTTTTTTAACTTTTATTTGACCTTCCAACTACATAATCGACTGCTAATTATTTTATCATCTGCAACTTGCATTGGTTTCGGTTTCCATGAAAACCTTCATTTATCATAGCCTTCATTTATCATAGAAAACCTTCATTATATCATAGTGTATCTATCGATAATAATCCCAAACATTTTAAATGCCCTTAAGTCGTAGAATCCTGGTGTTTCTATCAATCGGCGAAAGCTAAAGGGCAAAATTCAGGTCACACCACTGAAGGAAACGCATTGAAAAAATAGTGCTATAGGCTAATGCTAAATAAAAAGTAGCATTAAAACAGACTCCTCGGCGTTAGATGAAGACGATGTGGAATGTGACGAAGCTTGTATTTCAAACACATTAAATACCAAATAACTTATGTTCCGGTATTTTTAAACCGACGTATGGTCCTCAGTGTAGGAAGGTCATTGTACTAATTTATTGTTATAAATAAATATTTCAGCAGTAAAACAACAACGTTTTTTAATTATTCCTATACATTCTTACGGAAAATAATTTATTTACCCTCCATAATATAGTACTTTCACATTGAAAAATATTTATTTTTGGAACTAAAGAACTAATTTATCATTCAAATGGAACTTGAAGCCATTTTATTCACGTAGGTGCTTAGGGGAAAACACACACATTTTGGGACCCGTTTTTGTCCAACTTTCCCCTACGTATTCAAACAAAGACTTAAGAAAAATGGGTCGAAATATACATATACCGCCAAGATATATTTCCGAAAATAAAAATAGCTCATTAAAATTTAACTCATAAGCAATGAATCTGTAATCTGTAAGATGGTGGAACAACAAACAAACGGAAACGAAATTCCAATCATTGAAAAAATGAAGAATTCTGAAAAACGAAATATAAGCTAGCGAAATATGAGAAAAATTGTACAAAATGTTTATTTTGGGTCTCTCTACCACCTTTTACAATTTGGCAAGATATTTTCTAAACATTTTTTATATTTGTTTCTTGGTAGAAAAGGGACTGATGTCCAAATTCGCTTGAATTAAATCCACATATCATTCCCAGGCAATGAAAGTTATTATAATAGAAAAAACTGCTATTGTCCAACTGTACATAATGAAACCAAACATAATGAATGTTTCAAAACATTATAAAATATTTTTTTGTACTTTGAGCTAAAAATGAGTTAGAAGCAAGAGTGGATAACAAAACCCTAAAATTTGATTAGCACTTATTATTATTATTATTTTGAAATGTGCAGTTTCAAAATCTTCCAAATTTACAAAATTTTTCATTACCGAACACTAAGAAACACATTTTTAGAATCTCAAATCACATGTTGTGGATATAAGAAAAAAATATAAAAAATGATGCCAGGAAAATATTATATATACGTATATATATATTTGACTACGAGTGCGAGAGCACTCGCCGTAAATTGTCATTTTTATTAATGGAGTTGAACATGAAAAGAACTTATAAGAAATAGAATTCCAAATCTCCCTCAAAATCGTCTTTTGTAGTAGTAACCTTAGTGTCTCCTTTCGTCATTTTGTAGCTTTGTGCTAAAGCAAGGGTGCGAAGAATGTGAAATGTATTACATGTATGGATATGCATGTGTAGGATTTTTGTCCAAAATAAGCTGTAGAAATTATAAAGATGGCGAAAGGTGATAAAATATTATTTTATTCTACGAAAAACGTAAGTTATGTATTTCGATCATCTCTTCAATCTAGAGAAAACTAATTCAAACCGAGTAGGGTCGGGTAGTTTGCTAGTAAGAATAATAAAAACCACTAAATGAGGTTACCAAAAACTTGGAAAATGTACATTAGCACCTTTTCTACCACGGTACAGGTATGTTTTCTATTAATATATTTTCCATTGTTATTGTGATTGTACAGTCCGGTCCCAAGCGCCCTTAAGGTATCCAAGCACGTTAAAAATGTAATTTTTTACCAAAAATTCCCTCCCCCCATTTTTTAAAATCTTATTTGACATAGTATTTATTTGACTTTCCAAAATATATTTGACTAGGGGGCCTGCTCCCTGCTCGCTATCGCTTGCCAACCCCCGATGATTACTACGTAATCATATTGAATTCGCTTCGTGAACTATACTTTTTATTAATGATGGGGAGGGTCAGTATAGTTCCTTAACTATATCCCCTAACTAAAATTTCACTAAAAGAAACCGTTTTCTCCGCTACCGCATAGAAATACCGAATCATAGAAATGTTTTAGCAAATCCGTGTTGCTTGTTGTAATAGTACTTTTTAAGATTTTCATATTCGACTGTTGCTATGGAACCGGCGACCGAATTTGCCGGTTCTTCTGAAAACATTACAAACTTTCTAGCGCGTACTCTTAAATTTGTGTGATGAATGAATTAATTAAAAAATATAACTGTGTTTATCGTCTGCGCGTGTCCCAAATTCGTTAACCCGTTGAACCACAAGACTCGCTACCACGTGACTCGCTATCTATACGAATCATTAAGCGAATAAACCTGAAAAAGACCGTAAGATTTTCTTTCACAATAGATAGAAAGATATCCTTTTGATTTTAGTTCATCTATATATATAAAACACTAACGTACGTGGACCCGAAATCGACGTTATTTGTGTATCGTCGAATGGCAACAATCAAACGTAAATAAAATAACCCAGATATTTTGAATTCTTGCTGTTTTTAAATAGCCGAGGTCAATTTCTATGCAAAGTAAGGAATTAAATTGTAAAAATTTATGTTTGAACTGACTTCTTATTTCTTCCTTTGATGTAAAAGTAATTTAAACGTGATTTTGCTACCCGGTATCTGGCCACTTCAGAATTATATGTTTGCTTTTTAATTTGATTTAGAATTCCGTGTTTGCGTATTTGAGTTGACTGCGAGATGTTGTGGACATATTTGAGGATTCCCAAGTATTATAAATATGTATTTTTTTTTTGTTAATAAATCATTATTGTCTTTGTCAATATCGTTGAAAAGTCTTTTGTCGCATTATTCTATTTCACAATATATTCAGGAAATCTAAATTCAACACGTTTGAATAGATACGTACGTATTTTTTTTCTTCGGAATTTTGCATTTTTTCAAGGATTGTGGAATTTTATTTTTGTTTGCATTATATGTTCTGGTATATTACCTATTGTAGAAATATTATTTAGGAGTTAGATTTTAATGATATGTCTATTTCCTGCAAACTATCACTAGACATGTATAATTTTGTAGCGGTATATGTATATTTCGACCAACTTTCCTTAAATATTTGATTGAATACGCTCGCAATGATTTGAAGAATTGTTTCATAAAAATAAATAAAATATACAAATCAAAACATGCTTGATTACGGTGCGTAAAAAAGTTTAAAAAAAGCACTATTACACACCGCCGAGCGCTAGCCGGCGCAGCCCGGCTAGTTCCCTAGAAAAATGCATGTAATTTATTTTGGTAGCGTCATTTTTCAAATGGGTTGAATAGATTTTCGTGTTACACATTTGAATATTTTGACACATCTCTTTATAATTTCATACATAACCATCACTTTTACAAAATTATTAATGTATATTTTAAATATTTATAACCTAATGCTATTGTTTACCTAAACATAAAAATATCATTAAAATGTTTCTATAAACCATTTAAAAAAATGGTCTTGAACGTGTCCGGGTACCTTAAAACATTGACAGCTGACAACATGTATACGACCCCTTGGAGGGGTGTAGCGAAGATTTTTTAGTAGAGGAAGGGGTATGGACCAAATCTATGGCGTGACCAGATAGGGAAGGCCTTGCGTGAACGTTTTGGTCAGGCAATAAATCTTCTGTAAATCAATAATTTAAGTTTAAACTATCCAGTTAATTTAATCCTTTTTTGTAAATTTAAAACCAACCTATAAATAAACCTTAATTTTAAGTTAATTAATCCGTTCCTCTTTAAATTGAGCTTGTATTCAATGATTCCATCTAAACACTTCAAAATGTGTTAATGCTGTTAATTTTTTAATATAAACCTGCTGAAATTGCATTTGTTGTCTTGTAAGTTTAAAAAAATATAAGTCGTTGTTGTAGATATCTATGTTCAAAAATTGCCGACCAACCGGTCTAGTGGTTAAGGTGTTGGCCTCTAGATCGGAAGATTCCTGGTTCGAATCCGGGGTCAGGGCATGCATGTAGTGCTGTCCTTTGTTAGGAGCAATGATGGTCCTCCCACTTTGTGCTCCTTCACAAGTGGTCATCACTTCCGCCCTTGTAGTGGCCAATGATTCAGTTCATGTGTGCCCGCCGTTGGAAAAAAATGTTCAAAAATTAATATCTCAGTTCATTTGTTTCTGGAGCTTTAAAAAGCGTATTTTGCTCAAGATCTTTTAATATTAAGGCGTTATTCTACGATATATATCTGTATAGGATTTTACAATGTCACCAACCGGACAAGAAAAAATACACTACCCTACAATAATGGACCGGACAGCAGCAACAAGTTCTGGTATAAGGGAAAGAATACATGCTAAAAAAGGAAGATGGTTCATTACGTGCTGCAATTACATTAGCAACCCTTCTGGACATACTTTCAACAACATTTTGATACACAGCTACGGGTATTTGTGTCCATTTCTGCTGCAAGAATGTCGCCAGCTCAGCTGTAGATTTCGGCCGGGGTTCCCTGGTCCGTATAGAGATAAAAAGGTCCCGTGCGTGATAGCGATAAAAAAAAAGAACGCATTGAAAATTCATTTGTTAAAATATACTTTATTCGTTCGTACTACAAAATGAAGTAGAAAATATATACAAATGGAACAACACCAAATAGTTAGATCACATACTGTGATAGAAAATACATATATCGTATAACACTTAACATGATGGATTTGAAAGCTCGTTTTCATGTCATTGTAAACCTATAAAGGTTTGTGGAAAGGAAGAACTATACAAATTTGTAAAATAAACTGGGTCGGGGAAAAATTTAATTTCTTCTTCGTCGTTGAAATTTATACTGGAGTTTTATAAAATGAAACTAATTTGTGAAAATCTAGGATTTTGAGACAGTTATATCACTTTGATTCAAGACTCACCTTGAGATTCTAGGTTGGTTAGAGTTTAAAAAGGCTTAAAGATTTGTTAAGCTGTTATATACTTCGGATCAATTGAGGGGAATGAGAAAAGTTTAGGTTAAGATCTGATTTTTTCACCTCGAATTTAAAAAAACGAATCCGTTTCTTTTAATCTCTCTCGGTTTTATGCGATTTAAATGAAGGTTTTTTTATATGATTGACAAAATAGGAAATAAAGGATCACAAATTCAGCACCCAATGAGGCCGTGTAAATTTTTGCAATAATTTCAGGAATTTAGCAACTATCAGTATGTCCTTGTTATAGACATAAGCCAGACTAAGAAAAAAAATTGTATCTATTTTTTGTCGACGTATAATGTTTCAGCTGATTATAAGTACTTTTGATTTTTTTTCACTGTTTTTGTAACGGTGAAGCAAAGAATTAACAGCTTGAATGAATAAAACGATGCAAGCATAACGTAGGTCTGTAGGTCTTTACAATACTTCTTAAAAAGCTAAGAATACACTACGAAACTACGCCTTATGACACTACGTACTAAATAGATATTAAAACAGTGAAAGACATACACACAATAAATTCATCAAAATATACTATATTCTTAAAGTATATTTATTATTCCCAAAGTATATTTGCCCATCTATGGACAGGGAAATTGAAAAAAAAAATTCCCCACTAGGACAAATAATACATCATATATACACCTTTTTGAAACTATGACAGCGATTTGAACCATCTTTTTTACAGAACTACCAGACATTAAAATTAAAACTCTCGTACACTATTTACTGACTTCAATAACGTCATAACACAGGAGGTCCATAATGTAACGCCTTTTATAAAATGCACTGAAATTTCAATTTTTGAAGGGGAAATCTTTTTAATGCATGTAGGTATTTAATTACCATTGGACTCTGGAGAAACACAACGGGCTATTAGCGAAGGTCCGGGATCAATCCCCGAAGGGCAAGACCCGATGACAACACTACGTCATTTTTAACCACGGTCAGGTGACGAGGCCACACCTGAGCTGGTACCCCACTCTCGAAACTTCCATACCACGCTAACACGACGACAGTGAAGCCCGCAGGGGGGGTAACAGAACCTGGAAATCAAGGAATTCTCAGGGAACTTTTTAGTTCTGGAAAGATCAGGGAAATTTTGATAACTTTAACAGCAACTATTTTCGTTTGTCCTATTTAGAGATGCGCGATTACGAGTGCTTTTGATAATCGAATGAATCGTTTTCGCCGAAATTGCAATTCGAATAAAGAACAGTGGCGTCGTAATTTTTGAACACCGCGAAAACCGTCGCAACCGTTATTTTCGCGGCCACAGCATCTCGTCACCGCGAGGCCGGCAATACAACTTGCGGTATACAATTTGAAATGTATGTACCTAAAGATGTTTTTTTATACATTAGATTAATATTTTTTGCCTGCAATTACTTTTTTGTAGAATTTTTTATGTATATTTGATTTTGATGTACAATATATAGGGTCAGGTGTAATAATTTCAGAATCAAAATATTTTGTATTTTTTCCTCTCCAGTTTTTCAATTGATATTGTAAGAGTTCCATTAAGTGTTCCAACCCTTACAATGACAGTTAAAATATCTGAAGAGAAAAAATACAAAATATTTGTGGATAATTATCTTTTTATTCCATTTGACCCTAAATATTTAAGAATAATATGTGGATACTGTATAACGAAACCAATCACGGATCACAATATTTATTAAGGGAATTGTAAAATAAGGGAACTTTTTTGAGGATATTGTTGCTACCTTGAAGGAGAAAATAGTGCTATACACTAGCAAGAGAGTTTTGAAATTTGATTTCAGAGAATAAGTCTTATTTATGGAGTGGTTGCAAATGCATCTATCGACCCGTTAGTGGTTTTTGCTATCTGTATTAGTCGGGTTTTTTTTAAGCTTTTTGTTACCGACCATTTCCCACATTCGTCGTATGCCTTGTGTATTCAGCTGGCCCAATCATTTTACTGCAACCCCGAGAGATCTTCCTTTAATCATGACAAGGCACTGGAAAGGAAGCTAAACGGGTGATTTGTGAATCAATGCAGCCAATCCATCCTTAGGCTTAAACTAAAGGGGGGGAAAATGGTGTAACGAGCAAGAAACGGGTTCGTTAACAATCTGTGCAGGTGCCACAATGACATCTACAAGAATTAATCGGTACAGCGTCAATACCGACGTCAAGTAGCCGGTTCCGAGAAAAAGCCAGAGGAAAGGGTTTCACAATTCTTCTAAAACCTTCCCCCCACGTGCTTGCAAGATGGTGCATCTACCCTGTAACTCCTTTTTCTGGTGGTTGTTTCATCTCGTATTCCATACATCTTTCTGTGATATAAAAATAGCCCAGTTGTGTTGCTTCAGTGCGACGTGAATTAAAAATACATACCTATCTGGTGATATAGAAATTATCACAGGTGTGTGGAATTCGTGGCAACAAGAATCCCAAAGAATAGAATTTTAGGGAGAATGTTTTTAACAAACTGGAATTTGTATTTATCTAGTTAACTTAAACTGACATAAGTAAAGAAGGTATATGATCTCTGGAAACTAAAGGAGAATAGTTCCTAGTGATATTCGTTTAGTTTCCAGCTTGATTTCCCAGCCCAGGAAGCAGAGATACAAAGAAATAGTTAGGGTAGTCGATATTTGGAACACCTACCCTACATCTTTCTGTGATATAGAAATTATCGATGATGTGTGGACTTCTTAGCAACAAGAATCCCAAATAATAGAATTTTGGGGATGCTTTTAACAAAGTGGAATTCGAATGATGTGTCCCGATAAGCTGTTGGTCCGACGGCTTTCTATTAGCTTGCATACATTTGTATTTCTCATTTTTGTTTGTGTGAATAACATTCATTAATTGAGAATGACCTCTGAATATTTCTTATAAAGTTATACAAACACTAAAATGCTCCTAAATTTCATCAACTGTGTATTAAGTTTGAATGAATAAGTTAATCTTCCCCCCCCCACACCCATTTATGTCTTGAAACAATTGACTCGGAACAGAGAAAAGGTTCACCATTGGTCCAGATGCACGCAATCCTCTGCTTTTATGGATGTAACATCTTAAGGTCACTTTCAAGTTTATGATGGTCAAAGAAAGTTTGGCATTCTATTGATGATATAAATATAATTGGTACATTGACTCATATATTGGTGTACATAGGTTATAAGGGTTAAATGTACAAAGTTTGTTCTGGCAAGATCTACAAATTCAGACACCTTTTATTGGAAAATAAACACTATTTCTATACATTTCCTACTCTTATCTGAACTGTTATTTTTCAATCGAGTTTCCGATATAAGTATCAAGCTTTAAGTAACATTGCGAGCATCAAAAGAAAAACGAGATTTGAAATGCCCGTAACTCGTATATTTTCAGATCGAACGAAGAATGATTCTTAATTCCTGTTTAAGTACAACTTTTTTGCAACACATACGAACAGTTTCTGGTTATAAATAACCACAATCGTTTTTAATAAATCCTATCTCCATGGTGTACGAAATTGGAAATAACTGAAATTGAGCTTTAGGTAGAATCAGGCTGATAGTGTGTGCAAGCGCTTTTAGATGGACGGTTAATTCCCTCGAGAACAGTCTGTTACATTTTGATGTGTTACAGTTCGAATACACATCAACATTGCTTCAAGTTCATTGAAAAACACAATAGTAATATTTAAATCACATCAGAAGTGTCACAACATTATGGGTCCATTATTGCCTTTCGCAATCACAGATTTCATACACAAACCCGGAAAGCTATAAAATATACACACATTTAAATTATCACTAATATACTTTATAACATCAAAAGGAACACAGCTTAAATTAACATCAAGAAAGCACAACAGGTAAAATCCGTCTTAATTGTCATTTTACCGTCTTTGCATTGCTCACTGATATTGAAGGGGAGCTAGGATTTCATCCAACACAACTTAATTAGATATAGTTTTAGGAATAGCAGCACGAGAAGCTAGAAAAGAAGTCTCCGTTTTTTTTTTGGAACCATTGAAGAGCTATGTAAGTGGACGCAATGGTTCATATTCATATCACAATAGGAAGGCGTGCTGGCCTTCAAGAATACTGTTCCGGAAAGTTTCTTTTTCCTATGTCAGAGGTTTTATCTTCTTGAGCAAAGGTTCGAGGATCCAGAGCACGGAGCAGATGAGGCACATCACTCCCAGGGTGGTGAACAGGTGGTCGTAGGATCCAACGTTGTCTCGGAAGTAACCTACAGGGAAGAGTTAATACATTAGCTTTGTACCCAATGAAATGGTGTGATGACAGAAATGGTAGCGTGAAGAACAAGATACAGCAAATTTACAGATATTTTGGGACTAGAAGGGTTCGGCAGAGTAGCGAGCGTGTCTTCTCACTCTCAGTTCACAAGGGTCCCTGTATGGTCTTTGGCCTCTTCCAGCCAGGCCAGAAACATTCCGAACCAGTTATTGTGTAGAATAAACCGAGAAAGATGTTCGAAAGTGTAGAAAAACAGTCAATTTTATGTAGAATACATAAAAGGACATTGTACCGGATGAAATGGTGCGGTGACAGAAATGAATTGATAGCGTAAAAAAAAAAGATCTTTCGGTTTCACCACTACAATGTTTATTCTAACATCCTATACAGCTTTACAGATATGTACAGCAAACTTACAGATATTTTGGGACAAGAAGGGTTCGGCAGAGGTAAGCGAACGTGTCCTCGCTCTCTCAGTTCTCAATGGTCTCTGGCATATTCCATCCGCCTTTCAGCTGAAAACCGTAGTTCAGTAAGACTAACACATCCCCGAATTCTTTTACTGGCCTTCTTTCCTTGCTTTTACTAGCCCGGTTGCAAGAGTAACGGCTCAGCAACAGGAGGGTTGCGAGTTCAAACCCAACCTAAGACCTTCGTATATGAAGGGAACTGATGCACGTCAAATCTGCCGTGGCCTCCAATGTCCTCATGTTGGTGTGGTGTAGAAGTTTGGAGAGGTCGACACATTTACCACTATACCGACCAACCGGTATAGTGGTAAATGTGTAAGCCTCTAGATCGGAAGGTTCCTGGTTCGAATCCGGGTTCGGGCACGGATGTTTGTAAGCGTATGGTGTAGAGGCGGCTGGTGCATCTTCAATCTGTCGTGGCCGAAAGTCCTCACGTTGGGTTGGCGTGGAAATTTGGAGAGTGGGGGTGCCAGCTCAGGTGTTGCTTCGTCATCTGACCGTGGTTCAAAATGACGAGGTGTTGTCCTCGGATCTTTCCCTTAAGGGACTGATCCCGGACCGTCGTCAATAGCCCGTTGTGTTGCTCTAGTACGACGTTAACTAAAAAATTACCAATTACCAATTACCAAAAAAAAAACATAAACATTCTTTATGTCTATCTACTCGACGTTTTTTGATGCAGCTTGGCAAAATATGGACTCTAGCACCATGAAACCCAATCAACCAAACGTATGTATATCGATACAGATTACAGGTAGGTTGGTATTTTAATTAACTTTATATGGGTGGCAACACTACGGGCTATTGACAATGGTTCGGGATCAACCCCAACGGGAATGGTAAATGTAAGATTATTTTAATTAACGTCGTACTGGAACCAACACAACAGGATATTGTTGACAGTCAGGGATCAATCCACTAAGGAAAAGATCCGAGGACGACAACCCGTAATTTTGAACTACGGTCCGATGACGAGGCAACACGTAAGCTGGCACCCCACTCCCCAAGCTTCCACACCAACCCAACGGGAATTATCCGAGGACTATACCACGTAATTTTGAACCCCATACCTATTGGGGAAAAGTGTCGCTTAAATGGGCTGCATTTATCAAAGGTAGGTTGATGGGCGAGTGTAGTAACGTTCCACGTCGTTGCGCAAACGGAACCGTTTATGAAATCCCTTTCTCCTTCGCACGTCTTGTTTGTGCCCAGCAGTGGTTGGGGAATCGGTAGCCGACCCTTGACCTCGTTCATTCACTCCACCAGGTGAGTCAAGGGGAGGGGGCAGGCTCTATTTGAGCAGCGAGGTTAGGAACGAAAATACCCACCTGCTGCGAACAAGGCGAACCGCTCGCCTCATACCGCACGCGCTTCACCTGACAGACGAAAGGATCTGCGAACCTTTAAAACAATTGTCGGGCTTTTTTACGACCCGCAACACACGCTAAGAAATACGTGCTGAATAACTTGTTATTGCTTTGATCTCTTGGCTTTTTCTTGCCCACCAACCGGACTTGAGGTGGATGTGTTAGCCTCTAGATCGGAAGGTCCCTGAGTCGAATCCTGGTCAGTGCATGGATGTTTGTAAGCGTAGGATGGAGAGGCGGATGGTGCACCTTAAATCTGTCGCCAACGAAAGTCCTCACTGTGGGTGCGTGTGGAAGTTGGGAGAGTGGGGTGCCAGCTCAGGTGTTGTCACGTCATCTGACCGTGCTTCAAAATTATCTGGTGTTGCACTCGGATCTTTCCCTTAGGGGATTGATCCCGGACCGTCGTCAATAGCCCGTTGTGTTGCTCTACTAGGACATTAATTAAGGTAATTTTAGTTAGCGTCGTACTAGAGTAACACAACGGGCTATTGATGATGGTCCGGGATCAGTCCCTTAAGGGAAAGAACCGAGGACAACAACTCGTAATTTTGAACCACGGTCAGATAAATAAGCAACATCTGAGGTGGGTTAATTAAAAAATTACCAATCACCCGGACCGTCGTCAATAGCACTTTGTGTTGCTCTCGTACGACGTGAATTAAAATTAACTTACCGTTACTCTTCCTGGGGGCCGCGGTAGCCGGATCGAAAGAGTAACGGATGGCAACCGGAGGGATCCAACCAAAGACCATAGTGTATAAAGAGGCTCGTTAAATCTGTCGTCGCCTCAAATGTCCTCACGTTGGCGTGGTGTGAAAGTTTGGACCGCGGTTCGAAACTACGTGGTGTTGTCCTCGAATCTCTCCCAATTGCCCGTAGTATTTTTTGCTCCAGTATGACGTTAATTAAAAAACAAACAAACAATGAACGTCTGCTAAGTTTTACATGAAGGATCTTGATGGCGAAAATTTCACGTCATTACCAAAATTGACGAGATCTTGGTGGACGAGATGGGAGGGTTAGATAGAGTATGACACCTGTGGTATTGAGCCGCGTTTACACCGGTGTTGCAAACATCGAAGCTATTCCTAGCAACGGGTCGAGATCACGCGTGGGGCGATTTGGGGTGTTTAGAACTCCCA
This sequence comes from Metellina segmentata, assembly GCA_947359465.1. Classification (NCBI taxonomy): domain Eukaryota; kingdom Metazoa; phylum Arthropoda; class Arachnida; order Araneae; family Tetragnathidae; genus Metellina; species Metellina segmentata. The sequence continues at coordinate 131,648,950 of OX375874.1, forward strand.
TTTTGTATTCCACCAGGAGTCGGCAAAAATCTTAGGGATTGCAACGTTTGGGGGACATTTCTCCGAGACGAAATTTGGGATGTCCTATTTCGTCCCTTTTGGTATTGCTTGACAATCCCATCTGTCTTTCAGCACCCCGTGATCGCTCACGCTGTCTTTGGTTCGCTCTCTCGGACATTTTGCCTTGACCCCATCTGCCGCCAAACTGTCATTGAGTGACTTCTTCGATTAAAATGTCGCGATGAATGGTGATCACTCTTCTCTACAAAGGGATGAGAAAGAGTGCTCATCCCTTGGTATCGCCGATAAAGTCGACAAAGCGCTTACACCGGAGTGAGTCGAAAAAAGGGATCAGCATAGGGGAACGTAAAACGTCCGCGCCACAAAAAGGGGGCCGACCAACCGGTATAGTGGTTAAGGTGTTAGCCTCTAGATCGGAAGGTTCCTGGTTCGAATCCGGGTCCGGGCATGGATGTTTGTAAGCGTATGGTGTAGAGGCGGCTGGTGCACCTTAAATCTGTCGTGACCGAAAGTCCTCACGTTGGGTTGGCGTGGAAGTTTGGAGAGTGGGGTGCCAGCTCAGGTGTTGCTTCGTCATCTGACCGTGGTTCAAAATGACGAGGTGTTGTCCTCGGATCTTTCCCTTAAGGGACTGATCCCGGACCGTCGTCAATAGCCCGTTGTGTTGCTCTAGTACGACGTTAACTAAAAATTACCAATTACCACAAAAAGGGGATAAAAATATTTGCAACTCTCTTCTCTCTTCTGGTATAAACGCGGCTTTAACTACTCATTGCAAGCTACTAATTTACTTCAAGCTTCCTGAACAATTGAAAATGTGTTTCGTGATCAGTGCTTGCAGAATTTCGTTTCTTCGTAACCCTTTCATCAGTAATTAGAAAAAGATAAAAACCAAATCTACGTAATGAGACTGGAATGATCAGGAAAACAGTTTTTCATCAAAGCGTCCTCATACGATAAAGCTTTAAGGAACCACCCTAAAAATAGAAACTTTAGCTGGTTCATCCCTTACTAACACAATAAAACAATTCAATAAGCAATGATGGCTATTCAAATAAATCACAGCAAAACCTTATTCAACATGAAAATAATGATTTACATTTTTCGACTGATTATTCATTCTTAATTGGACACATATTCATGCATCATGTAATAGTATCTTTTACATGATGACTCATTATCTCACATCATTGTTATACATTTCCTGCATGATGAAAAGATCAAGTTAACTACAAAAATTTTCTTTCACATTTTAATGCTTGAAATTAAAAATCGTTTTCACGATCCCGGAAGGTGGCAGAACGGAGAAGGGTTAGGCAAGCCATCGGCACTCCCGTTGTACCTCCCCTTTGACCTTGAAGCCACCTTGTTACGATGCGACATTGACCCAATACCCGAAAAATAAGACGTCGAAAATGAGGGCAAACACGGAAAAGGAAGGTGAGGCATAAAAATAAAACCAGGTCCCGGTTTCCGTCGACCGATTTGGAAAGGAAAGCCGTTAATATTTTTACGACTACGCTAATTAAGGAAAGGCTCATTCCACGCAGAATCTGGAGAATCCATCCATGGAGGGGAATGACCTTTTGGCGTGGGATCCAATACAATTCCCTCGCTTTCACTAAGCTAACTGTTGGATCAAGCGAGGTGGTTTTCATTCGCATTGAATCGCGTCTTCAGTTAATTACAGCGTCATCCGACCGTGGTTCAAAATGACGTGGTGTTGTCCTGGGATCTTTCCCTTAGAGGATTTATCCCTGATCGTCGTCAATAGCCCGTTGTGCTGCTCTAGTACGACGTTAAATTAAAAATCATATTACCTTACCCAAGTAGTGTTGTCAATGAAATCAGGGAAGAAAAACAGTTTAAGGAGCACTATCTCACGCCTCAAGGCTGACACGAGGATTCTGGGAAACGGAAGAGGATAGTTCTGATTGAAGACAACAGGAAAATCTTCATTTCGGAATGCCATCCTTCCGCTGCTACCCCAAAAGCGGCTCTTCCTGAAGGATTTTGTAAATAACTGCAGAACAATGACTTTTACAATTATCTGTTCGAATTCGGCGCTTCTTTCGGTCATGGAGAAAATTCTGTAATTCTACCCGCAATTTGATGACTGTATTGTTTTGATAAATATCCCTGTTGTGTGACCTTGTAAGTTTCTCTGTCAGAAATAAATACAATAAAGACGGAGGAATCTGTATTATCCTGCGTTTCAATCTACTACGATACTAAAGATAGCGTATATAAAAAAAGTAAGTTTTCTATTTTCGTTTTATGTTTCCCGTTTCTCCTCCGTTTGAGTCCCTCCACAACTTACTGAGGAATATGCGCTTTTGCTTAACCCCTTGGGTACATTTGACGACTGAGACTCGCCATCCAATTGTTTTGCCTAAGTTACGGATGACGAGTCTAATTCTTTATTCAAACTAGGACAAAATTAAACATGTACATTCTAGTTCGTGGCAAGATAGATGGGTGTTACGATACTCTCTTTGAATCAAATTATTCAATCATTCTCTACAAAAGTACACTTTATTAAATCTGACTCCATACATAGAAATATTGACACGGCTGCATTATCAGACATTTTTTGGAAAGAACGCAGAGATCTGAAGGTGTGCGATCTCTCTCATACTGTTGCCATTCTTATCGAACGAAATTATACGAAAATATAACAGTAACTAGTGTGCAAACGATAATCCGAACTACTTTTGTTCAAATAAATCTGTACCCAAGGGGTTAAGAACTTTCTCATCTATCTATATGAATAAAATTCAAATACCTCTCACTGACTCACTCACTCATCATTGTATGTCAAGAACTACAAGTCCTACAAATCTGAAATTTTGCAGGTTGATTCTCTTATAACGGCATTTTTTTTTTTGGCATTTTAGTTAACGTCGTACTAGAGCAACACAACGGGCTATTGACGACGGTCCGGGATCAATCCCTTAAGGGAAAGATCCGAGGACAACACCTCTTCTTATAACGGAGGAGTGCACTAAGAATGGATTTTGAAAAATTCGACTCCTTAATTGCTTAAATTGACTTAAGGCCTAAGCCAAAAGCAATTCGAAATCGCCATAGAAATAACATTGTGTATAAAACGATTGCTATACGCTGCTGAGATTGCTTTACCAGTGTTGATCGAAAAACAATTTTTTTAAACAAATTAAATTATAATATTTATGTTTGAACTGACTTTTTACTTCTTAATATGATGAAAATAATAATTATAAATATTTGATTGATGAAGTAAGAATATTAAGAACATTTAATTTTAACCCAAACGATAAACTCAAATATTGAGTATAAAACGATTGCTATACGCAGCTCAGATTGCTTTACCTGTGTTGATCAAAAAACAATATTTTTAAAATAAATTAAATTTTTAAATTTATGTTTGAACTTACTTTATTTCTTCCTATGACGTAAATAATTTAGAAATATTTGATTGATGAAAAATGAGAGAGAATATTTAAAAAATTTAATTTTACATAACTTACATTTTGTAATGGAACACGAAAGCCCAAAAGAAAAAGTCATTGATCATAATTTTGCTTTTCGGTACCTGGTAACGTCAGAATTAATGTTTCATTCTTTGCTTGAGTATTTGAGTTGACAGCGAGATGTTGCGGTCATATTTCAGGATTCCCAGGTATTATAATATGTGTTCTTTTTGCTTATAAATCATTATTTCTTTATCAAAATTGTTCAAGGGTTTTGTCGAAATGTTCTATTTCAGAATATATTCAGGAAATTGAAATTAACGCGTCAGAACAGATTTCTTTTCAGAATTCTGCCTTTTTTTTTTTCAAGGATTGGAATTTTGTTTCTGTTTGCTTGTGTTCCGGTATATTACCTATTGCAGAAATATTTTTAGGGTCTTAGATTTGAATGATTTATTTATTTCCTGCAAAATATCACTAGAAATGGGTAATACTTGGTGGTATATTTCAACCTACTTTCTTTAAATCTCTGGTTTAATAAGTAATAGTGCAAATATTGGTGTATCATAAAATAAAAAAAATGTACTCATCAAAATAGTTTTAAAGCGTGTAATTTCTTACTTTAAAGTAACAAGTAAATTAAAATAATAACTTTAAAATAAGATAGATTGCGTGTTAAATTGAAACGGGTAGTCATACGTTGTAGTTCGAATTTTTTCAAAATTAATATAGCTTTTCATTGAAAAACGATTAAATCAATTAAATTTCATTTTTGTTTCGTATTTCATGAGTGTTATTGAAAGCTGTACTTCATATTCAAGTAACTACATCTATCATTCTACATAAATACGTACTTTCCATTTAAAAACCGAATTTCTGAATTTAAAAAAGCTCTCACGAGTTCTTTTTAATGATAGATCAAATGTACAAGTGAACTAAACTTCTCCATTTCTTGTAAAACTCTTTCCCACAATTTGTAATTCAGCGTTCCATGCATGCATTTTTTCAGTGCTGAGTGTCAACTCACTGTCACGAAGGCAAATTTTTAATTTTGTTCCCACAAGAAAATAGGTTCAACCAAAGTTAAAAATACCTAATTATTAAGGGATTGATCACGGACCGTCGTGAATAGCCCGATGTGTTGCTCTTGTACGACGTTTATTGAAAACTACCAAAAACTATCTAATCATTAAGGCCGACCAACTGGTCTGGTGGTTAAAGTGTTAGCCTCTAGATCGGAAGGTTCCTGGTTCAAATCCGGGCCAGAGCATGGATGTTTGTAAGCATATGGTGTAGAGGCGGCTAGCGCACGTTAAATATATCGTAGCCTCAAATGTCATAGTGGTGTGGTGTGGAAGTTTGGAGACTGGGGTGCCAGCTCACGTGTTGCCTCGTCATCTGACCGTGATTCAAAATTACGCGGTGTTATCCTCGGATCTTCCTCGTTGGGATTGATCACGAACCGTCGTCAATAGCTCGTTATGTTGCTCCAGTAGGGCGTTAATTAAAATACCTAACTATCTTAACATTAACTATGAAATATTTAACAATCCCAACCAATACATCTTAAAAATTTCATTTAAAGATGTTGAAAACTGCAAGCACGTATGAAGTATTCTTTGATTTGATTAATCTAAATACAATTGATCTTGGTGTTCCTGTATTTAAATGGTGCTTACTGGAGTCCGATTTATACACGGAAAGAAACACCAACGAAAAGTGGTAAAACAACCGAAAATCCGTTTACGTACATTTTGCTGCTTGACTCGCAATCGAACTTGAATGCAGAAACCACATTTACGTGATTACTCTGTTGGGCACCGTTCTTTAATATTTATGGACCCTTTCAGTGCCTCTGACCTACATTTTGTCCCCTGAAAAATACTCAGAAAAAGTTGTTATGCCGTCTTCGATCAACGATTTCATGGAATTGTGAGGTTAGAACTGAAGGACCAGCGTTGCAGCCTAGAGCAAGAATATGACGAAGCATTTAGCTGCCCGTTTAATAACGGTGTTGCTCAAATAGAAAAGTAGGTCTAATGATTTAAATTTCTTTTACTCGTGTGAACAGGGTTTTCAGCTGTGGCCAATCGAACCCAAATACAGTTACATAATGACTGCACCTCAAACCATGTGCTCAAATTTCTCGAAACAATGACGAAGAGGCAAGGTCATTCTTCTATCTCCCATTAAATGTGATACAAAGTGTATTGTGGGGAGGTAGTTGTTAGAAATTAAAATTAAAATATTAAGGTATATGCATAAAACGATTCATAAAACTAACTCCCTAAGTACAATTTTCACCACTGTCCCTTAACGTTCCCCTCTTCTCCCAGTCTGTCTCCCTGTCCAAGTAAGGATGCTACATCGACAGCAAAACATCGATGTTTTGAAACTTTGATGTTCAAAATTAAAGCATCGATGTTGATAATACTTCGTCCCCAAACCATCGATGTTTTCAGAATTCAGTGTATTTAAACTTTTTTTTTTCCCATTTCTTAAAACTGGTTTAGCAACTAGTGATGCTACATCGGCTCCAATACATGGATGTTTTTTTATAAAACATCAATGTTGTGAAAACATCGACATCGATGTCGCATCCCTACTTTTGAGACCCTTCACCCTTGGCCACTTTGGTCTATTTGGTCTAGTATGTTCAATTTGCTGATTATGAAAATTATGCTACTTGGTTATTTTTTAAATTTTTATAACGGTACTTTTTTCATTTAAAATAAAACCTCGACAACGTAAAAACATCGACACGTATAAACATCGATGTTACAAAAACATCGACCCCAATACATCGATGTTAAATACATCGATGTTTTTCATAAAACCTCGATGTTTTGTAAACATCGACATCGATGTCGCATCCATATGTCCAAGAGGTCACTATATCTTAATACTGTTCAACTCGAGCCATATCATTACTTTGACCTTCCACGGACTCTTTCTTTTGAAATCGAGCGAGCTTTCTTTTGAACCTGTGCGAGATAAAATTCATTGGAAAGACAAAAACTTTCTACCAATGAACTTTCTCGATAGATCTCCTGGTCCAATCATCTTTCTCATAATCCCCACTAGTGAGTGCATTGTAAACTATTCCTCCTTTCACGAGCCCCTTAGAATAAGGAGCTCTTATACCCGCAGTCCCAAATTCTCCACAACCTCCAAGCCTTATGATGTCACTAAGTATCTACACTACCCTACAATAATGGATCGGACAGCAAGATGTGATAGTATATGGGTACGTACACTACGGAACCGGGTGTGGAGCATGTAGCCTAGCTGGTCGCCTACTCGCTTACCGATATGTACATTTGACTAGTGTTTCCATACGGGAGCAAACACTACAGAGCCTGGCGGGTCCTAGATTGGCGCAGTGAGTTAAGCAGGAAGCTGGATGATTTACCAATGCAATTGTTTACAAAGAAGTGTGTGGGTAAACTGAACGATCGCCTCGTTTCGTCTGTTCTTCTTTTAGCGTCAACAGTGAAGTTGTAGAGTTTTCATCTATAAAAGGGGAATACCGGCGAAAGTGTGCGAAAAAATTTAATTTTATGCAAGACTGCGCACAAGCTCAGCTCCTTTGTATTTACTACACGCTTTAATACTTGGTTTCCTTCTAGGCTACATGCGCCCATCAAGGTTCCGTAGTATACGTACCCTAAGGGAAGGAATACCGTCTTTAATAGGAGGATGATCCACCACGTGCTGCAATGACACTATCAACCCTTCTGGGCATACTTTCAACAAGAGTTTGATACACAACTACGGGTATTTGCGTCCATTCCTGCTGCAAGAATGTCGCCAGCTCGGCTGTAGATTTCGGACGGGGTTCCCTGGTCCGTAAGCGTCACTCTAACGCGTCCCACACATGTTCTATGGGGGTTTAGGTCGGGACTCTGAGCAGTTCAGGGAAAACGTTTTACATCCATATCTCGATACCACTGCTTGACAGAGGCTGGAATATGACATGGAGCGTTGTTGTCCTGGAAGTAATATTCGTCCATTCCATACAATTGTCAGTGCGTAGGAAGAACCTGATAGTCCAAAATGTTCATGCAGGCGTCAGCGTTCAATGTACCAGGAACAGCATGGAAAGGTCCCAGGTCATACCACGAAAAACACCCCCAAACAAGTAGTCGGATTTTATGCAAATCCGCTGGCGTTCGGTCCATTATTGTAGGGTAGGGTAGTGTACAAGTTAATTAGATTGGATACAATTAGTTAGTAGTTATTTAAATTAATGTCACACTGAGCAATTCCAAGGGACAACACCACGTTATGGAACCACGGTCAGATGACGAGCTGGCACCCCACTCTCCAAACTTCCACACCATGGTAACGTGAGGACATTGGATGCCACAAAAGATTTAACGTTGTCCAGACCCCTTTGTACAGTGCGGTCTAGGGTTGGATTCAAACTAGCGAATTTCCAGTTGCTAATTCGTTACTCTTCCAACCGGGCTACAACGGTCCCGTAATTGAAGGGAGAATTATAATAAGGACTCTGATTTTGATGACGTAAAAATGAATATTGCATTCAGTCCCCTGATTTAAGAACTCCAAAAAGTTGACGAGATTTTCCATTTTTATTATTGAAATTTAAAGCATTAATGTAGTCAATTTCCTCACAATTGAAATATTTTAGAGTATTTTTCATAAAAATTCATAAACATTCTTTTACTTCAATTAAGTGAAGTGTGGATTTTACTAATTTGTATATTTTAGTTAGGGCCAAAGATAAATTAAATAAATATCAAATAAAAAAATTCTATTTTAAAAAACAAAAATCCAAGCCCGAATTATAAGTGCATTGAAATCTGCGTTTGTCACTTTTACAAGAATGCAGATTTTTGATATTTCCAAAAAAATATGGACACATGATCAGGAAGTACGTCTGTTGCACGAAGTAATAAATTTGTCATTTCGAAAGGTCACTGCTGTCAAAGCTTTTGTCCAGATTGCAGATCAGACAGTTGGATTTTGACGAGTACTCGTAATCATTTCAAAACATTTTTCAACTTTGACATTTGACACGTAGCGCGAAGTTTTAAAATTTTCCCCTCATGACACTTCCTGTTGTGTTTCGTTATCTTAAGTACCCGTTACATCATCGCAGCTTTCAGAAGCAAAGCGTTCAACCGTGAATACAAAATGGAGCATTTGAATAATCTTGTCATAATTCCTCTTAATTGCGTTTCTGATTTCAAAGACCAGACTGTTCACCGTCAAGAATGATGACTTCCTACAGAACGCCTATGACAGATTGGCTGCATTCTAAAAGAGGAACGGATAGAATAAGGAAACACAGGAATGCAGTTGTTACCCTTCGTGCTTTTTGAAGTTGACCTTTGACCTCCTGCGTTCTCTGAACCTGCAATCTTGCAACGACGCAGATTTATCAGTTCCATCTTGTTTTTCCAAAATGTATTTCCGATCAAAATATCGACTTTGCGCCATAAATCCCCTACATCCAATCCAATCCGATCAAAATATCGTTGCAATCAATATTCCTAAGTTAATCATTGTTATCAATATTCCTAAATTAATCGTTATAATCAATATTCCAATCAAATCCGATCAAAATACCGTTGTAATCAATATTCCTTGATTTCACAAACCAGGAGTCTGAGGTACAGAGAAATAGTTAGGGTAGGAGATATTTGAAACACCTACCCTAATAAAACCTCGAATTAAAAAAAATTAAAAAAAAATTAATTTTATACACTTAAAATATAATATAAATAAACTAATTAAACAGTGAAGTTAAAATGGCATTGTTTCATACATTGTATTGTACATACCATTTCCCATAAGTATTTCAGACAAATGGGGAAGGGTATTCTCGAATTTCATCCAATACAACAGAATAGTGTTTGTTTTTCGTTGGTAAAAGTCGATATGTGTCGTGGGATTTAGATATCTGATGTAGAAGGATGTAGAATATGAATCCGTCAAACCATTTACACGAATCAAAAGATATTTTAAGAGTTCTAAAATTATATCGAATCAGCTTGCATTCTGTTGACCCGTGCTTCAAAATTACGTGGTGTTTGTGGCAACTTAGCCATAGATCTTGTGATGATCCCTATGAAAGGGAATTTGAAACGCGCATCTTCCCTAACCGATGGGGGATTCGCCATATTGATTTGGAACGTGGTCGAAGGAAGACTACGTTGTAATGGACCTATCCATTCTCTTTGTTTCATTGTCACTGTGTTAGTGTCCTGTCTTTGTTAATAAATATATGTTAAAATAGAACTGGAATTGGACTTTAATTTGATTTGAACATGTAACCTTATGATGTGCGAACTTTGGACTCGATGTAATAGTTATTACATCATAGTGTTCTCGGGTCTTTCCCTTGGGATTGATCCCGGACCCGGGACGTCAATTGCCCGTTGTATTGCTATAGTACGATGTAAATTAAAATACCTAGTTACCATTCTGTTAACTTCACGTTCTTTTTCAGGATTGAGGCCCCGTACTTTCGGTGTCGGGAAAACCTCGGAGTAGGGAAAAGGGGGTCTATGATGTTATTGGTTAACAGGTTACAACGGGGAAAAATTTGTTTGAGTTAGAAATAGAGGGAAATGATTTGATTGGTTGTGGAAGAATTTTTACTTTGCGAGAAGGTAGTTTACAAGTCGAACCCTAATGATTACGGTGGGCTGTACGTTGAAAAGAGGCGTGCTGTCCCTTACTAATGAGTTAATTAAAAGTTCAGAAAACTACACTGTTTGTCTTCTGAGGTAGTTTCTACGGTTCAATCAACTACAGACAACATTATATGTTTTTACTACAGAAGCAACCAAAAGAATGGAGGTGTGTGGTTTGCCCTTACACCTTCTATTCTGTACATTAATATTTCTCCGAAGCTACATTCGATCCGTAATGGTCCGACATCGATTGAGATATTTTAAAGAAATTGTTATTTTTGTATGACACAATAAGGATTTTTGCGCCGGCATCCTTAGAATAGAATACTTAGGAAAGATTCTATAGTTCAAGAAGGTTAAAATTTTGGTTAGAATGCAGAGAAGGCTGCAGGTTACAGGATGGATATATACGTGTGAAACCCTCAGGTCAAAGGATAAAACTGCGTTCTAACTAGCGAATTTTAGCATGTAATGCAACCGAATTCTTTGTGCCTTCAGAAATAGGCTCGCAAACAGATTATAACAGTTAAACCGCGTTTACAATGGAGTTGCAAACTTCCTCCCCTCCAAACATCGAAACTATTCCGAGAAACGGCACTTATTTTTATCGTCTTGATCCCGTGAGGGGTGGCGATTGGGCGAGATCGCAACTGCAATTTTGTTTTCCACCATATCACACCTCACCCTTTCTCTACCTCTATATCTCTGGTGAGTGTGTGTGGTTCGTTTCATCTACTGGAGAGGGCAACACTTCATAGATATCTTTTCCGTCTATTTATTCTGACATTTCTTGGTTACATAGGAATACATTACAAGTTAGTTTAAGACAGCAGCAGAGAGCCCCTCACGTCCGTTCGCTCCTGTCTCCGTGGGTCGAATCTCTTCTCCCCTTTTTCTCCTCCTGACCCGGGTGACCTTTCACAGACACCCCAGCTAACGTCCCTAGAAGATGTCTCGTCCCCCCTGCCAGACATTCCTCCCTGTGTTGGCCGGAGAACCTCACACACCAGGAGTCGGTAAAGATGAAAGGGTTGCAACTTTTGGGGGACATTTTTCCGAGACGACATTTGGGATGCAAATGCTTCCCGATTTCGCCCCCTTTCGATATTGCTTGACAATCACCGTTCAAGGGTATAAGGAAATGACCAGAATTATTGGATTAGGGTCTGTTTTGCACAAATTGTAAATTGGGTTGTTCGATTCAAAATAAGTAGCGTACCGTCATCATCTGAAAGTGGCATCTGCAATGTGTTATCTGATGACATTTGTCTATCCAATCTCCAGGAGGTTTAAGAAAGTCGCAAAACAGTGAAGAGATAAAATGATTCGATGATAAATTCATCTTTACTCCATCTTATTTCGACTCTTTGGAGTGCATGGGATCCCATTGGGGGTCATGGATCGTCCCTAGTAATTTTGTTTAAATTAACGTCGTACTAGGGCAACACAACGGGCTATTGACGACTGTCCCGGATATAGAGTCCAACACCTTAACCAGTGGTCGACCCTGAGTATTATTTCTGTGCTCAGATGGCAAAATGGTATGTCACTATTTTAATTTTTCGTGACAGCAATTTTAAGATTCAAGATTCAACATGTGGTTCTGTGGGTTTTGATTTATTACAATTTTCACACCTTTGTTTACTCCCCATCAACAGAAAGAAAAAGACTTTTTGCTACCTTTAAACACTTTAACAAAAAAGACTTCAGGATGTAACTCAACATGGATGGATAGATTCAAACGTTTCGCTTGTCGTTCAAACAATATGAGGTAAAAACTGATGTCGCCATCCCTTATTTCATATCGTTGCATTATTTTAGTAATCATGCAAATACTAGAACTTTCATTATCGCTTCTCTTTTCGCATTCGTTTCATATGTTACCGTTTTCTATTCTTAATTTTTCTAGATCGAACTGTTTTTATAATTCGTGTTCGATTAACTTTTGGTTTTTCTTTTCTGGTACTAACTATCGTATTTAACAAATTACGCGTCAATTCCTCATCACAGTCCTTACTTTTCGTATATAATTAATTCTTTAATTTAAACAACAACTGCGTGATCAGGTAATTCTTTACTTAATTCTTCCGCTAAAGAAATTAAATCTACCTTTTTCGATTTTGAAAAAATGCCATTTTTCTACACACTATTTCCATGTTCCTTAAAATTTAACACATAAAATCTGTGCTCAGATGGCAAAATGTTATAAGTCACTTTTTTTTTTTAAATTTTTCTGACCGCAATTTTAAGATTTAAGATTCAACGTGTGGTTCGGTGGTTTTTGACTTATTACAATTTTCCCACCTTTGTTTACTTATGAACTGAAAGAAAAAGACTTGCGACATTTTGCCACCTTCAAACCAGACTCCAGGATGGGACTTACTCAACTTTTTGGGAAAAGTGATTTATAACATTTTGCCATCTGAGCACAGATTTGATGCGGTAATCAAAGAGTAACTTACCTATGAGCATGGGGAAGAGTAGCTGTCCCACCCCTACAAAGAAGTGGGCCAGCCCCACGGCGACGGCCAGCCTCTCCAGTCCCAGGTACTCCCGCATCAGGACGGGGATGTTGGTCATGACGCATCCGTTGAACACCCCCATGCACACGGAGACGCCCAAGAAGAAGGCGTGCGTGTCGCAGGTGGGCAGGTAGAGCAGCAGGCCCCCCATGACCCCGAAGCAGACCACCACAGTGTACTTCCTCTGCACGCACTTGAAGTCCGAGAGCCACCCCAGGCAGACGGCCCCGAACAGGTCTCCCACGGAGAAGGCGGAGACCAGGAACACCGCGTCCGCCTCCCCGACTGAGCGGTCCCGCGCAAAGTCCACGATGACCGTCAGGTAGGCGATGAAGTTGACCACGTTGCAGCCGAAGGTGACGCAGATGGCCAGGTAGAGGGGGCTGCTCAGGATCTGGGCGGTGTGCCGGAACTGACCGAACACGCCGTCCTCCCGCTGCTTCATCTTCTGGAAGAGGGTGACGGGTCCGTAGCGGGCCGGCTCGCTCGGGGGCAGGAGCCTGTAGTCGCCGTTCTGCTGAGGGGCGTTCGGCGGTTTCGGGTCGTCCGTCTTTGGCATGATGATGACCTGGTGCTTGGAGATGTCGCCTGTCGTTTCGTCTCGGACGAGGAGGGATTCGGTGGCTGGAGTGTCTTCGCCAGGCTGCAGGAGAAGAGAAAAAAACAAAACGATCAGTTCTCTGACAACATGGCTTCAAAAGCAGTGGGTATCGGAATAGCAATAGTTGGGGTGCAGTTCGAAAGATGAAACTGTCCTAATCTTGAATACGTGTCGGAAACAACAGGAATCTATATATACTCTACCCTACAATAATGGACCGGACAGCAAGATGTGATAGTATAAGGGAAAGAACACATGCTTTAATAGGGGGATGGTCCCACACCTGTTGCAATGACACTAGCGACCTTTCATGGCATGCTTTCAACAAGGTTTGGATACACAGCTATGGGTATTTGTGTCCACTCCTGCTGCAAGAACGTCGCCAGCTCAGCTGCAGCTCATATTGCGGAAGGGGTTCCTTGGTCCGTAAGCGTCGCTCTAACGCGTCCCACACATGTTCTATGGGGTTTAGGTCTGGACTCTGAGAGGGCCAGGGAAGACGTTTTACATCCCTATATCGATACCACTGCTTGACAGAGGCTGAAACATTACACGGAGCGGTGCCTTCCTGGAAATAACATTCGTCCATTTCATACAATTTCCAGAGCCTAGGAAGAACCTGATGGTTCAAAATGTTCATGTAGGCGCCGGCGTTCAATTGACCAGGAACAACGTGGCAAAGGTCTCAGGCCATACTACGAAAAACACCCCAAACAAGTAATCGGATTTTATGCAAATTTTCGCTGGCGTCCGGATTATTATTGTAGGGTAGTGTTTAAAAAAAGGATGTGGTGTATATTCTCTAGAAATCCACACCGTTTGACCCATCCATACCCAATTGGGTTCACATATACTTTAAAACACTGCGGAAAACATAGGCTATTACTTTCCCGTCTTCAGACCCATCTGTAGCCATGACAATTGGCACACAGGTAATCCTAAAAGTGCCACTCGAAGCCCCAATTTTAAAATCTAAAGTTTGTTTTTCTGCAATAAATGGACACGGACAAGGAAACACCTTCTACAGGGTTTGGGTATTTAAAAAAACACCGCGAATTGTTGTTGTAGAAAACATGTTCTGCTGGGTTTCTGTATTTGAGTTAACACGGAAATGTCGCAGTCATATTTTAGCAGTCGTGGTCATACTTTAAAACCGAGTTACTTCGGGTTATTCAGCTATTGGAAATAAACAACATTAGAATGGGTGTCTAGAAGAATTGCGTGTTTTACAAATCTTGCATATCCGTTTTTTTTTTTTTTTTTTTTTTTTTTGGACCAAGGGCCGATGTGTTGTTGCTGAATAACATAAAACATAAAGAGGTTAGATAAAATTTAGGTTTATTAGTATTGAAAATGGGCGTAAGTTAAATTAGAGGCTAAGCGTTTTCTCATAGAAAAGGCTCGCTCTTTTAGGTATCTCCAGTAAAAATTTTAAAATGTAATGTACGCAATGTAACATAATTCTAAATGCACCTATAAACTATCAAATAACTGCATTTAATATCCCCTCAAATAGTATGAAATTGGAATTATTTAATTCTAAAAGTACCGATAAACTGAAATAACTTCATTTAATAACCCCCTCAAATGGTATAAATTGGAATAATATAGAAAATTGGAATTATTTCATTCTAAAAATACCTATAAACTGTCAAATAACTTTATTCAACATCCCTAAAATAATATAGGAAATAGGACTTATTTAGATACAGTAGAATTTCGATTATCCGGATAATTGGATAATTCACAAAAAAATATGATTTTTTTTGTAAAGAAAAAAGAATTTTGCTGTAGTAAGTAAGGTATGACTATGAAAACAATTTTGTTTAAATTTTGTTCTTACATACTGTATTAAAATGTATAATTGCTTAAACATGTCGGACAAAGTCATTTCCATACAGCCAAGTCTCGCTTGGCGATGAGTAGCTGTAGATGGTCGTGCTCAGGCTCCAGCTTCATCCATTTAGCGTTGTGTCAAGGCACTCAATTGGAATCCAGGGTCAGAAGAATCATCAACCAATCGCCTTACGTCCTCTGCACTGCACTCGGAACATCCACGAATTTTCACTAGGATGTAAATTATGTCCCCAATTGACACTTCGTCCTCTTCGTTTCTATCCATTCACCGATAAAAACTTTTAAAATGCGGATTTTGCTTTTTTTTTTCTGAAAGCGATCCGGATAACTAAAGTTACGGTAATTGGAGTTCTACTGTAACTGCCTTTAACATCCCCTCAAATAGTATAGAGGAAACGTTCTCCATTTTACTGTACAGCTTTTATCCTCCTCAACTACTTGGAACGACGTAGCTGAGTGCTTGGTTCACGAACCCAAGCATCCAATTTCGGATCCCCTCTTCATTCTTACAGAAATCTGAATGGAATTGAAACATTCTGTGTTTGTCGAATGATTGGAGCAGTTAGCCGTGTTTACACCGGAGTTACAAAATTCTCCCCCTCTAAACGTCGAAGCTATTCCGAGAAACGGCACACATTTTATCTTCAAGATCTCGTGTTGATTTCACGAGTTTGCAACTCCAATTTTGTTTTCCACCAGAAGTCGGTAAAGATCAAAGTATTGCAATTTTTTGGGGACATTTCTCCGAGACGACATTTGAGATTAAAATGCTCCCCTATTTCGTCCGCTTTCGGTATTGCTTGACAATCACCGCTCCCCTCTGCCCTTCGGCCCACCCGTGGTCGCTCACGCCGTCTTTTGTTCGAGCATTGTGACATTTTGCCCACATCGCTTGCCTCGTCTCCTGCCAAACTGTCAGTGAGTGACCTATTCGATTAAAATAGCGTGATGAATGGTGATCACTCTTCTTTAGAAAGGGGTGAGGAAAGTGCTCACCCCTTGGTGTTGCCGATAAATCGACAAAGCGTTGACACGGTAGTGGATTGAAAAAAGGTCAGCATAGTGGAACTTAAAACGTCCTCGCTTCAAAAAGGGGGAGAAAAATAGTTGCAGCTCCCCTGTGTAAATGCGACTTTAGGCGATGAATATCCACACCGACAATTTTTGTTCTGTAAAAGACTTAAATTCCTCCAAAATATTGGAGTCACAAGACCAGTAAGCTATAAGAGACAGCGATGATTTATACTAGGTGATGTGTGATACACGGGTATGTGTGATATACGGGTATGTGTGATAAACTGGGATATGTGACATACTAGGAGATATGATATGGGGCTCGATATATGATATACTGGGCGCAGCATGGCGGATGCTTTACCTCGCCTTTATATGGAAGGCCTAACACATACCATCATCCCCCACTCCAACCTTAAATAATAATGTCTTCCTATTGTTTTGCATTTGAAACAACTTTCTCTTCAATCGAAGTAATTTTTTCCGAAAAAGTCAATTTACATGTAAAAAATCTAGAAAAATGAACTGCTAAATTATTTTTTTTCGCCTACTCCCCGGGCGATGTGGAGACCCTACGCAAACCAGCACTAAGGTAGAGAATAACTCACTAATAAAGTCAGCAGTTATGTACCAGAGGCACCTATCTACTTGCGAAGCGACGAAATCTTTGCCCTTCAAGTGGCTTCGATGAGACACGTTGTCCAAGATATGATCAATTTTGTTGATACACGATATTTCGTCATCCAGATATCACCCATTTATTCCGATGACGAGGTAACTTCTTTTCCTAATGACCAGCTACCTCATCCGTCATGATCCGGCCACTTTTGCTAACGACCCGATAACTCGGCAAGACAATCTCCAGACCGATTAAAAATTTATTGGTTGGGTTTTGTCTTACGGCGCAACACTCACATTTGGCCAAGCTGCGCCAAACAAGAGACATATAATGTCAAGTAATTGGAAAAAGAAAGGATGGAAGAAAAAGATTGCTGGGGCATCCAGGGATCCCAGGGGGAAAGAATAGATCACTAGAGTATCTAGGGTTCGTGAAGCCCGTACACACCTGAAGATGTGCACCCGAGGGGTATAGGAGGGTTATAGAACGTATTTGTTTCATAGTCGCTGTCAATTTATGGAGCCAACGCTAAAAAAAGAGACGGAGGCTTTTTCGGTTGTGGCCCGCCATTTCCAAAAATATAGTAACTCTACAGTAAAACGATGTACCATCGACGAATTGAATGAATGAAAAATAAACGAAGTTACCAAACAGAATACGGCTGCCTTTAATGTGTCGTTCACTAATAATAGAAATCTCTAGATTCCAGAAGGAAGGAACCACCTGATTCCAAAAGAAGGAACCTGCATGTCCCGATGCCTTACTTCAACCTGGCGGTCACCCTATATAAAGGTATGTCCGTATTTCTATCCGATACCGATTGAGAACTCCACTTATTCCGATCGATCCTGAGATCAAAATTGGATATAATAACCAGTACATATATTTTGTTTCAAAGTATACTTTTTTTACACCAAGTAAGCGAAATAAACACGCTTTCTTCGATAGAATATTTATTGCAAACGGCGCGAAATGAGTTCGTGCGTCATTTCAAGTTAATGTGTGCATAGTCGGTGCCGCATGCTGAAAAACCGGATGTGTGCACCGGGCCTAATCTCGTCGTCATTCAAAAATCGGAATGGTATGGTATTTAAATTAACGTCGCATTGGAGCATCGTGACGTGTCATTGCTTACCTCAGTGGACCCGATTCCGTTGAGGGCCTTCGGCTCCAAGATGGCCAGCTTCCCGTTGAACCTCTTCTTCTCCTCCACGGGGGGTGCGGGGGGAGACTTGGCCATGAATGCGGGGATCAGGCCGTTCAGGATGAGTGCCCCCAGCAGCAGGAAGCAGCCCTTGAATCCGTAGGTGTTGAGCAGGTACTCGATGAGGGGCGGCAGGGCGAAGGACCCGACGGACGCCCCTGCGTAGGCGATGCCCGTGGCTGTGGCTTTTTGGTGCTTGAAGTGCTGATGAATGAGGACGGGATTCAGGGTAACGATCAGCCCGTTGCCGATACCTGTAAAGAGAATGTCACACCTGTTCAGTTCTTTCAGCGAGCTCAGAATTTCATGGGAACGATCCTTGCATCCAAAGGGAATATGAAGTAGAGTGAAGCATGCAAAGCTTTTATGTACCCAGGATCATTTGGCCAAACCTAGTAGGAACGTGAACTTTAAATCCGTCACTAATTAATTTATTTAGGTTTCCTCTGCTGGGTGCAACCTAACATTTATCATGTGACCAGCTATATAACACGGCGTTGCTCGGGTTTCAAATAGGACAGCGACATTTCCCGGTGTTAACTCAAATTCACAAACCATGTAGAACGTGTTTCCTTATCTATGTCCAATTATTGCAGAAAAACAAACTTTACATTTTAAAATTGGGGCTTCGCGGGGCACTTTTAGGGCTACCGGTGTGCCAATTTCCATGACTACAGATGGGTCTGAAGACAGGAAATATATATATACACACAACACAGGGAAATGTCTCGGTCCTATTTTAGCTGTCGCGGTCATACTTGAAACTCAAACAACGCCGTGTTATTCATCTAGTGTGATCTATAAAGGATTTACAAGAGGATGGATAATTATGAAGTGGTCTAATTACAAGAAAGAATCTGAAAGGAAATTAAGTGCGATAGTTCACAAAAGCTTTGGGTCTATTTTTCATTTACTGGATGACGATAGTCGTACCTAGGGATTTGAACTATAGTTTTGCATTTAGATCAATACCATTAGTATAAAAATGTGCGCTGATTTTGCTGAAGGATTCTCAGAGGTCCAAGATGCTAAGGTCTCTGATTATTTTGAAGGTTGAATTTTTAGAAGATGTGGGTTTCCTCAGCACTTCTTTCACTTCCATCCCCTCGCAGCAGATGAGTGCCACTTGTTGTGATTGTTTGCAATATGAGGAGTGAAACTCACCCCTGAAGAGCCCGAAGAACAGGATGAGGTACATGAGGGAAGGAGTGAAGAAGCAGAGTGCGATGGCGATGGCAGAGATGAGCACTCCGCTCACGAGGATGCTTCGAATGGTGAAGTAATGCGTCAGAAATCCCGCCAGGGGGCCTGAAAGACAGAAAAACAATGCAATCACGTCAATGCACTAACCAAAGTCTCTTCTTATACCTATGAAAGGAAATGTGAAAGGTTTTCGTGTTGTTAAAGTATCCAAATACGTTAAAAATGACATTTTTGACCAAAAATTCCAAATATTTATTTTATCATATTTGATAGAGTATTTATTTGACTTTCCAAAAAAATACTTAATTTTTTCTCTAAGTTCATTAGTTGCAGGGATATTAAGATTTTAATCAAGGCGGGAAAACCGGAAGTAGGAATGGAAAACACCGGAAATGGCCGTTAAAACATCCAAAATCTGTCAAAATTAAAATTTTTTTTTTTTAAATACAATTTTAGAAAGTTTTCTTAAATGTTTAAATGGTTTCCCTTTTGGAAATAGTATGGATATTTTTAAAGAGAAGTGAAGAACAAAATTGTTTACTCAAACAGTAAACGCGAAAGAGAGCAAACGAATACACTTCAAACTATTTTTGAGTCTAAATTAATTTTTCTGCATTATTTCACTTCAAATCTTGTAACGCAAAAAGTTATGCATGGATTCTCGTAAAATTGTGAGAACTTGTTCTTTATGATGTTGTCTAGAGAATGAAGTAGAATAGGCTGAGTCGAAAAGTTTTTAAATTGTCGCCATTTATTTAAGAACAAGGACTGTAACACAATCGAAAATCTTGTATTAATTTTCGATCGGTTGTAAAATTGTTATTTATTTAAATATCCTTTTGATTGCAGTTCATTCGCTAGAAAAATACGTGTAGTTTATTTTGGTAGCATCATTTTTCAAATGGATTGAATAGATTTTCATGTAGCACATTTGAAGTTCTGTAACATTTCTTTAACCTCTTGGACGTGCTCGGATACCTTAATGCAGTTTGCAACTTGCTACTTTCACTGTGATAATCCTCTCCATCTATGTAGAACCCCGTTTGGGTACATTAAAATAATAAGTATATCACGTAGGCAGCGTAACAAGATAAACAATCTGAATAAAAATGCAGTTCTGTAGAAACGGAGATAGAAAGGAGGTATTTTAATTAACGTCACACTGGAACAACGTAGGCTATTGGTAGGTTCGGGATCAATCCCGAAGGGAAAGATTAGAGGACAACTTCACATAATTTTGAATCACGGTCAGATGACGAGTTGACATTTGAGCTGAGGAAACAAAGGAGAAAATTTTAATTTTTAAGCAAATGGGAAGATTGCAATTTTATTATTTTAACAATTATTTATTGCCACTTTTTAAATTCCCTTGATACTTCCATAATTTATAAAATAGTATTTTCATAATGATTATGCATTTTATTACAGCAACACTCACAAAATTATTATAAATAATGTACATTTATTGATTTATTAATGCGATTCTCAAATGTGCTAACAAAAACCGACTTGTCCTTTTTGGCTTCGGATTCCGAGATTGGATTTAAGATCTGTACTTTCTGTTTATACAGTTCAACTATTACAATCAAAGCGAAATATTTCCCTTCTACGAAAATACTTATCTGCTCATTGTGTGTATGGTTTAAGGTGGAAATGTCTTTTAGCCTTGTTTCTAAAAGAAATCCTATTTTGAACTGGATTGAACTTGTACGAGCATGATGCTACGGTCTATTTCCTTTGAGTCTTGTGGTCATGTATAATCATCTTGCACGATTACATGGTTTTCCGTCTGTTTTGAAATGGAAAGATTATTAAAGAATACCCCTACATGTATACGATCTTGTCCATTGAAAAGAACACCATGAGTTAAAGAGCGGTCTTGTGCTCTCTGAATCCTTTCAGAGCATCACCATCATTAATCGCATCTCAATATCCGTTCTTGTGAAACTCAGGTTGTATAAATGGAACACCGATTGTGTGGAAATAATGAAAGCAGACAGTTCTGAATTTTGGTTCGTTTAGAAGTTCTATGACCTCAACTGTCAAGATAAACAGGCAGGTAGTTAACTAACGGCACACTGGAGTCACGCAACGGAATAGGGTCCGGGTAATTTTAGTTAATTTCGTACTAGAGCAACACAACGGGCTATTGACGACGGTCCGGGATCAATCCCTAAAGCGAAAGATCCAAGGACAACACCTCTTCATTTTGAACCACCGTCATATGACAAAGCAACACCTGAGCTGACACCCCACTCTCCAAATTTCCACACCCACCCAACGTGAGGACTTTCGGACACGACAGATTTAAGGTGCACCAGCCGCCTCTACACCCTACGCTTACAAACATCCATGCCCGGACCCGGATTCGAACCAGGAACCTTCCGATCTAGAGGCTAGGCTAGGGTCCGGGATCAATTGCAAAGGGAAAACTCAAAGGACAACGCTTTGAATTTTGTCAACACCTGAGCTGGTACCCCACTCTACAAACTTCCTCACCACTCCAAAGTGAGAACATTGAAGGCCACTACGGATGAAACGTGCACAACCACCCTTTTCACACGACGGTCTTTGGTTAGAAATAGGGTCTAAGAGGAGACATTTCAGCTACAATTGTAAAAATATATTTTTAATGCTACTAGTTCACAAGTGTTTCGGTTATGGCGGTCTTTATTTTAGAAATTTTTAATTCTAGGTATATACACTACCCCACAATAATGTACCGGACGCCAGCAGATTTACATAAGATCCGACTACTTGTTTTGGGGTGTGTTTCATGGTAAGGTCTGGGACCTTTGCATGTTTTTCCTTGTCAATTGAACGCCGATGCCTACATGAACATTTTGGACAATCACGTCCTTCCTACGCTCTGGCAATTTTATGGAACGGATGAATGTTACTTCCAGGACTACAACCGTCCATGTCACATTGCAGCGTCTGTCAAGCAGTGGTATCAAGATATGGATGTAAAACGTCTTACCTGACCCGCTCAGAGTCCCGACCTAAACCCCATAGAACATGTGTGGAACGAGTGAGAGCGCTTACGGACCAGGGAAACACGTCCTAAATCTACAGCTGAGTGGGCGACATTCTTGCAGCAGGAATGGGCACAAATACTCATAGCTGTGTTTCAAAACCTTGTTGAAAGTATGCCCAGAAGGGTTGCTAGTGTCATTGCAGCACGTGGGGGACCATCCCCCCTATTAAAGCATGTATTCTTTCCCTTATACCATCACATCTTGTTGTCCGGTCCATTGTTGCAGTGCAGTGTACTCGGAGTTAACAACAAAAACAAATAAATGTCCCATAAACTTCGAAAGAAATTTCAATTCAATTAGTTCCGAAACAAGCTTTACACATTTTCCTTTTTGGGAACGTGGTCATAATTTACCAATCACGTGAACGAGCGATGATTGTCCCGTTCAATGGCATCAGAGACGAAATTCACACTCCCCACTCCCAAGACTTAATCATGTTTTCAACTGATCAAGGCTGACGGATCCACCTTTGAAACGAATACTTTTTTGCTTCATACTTTTAACTTGTAAACTTTAAAAGGCCGCAGAGTCATAACGTTTTAACCGAAAGGGAATAAATCAGCTTAAAGAACCGACCCGTCAAAAATGCTGATTGCGAAACCAAAAAACACCGATCCAATAGATTAGAATGAGATTCGACGAGCCTTTCTGCTCGTAAACAGATCGGAAGACATGTTTATTTACAGAAGTAGGCGGAATTACCCCAACACACAAAACATTCGGCAAGACCGGGTAATTGCCATTCACGTGGGGTGATGGATGATCCGGTCCGATACCCAAAACACCCCTAAAAAGAACACGGTGAGCAGACGGAAAAAGCTCCTTTGCCACACTCCTCACGTAACGGCTCTCTTACCCTTGATCTTAATTCGCGGAATACTGGAGTAAAAACTGCTTATTTTAACGCTCTCTTCTTAGTGGGAAGTGTGTTTCGGCGCTGACGGGAATACTAATGTCTCCGGGGAAGAAAGTCTCCTTGAGCAGCGATCCTTCATCTGGATGTATGGCATCAGGGCGACTGGCCTTCCCTCCATCAACCACTGAGCCGTTTTGTTTGTGGCCATCCGAACACGTGAGCGCACCGTGGGCCGATGTGCAGTACACTTCTCTTTTTATCGTTTGCTGGGGGATCATTTGCAATTCAGATGGCATACGATCGCCAGACTGCGACTCCCTTCTCGAGGCAACAAGGCGGAGACCGCGTTTGAGCACCGGGAACGGGTTGAATCCGCTTCCAGCCGAATCGAATAAGTGAAGGAATATGTCACCCATCTGCTGCAGGTTACGCAGTGACAAACTTTGTTGGGGAGGTATTTTTAATCAACGTCGCTCTGCAGCAACACAACGGGCTATTGACGACGGTCCGGGTTCAACCACCGAAGGGGAAGTTCGAGGACAACACCACGAAAAAGCTTCGGAGTCGGGGGTCTGGCAATTTGGTAATTTTTAATCAACGTCGTACAAGAGCAACACAATGGGCTATTGACGGTCTGGGATGCATATTACCAACCTTTACCTGGAATAGAAGATATGGGGAAATTTTAAGCCCACTGATTCGTTGCTATCTCTCCGAGATCTATGACGTCACTCACCCATAGTGCGCACTCCGCATGTGTGAAAAGTATCACTATTTACTTGCAACGTTTGCGAAAAAAAAAGTTGAAACTGCTTCGACCGAATATAGAAAACTAATAAAAAAGAAAGCGATAGCTTTAAGATGATTACCAAGCGACAGTTCAACGGCTGGTGCCATGTACTCGTAATTGGATCGTAACTGTTTTGTGTTTAGTTTTAATTCCATTATAGATTCTACACGTTTGATTAAAAAATAATCCATTTTCGAACTTTAAAGGACACTTGGGACCTTGAACAGAATAGAAGGTGGAAACAGAGGTGTTTTTCGTTATTACTGGGGATCTGTTGTATAGATTCGTTATTTATGTTGGCAGAGGTTTTGCCACCGGCTTTCAGTTCAAGTAGAAGCTACCGAGTAATGAGTAATTACAGAGTCAGCGTGAAGCATCGCCATTAATGATGATGTCACGTTGTGACGTCATAGTCGACAGTTCGAAACCAACGAATCAGCGGGCTTAAAATTTCCCCATGTCTTCTATTCCAGGTAAAGGTTGTTAATATGCGTCCGGGATCAATTCCTTAAGGGAAAGATCCGAGGACAACACCATGTTATTTTGAATCACGGTCAGATGACGAGGCATCACCTGAGCTGGCACCCCCACTCCAAACTTCCACACCACCCCAACGTTCGACCAATGACAGATTTAAGGTGCCTCTACACCATCCGCTTACAAACATCCATACACTTACCCGGATTGGAACCAGGAACCTTCCGAGTCGGGGATCTGGAGTGAGGTTACATGGGTGGACTTCTTCAAGGTAGACGACCTTGGCGAAGTTCATTCGCACAAAAGGTGGTTAAGTTGGGAAAGAAAAATCTAATCTGACACACACAAAATCATTTGGCCGTCGCCAAAGTGTTGTTTCCGGTATCGAGCGATTTTAACTCTGAGCCCAAAACCACATTAAAGACGTCAATTGTGGGAACGCATTGCTTGCGTTTGACCTACACCCCCTTAATTTAACGAATAGACTCGCCCAAAACCACGTGACTCGATTGCCAATTCCCGAGCTAGTCTATAGGCATTTTCGAAATATACTGGGCGGATTCACCAGTTTGGATAAACGAGTGCATGAATTATAAATTTCTCTCGGCACAAATGAACTGTTTTCTGTCAAAAGCATTTCTATGAAAATAATAGAGTAGGGTCTTTTCAGATGACACTACGGACCGCTTCACCTTCGACTCTTTCTTCCGCTGTACAAAATTACGTGGCGTTGTCCTCGGATCTTTCCCATAGGGTACTGATCCCGGATCGTCGTCAATAGCCGTTGTGTTGCTCTAGTACGACGTTAATTAAAGATGACTAAATTATCGACTCTTTCTTTGCCGACCAACCGGTCTGGTGGTTAAGGTGTCAGCCTCTAGATAGGAAGGCTCCTAGTTCAAATCCGGGTCAGTGCATTGATATTTGTATGAGTATGATGCAGGGGTGGCTGTAGAACTTTAAATCTGTCGTGGCCGAAAGTCCTCACGTTGGGTTGGTGTGGAGAATGGTGTGACAGCTCATGTGTTGCATCGTCATCTGACCGTGGTTCAAAATTACGTGGTGTTGTCCTCGGATCATTCCCTTAGAGGATTGATCACGGACCGTCGTCAATGGCCGTTGAGTTGTTCTAGTACGACGTTAATTTAAAAAAATTACCAAATCGACTCTTTCTTCAATGCATATCAACACTGTAGCTGATTCCAAGCAAAGCTCAACAAGTGTGATTGCTCAAGATATTTGCATTTGCTATGAAAGAAACTGAACATTATTTTGAAAGGACGTAAGTTCCAGGCCCAGACGGTTTTGAAATCGATTGCTTTATAGCATAAGTCGACAGTCTTGATTGCTTCGCTTTGCAGAAACTGGTTTTAGAAGACGAAACGATTCCCGAACATCAAACAGTGCTCTGAGTGAAAAGCAAAATATCTTGTTGCGATGCAGTAGTAGCAGACACTGATGGAAAATCCAGACGCATTGCGTATCTATCCACTATAAACTAAAACGTAAATTATCCTTCAGTCGTTTCACGAATTATTCGTCCGGTATTCCCACAAACTGTCAAGATTTTATTTGCATTTCCAATTCAGTATATGGTTTACATATACATTTTACAGTCGAACTCCGCTATAGTAAACCCGGGACAGAGTGAACTCTAGGTTATAGCGCACGTTTTCACTGCTTCTGACTGAACTTCTGTTTAACTAATGTTATTTTAAACGCTTCGAGCGAACTCACGAGAAAATGTAAGTTCGCTTAGAGTAAACTGAATATTTCCTTCCACAGAAATTTTTCCTGATTTTCAAAGGTAGTTCTAATTACAGGGAGTCCCAAAAAGATCAGCCGACCAACCGGTATAGTGGTTAAAGTGTTAGCCTCTAGATCGGAAGGTTCCTGGTTCGAATCCGGGTCCGGGCATGGATGTTTGTAAACGTATGGTGTAGAGGCGGCTGGTGCACCTTAAATATGTCGTGGCCGAAAGTCCTCACGTTGGGTTGGCGTGGAAGTTTGGAGAGTGGGGTGCCAGCTCAGGTGTTGCTTCGTCATCTGACCGTGGTTCAAAATGACGAAGTGTTGTCCTCGGATCTTTCCCTTAAGGGACTGTTCCCGGACCGTCGTCAATAGCCCGTTGTGTTGCTCTAGTACGACGTTAACTAAAATTACCATTACCATTACCCAAAAAGATCAGTACAACTTCAAAAATTTATTTAAAAAAAGAATAGGCCTACAGCAAAACTAGTTGCAACAATCGATAGAATAACTCAAAAAGTTTTTTTCTACAGTATGTTTCTGATTATAGATAGCGCTGCACAGCACGCAAACGATTATTAAAGAATTCAGTTATTCAAAATGGCGGATCCCGTGAAGAAAGCTCAATGTGTCGAGTGGATGGCCCCATAGCATTGGCCGCCTCGGTGTCTTGATATTATTCCACTTGATTTTTTCTTTTGGGGTTATGTATAAGATGCTGTGTACCGAACAAAAGTTAACAGTGTCGTAGAATTGAAACAAAAAAAGATCCAAACAGCTGTAGCTACTGTTGATGTTAGCATGCTGAAACGTTCGTGGATTGAATTAGAATATCGTCTTGATATTCTTCGTGCTACGAAAGGATCTCATGTGGAAATTTACTAAGGTAGAAGAAAAAAACTTTTTGAGCTATTCTATCTATTGTTGTAATTAGTTTTGCTGTAGGCGTATTCTTTTCTTTTTTTAAATACATTTTTGAAGTTGTACTGGTCTTTTGGGGACACCCTGTACTTTTTTCTACGGAAAATGTGGACAAATGAACTATGGAATCTTTAGTAATCGTCGATAAAAAAAAAAGGATGAACTGTACTTAAAAATCGAAAGTACCCAATCCAAACGAACGAAGGAGATAATTACTTTTTAAATAAGGAGTAAAAATAAAAGTAGGTCTAACTACTGAATTTTTTATTTCTAACTAGCTACAGCTTGACTAGCCCGGCGTTGCCCGTGGTGTTCCAAACCAACCTCACGAGCAACGCCGTGATGTAAGATCTGTAAAATCAGTAATCTGTTGTAAAATTTTCCGCAGATTTCAAATCCTTTGAAATTTTTAACTTATCTTTAGCGATTCCAATTTTACGAAAAAAAACTAACAATGTCAGTCAAAATGTTTTTTTTTTTTTTTTTTGCTGTCCGCTGAAATTGAAAAGGGCAGGAAAGGTAATCTATTTTTTTAATGCAAAGGGGAAGAAATGCAATCTCTTTATTTTTGGAAAGCGAAAGTTCACGTGACGTCACAATCTCTTGCGAAAATATAAAAGATTCTCTCCCATTCTAGACGAGAGATGAAAAAAACTTGCCATGATTCCAAAGGCTGACGTCAAGGTGACATGAGGTCGAAAAGTCTAAATTTTGATGCTTCTTCATTCCGCGAAAAAAGGCCGAACGGTGAAAAAAACTATTAAATTCATTTTTAAATGTTGTAGGTTCAATTTTAAAATTCTTTGCGACCCTAAAATTGCAAAAAATGTCGACTACCTGTGTGTCAAATCTCACTACTGAAGGTGCCATAGATTGGTCAGGAATTTGAGTGCAAGAACACTTCGACAAACACTTCCTTTTATAATATTCGAGATAAACATGATAAAAATTGTTTAGTTAAGTATTTAATAATTGATTTTCGTAAATTGTGTCAAAAAACCACCATCAAATGCTAAGAAATATTTCTGTGTCAACACAATTGGATTGAGTGAACCATCGGTTTTTGTGAACTTTCTATTGTGTCCGGTGACGGTTCACTATAACTGGGTTCGGCCGACCATCCGGTCTGGCGGTTAAGGTGTTAGCCTCTAGATCGAAAGGTTCCTGGTTCGAATCCGGGTCAGGGCATGGATGTTCGTCCTCAAATGAAAGTTGTCACGTTGGGTTGGTGTGGAAGTTTTGAAAGTTTGAAGAGTGGAGTGGAAGCTCAGATGTTGCCTCGTCATCTGACATTGGTAACTAGTTGAATAGAACGGGGTTCGACTCTATTTAAAGGTTAGATTCAAAAAACTATATGCTTTTTTTCGGGTAGATGACATTTTAAATAACTTAATTGGTACCATAATATAAATTGCGTCAACGTTTAATTTGTAATGCATACTATGAAATACACAGGAGAGTTTGAAATTCTTGAATGGATTCTATTCGCATGGCCAGTGGAGTAGTCTTTCGAAATAAATTGAGTCTCATTGTATCGGGGAGTAGCGGTAGTCAGGCCGGAAGAGTAACGGATTGCGTGTTCGAGACCCAACCCAAGACCGTCTAAAATGAGGGGGGGGGTCAAACCACTACCCGCTGTGTTGCTCTAGTTCAAATTAAATTACCTAGCCGACAACGCATCAGCTTAAAAATTCATACCTATAAGAACGCTGTCATTTAAAAATAAATAGATCTTCAGAAGGGAAGTACACTACCCTGCAATAATGGACCGGACATCAAGATGTGATGGTATAATACATGCTTTATATTAGGGGGGTGGTCCCCCACGTGCTGCAATGACATAGCAACCCTTCTGGGCATACTTTCAACAAGGTTTCGATACACAGCTATGGGTATTTGTATCCATTCACGCTGCAAGAATATCGCCAGCTCATCTTTAAATATCGGACGTGGTTCCCCGGTCCGTAAGCGTTGCTCTAACGCGTCCCACACATGTTCTATGGGGGTTTAGGTCGGGACTCTGAGCAGGCCAGGGAAGACGTTTCACATCCCTATCTTGATACCACTGCTTGTAAGAGGCTGCAACATGACACGGAGCGTTGTTATAGTGGAAGTAACATTCGTTCATTCCATAAAATTGCCAGAGCGTAGGAAGAACCTGATAGTCCAAAATGTTCATGTATTTGTCGGCGTTAAATTGACAAGGAACAACGTGCAAAGGTCCCAAGCGATACCACGAAAAACACCGACAATAATGGAGTCGAATTTTATGCAAATGCGCTGGCGTCCGGTCTATCATTGTAGGGTAGTGTATGTAAAAAAAGGATGGTGTGTGTATATTCTGTATTTTAATTGACACCTTTGACCCATAAAAACCCAATTCGGTACACTTGTACTTTAGAAAAAACTGTGGAAAACATCGGCCATTTCTTACATGTCTTCAGACCCATCTGTAGCCATGACAATTGGCACACCGGTAGCCGTAAAAGTGCCCCTCGAAGCCCTAAATTTGAAATCTAAAGTTTGTTTTCTGCAATAAATGGACATGGACAAGGAAACACCTTCTACAGGGTTTTTGTATACGTTAACACCGGGAAATGTCGCGGTCCTATTTGTAACCCGAGCAACGCCGGGTTATTCTTGATAATAAAATGAAGAGGTTTCTTAATGGTATAAATTATTGTCTACATATTCAGATTTGCGTCAATAAGGAAATAATGATTCCTAAATGTCCTACGTAATTAATGTTGACTCGTTGCCCATTTTCAGTTTAAATTTCTCAGTCGTAAATGGGTGCCTTCTAGGGCATTCTCTTGTTGTCACAACTGTTTTTGCAGCGTTTGATCACGTTTTCAATGTCAGAATCTGTTTTTAGATTTAACAGTAGACTCGTGACAGCTTTCACGCAAACAATTTCTACGTGAGTTGAATCTAATTATTTTAGTAAGGCCTGGCGAAACTTCTTCATATTATAAATCTTTGACCTCGAAGAATTCCCTTTGGAAGTAAAACTTTAGTTTTATGGAGGTCTTCGTTGAGTGTACTTTCTCTTGGTACATGGTTAACACATGTTGAAAGACATTTTTTAGAAATATATCCATCTAATACGTTCGTTTCAGAATACGTTTAAGAAATTGGGATTTGGAACAACAATTAGTATTATATATATATATACACTACCTTGCAATAATGGACCGGACGCTATCGGGTTTTGTATAAAGAACGACTACTTGTTTGTGGGTGAATTTCGTGGTTGGCCTGGAACTTTTACATGTGGGTCATGGTAAATTGAAACACGACGCGTACACGAACATTTTGGATATTCAGGTTCTTCCTACGCTTTGGCAATTTTATGGAATGGACGAATGTTATTTCCAGGACGACAACGCTCCGAGTCATGTTGCAGCCTTTATCAAGCAGTGGTATCAAGATATGTATGTAAAACGTTTCCCCTGGCCTGCTCAGAGTCCCTACCTAAACCCCATAGAGCATGTGTGGGACGCATTAGAGCGGACCAGGGAACCCCGTCCGAAATCTCGAGCTGAGCTGGCGACATTATTGTAGTGGGAATGGACACAGATACTCATAGCTGTGAATCGAAACCTTGTTGAAAGTATTCCCAGATGGGTTGCTAGTGTCATTGCAGCACGTAGGGGACCATCACCCTATTAAAGCACATATTCTTTCCCTTCTACCATCACATCTTGCTGTCCGGTCCATTATTGTAGGGTAGTGTTTTTGGTATACATAAGTAGTATATATAAGTAGAGTAATATATATAAGAGAGTTTGGTACATATAAGTATAGTCGCGAATTAGCAACCGGAGGGTTGATAGTTGGAAACTCAATCCGACAAAGACAGTCGTGTTTGGGGTGGATGATGCACGTTGAATTTTTCATGGCCACAAATGTCCTGAAGTTGGTTTGTGTGGAAGTTTAGAGAGTATTCCGTCCGTGGCTCAAAATTACGAGTTGTAGTCCTCTTAACTTTCCCTTGAGACAGATCCCTGATAGTTGCCAATAGCTCGTTGTATTCCTCTAGTGCGATGCAAAATGAACTATATAACTTCAACGCTAATAAAGTAAGGAATACAAATTCTAATTATTACTAATATCCTTCTTGTCTAGTTGGTGACTTTATCACAAATACTATAGCCTCTTATTGGACCTAAAAATAATGCGTGACAAAATGTACTGTAGAGCCCGAACCATGTTTGCCGATCAACCGGTCTGGTGGTTAAGGTGTTAGCCTCTAGATTGGTAAGGTAAGGTAAAGGTAATATTAGTTAACGTCGTACTAGAGCAACACAAAGGGCTATTGACGACGCTCCGGGATCAGTCCCTTATGGGAAAGATCAGAGGACAACACATCGTAATTTTGAACTACGGTCAGATGTCGAAGCAACGCCTGAGCTGGCACCTCACTCTCCAAACTTCCACACCCACCCAACGTGAGGACTTTCGGCCACGACAGATTTAAGGTGCATCAGCCGCCTCTACACCGTACGCTTACAAACATACATGCCCGGACCCGGATTCGAACTAGGAACCTTCAAATCTAGAGGCTAACACCTTAACCACTATACCAGTTGGTCGGCAGCCTCTAGATTGGAAGGTTCCTGGTACGAATGCGGGTCAGTGCATGGATGTGGTATACAGGCGGCTGGTGCACCTTGTGACCGAAAGTCCTCACGTTGGTTTGGTGGGGAGGTGTTGCCTCGTCATCTGACCGTGGCTCAAAATTACGAAGTGTTGTCCTCGGATCTTTCCCTTAGGGAGTTGGCCGACCAACCGGTATAGTGGTTAAGGTGTTAGCCTCTAGATCGGAAGGTTCCTGGTTCGAATCCGGGTCCGGGCATGGATGTTTGTAAGCGTATGGTGTAGAGGCGGCTGGTGCACCTTAAATCTGTCGTGGCCGAAAGTCCTCACGTTGGGTTGGCGTGGAAGTTTGGAGAGTGGGGTGCCAGCTCAGGTGTTGCTTCGTCATCTGACCGTGGTTCAAAATTACGAGGTGTTGTCCTCGGATCTTTCCCTTAAGGGACTGATCCCGGACCGTCGTCAATAGCCCGTTGTGTTGCTCTAGTACGACGTTAACTAAAATTACCTTACTCTTAGGGAGTTGATTCTAGACCGTCGTCAATAGCCCGTTGTGTTGCTCTAGTACAAAGTTAATTAAAAACGTACCAATATTACCATTTGAGACTACGATAGATTTAACGCGTATCAGTTTCCATATGACGCGGTGTTGTTCTATAGTTCGACTTTAATTAACATTACCTTACCTTACCAAATTCCAAGATGCATGCAAACGCGGGTCCTTTGAAGCGAACGCAATTTGTCCAATCCAAGTCTGCCTTGAACTGTTCCAAGTGCACGGATAAGTTTCGAAACTGTTCGCGTTCTTATTTCGTTCGCACTCGCTTCGGCACATCGTAAACATGTGTTTCAATCACTGGCATTAGAACGATTCCGAAATGTTTACCGAGAGGAACAGAAGCAAAGGAAATAAAACCATAAAGAGAGATCAGCTGTTTCCTAATTTAACGATTTTCCGAATCCGTTTGGGTAAGGTTTCCCCCAACGGCCGCGAGTGTCCACCTCTGTGAATACATAACCTTAACCTGGTAAACAGCACGGAAATTAAGAGAGGCCGAAACGAACATGAGTCAAGTCTCTCGGCTGAAATCAGTGACACGTGTCCGATGCGATCTACTTTCCCAGCAGAGACCCAATATTTGCGTCATTTGGAAGCAAGGATAATTGCCCTCCCTCTATAGAAATTGTCGTTCCCAATGTATTTGTGTAATTTTGCTGAAATGGAAGACACAACTCTGTTGGATATTTGCTTAAGGCATCCGGACACATTCAAGACCCTTTTTTTATGAGGTATAAAGATATTTTAATGTTTAGTGTTATTAAACAATAGCATTGGGCTGTAAATATTTGAAATATATATTAATAATTTTGTAAAAATGATGATCATGTATGAAATTTTAAAGAAATGTGTCAAAACCTTCAAATGTGCTTCTTGAAAATCTTATCAATCCATATGAAAAATGATGCTACCAAAGTAAACTACATGCATTTGTCTTGGGAATGAACTAGAATCAAAAAGATATTTGAATAAACAACAATTTTACAAGTGATCGAAGTATGAATACAGGATTTTTGATAGTTTTACAGTACTATATCTTAAATAAATGACCATAATTTAAAAACTTTTCAACTCAGCCTAACTATTCTAGTTCGTTCCCTAGACTACATTATAAAGAACAGGTTTTCTAAGGGTTACGAGAATCCATCCATAACTTTTTGGGTTATAACATTTGAAGTGAGGAAATAATGCGTAAAAATTAATGTAGACTCAAAAATAGTTTGAAGTGTATCGTTTGCTCTCTCTTGCTTCAACTGTTTGCGTAAACAATTCTGCTCTCCACTTTAAAAATATCCACACTATTTCCCAAAGAGAAACCATTTAAACATTTGAGAAAACTTTCTAAAATTGTGTTTGCAAAGAAAAAAAAGTCAATTTAAATTTTGACAGGTTTTGGGTCTTTCAACGGTTATTTCCAGTATTTTCCGTACCTACTTCCGATTTTAACGCCTTGATTAAAATCTTAATATCTTTGCAACTAATTAACAT
Source organism: Metellina segmentata (assembly GCA_947359465.1). Taxonomy (NCBI): domain Eukaryota; kingdom Metazoa; phylum Arthropoda; class Arachnida; order Araneae; family Tetragnathidae; genus Metellina; species Metellina segmentata. Next base: position 131,682,582 of record OX375874.1, read on the forward strand.
ACGGAAAAAAAATCAAATATATTTTGGAAAGTCAAAGAAATACTCAATCAAATAAGATCCCCCCTTCGCCAAAACTGTCACTTTGTTTGAAAGCGGTCTGGCAGTCTTACTATGTATGTCTCGATTGTATATGTTTTCAGGTGGTTTAGCATAAGTGTACCCAATTGTGTGTGTATTCTCTACACAAATCTACACCGTTTGCCCCATCCACACCCAATTGGGTATACTTATACTTCAGAACACTGCGGACAACATGGGCTATTTCTTTCCTGTCTTCAGATACATCTGTAGCCATGACAATTGGCACAAAGGTAGTCCTAAAAGTGCCCCTCGAAGCCCCAATTTTAAAATGTAAAGTTAGTTTTCCTGCAATAAATGGACGTGGACAAGGAAACGCGTTCTACAGGGTTTGTGTACGAGTTTAAGACAGGGAAATGTGGCGATTCTATTTGTAACCCTAGCAAAGCCGGGTTATTCAGCTAGTTGAGAATAAAAAAATAAAAGCCTATAAACGTTATTAGGTTAATTTGATTCGTTCGATTATTCAGCTAACCTATTATATGTTAGTTGAGGTGGTTCTTTGAAAGACCCTACCACAGTGCCTATGATTGCGTTGGAATTAGAATGGGGGGGGGGGTGCGCCACAAAAATATTCTTGCAAGGTCGCTTCTTACCCACGACACTGTGTGCGTCTAATGAAGAGAGGGGGTAATCGTAAATGAAACGTCGATCAAGGGGTAACGGAGAGAAAGAAAAAGGTTGGGAGCCACTGCGCTAGGTGATCAGTTACACTACCGTTTGGTAAATGTGACTTAAACACCTATAAATCGCATCATATTAGCACAAAAGATTTCATCTAAGAAGGAATATGCGTGTTACAAAACCGAATTGGGTTAAGTTTACATTATCCGTGTTTGTATCAGCTATTCATTTTAATAAACACTTCAACTTCACCAAGCATGAAATTAATTCGGAACGGATCTCTTCAAGCTTATCAAAGCGATCTCATAGTTATATTTTGTAAATTAAAAAGAACTGCTTAGTACATTAAAAAACAATTTACACTTTCATACTATAATAAAGCAGATCATCCTCAAACTGTGACACGTCTCCCTATGGTATTGGGTCTGGTGGTTAAGGTGTTAGCCTCTCGATAGGAAGGTTCCTGGTTCGAATCTGGTCAGTGCATGGATGTTTGTAAGCGTAGGGTGTAGAGGCGGCTGGTGCAGCTTAAATATGTCGTGGCCGAAAGTTCTCACGTCGGGTTGGTGTGGAAGTTTGGAGAGCGGGGTGCCAACTCGAGGGTTCCCTCGTCATTTGACTGTGGTTCAAAATTACGTGATGTTGTCATGGATCTTTACCTTACGGGACTGATTCCTGATGTCGTCAATAACCCGTTGTGTTGCTCTAGTACGACGTTAATTAAATATTAACAAATTAACCCTTAGACTATTTCTGTCTTCTGGGTGGAACCTAACATTCATCATCTCATTGGTCCACGGGACGGGAGAAGACGCCTATCCATTGATTCATCATCTAATTGGTCCATTGATCATCTGACAGTAGTAGGCTTTGGGTGATTTCGCCATTTTTATCGCCACTCTAGACACGCACATTCACATACCTACACTATCATAGGATATTACGAGGTGATGAGATGACGAATCGGCCAATAACCCTTTGTATTGCTCCGGTGTGACGTTAGACAACTACCTAACTTAACCATAGAGGAAATGCGGAGTGAGCAATGGTTTTTATTTGACCAGGATCATGTGACAAAAACTAATAGTAACCTTTCTATAAGGTAGGTATTTTCATTTAATGTACTACAATAGCAACGCAACGGGCCATTGACGATTGTCCGGGATCGAACCCAACGGGAAAGAGGACAACACGTAATTTTGAACCACGGTCAGATGACCAGCCAACACCTGACGATTCGGCTATTTTCGTTTTTTGCAGAGAAATGAACTTTCATTGATGAATTGGTCGATGGGAAGAGTAACGCATTCATTCAATCATCATCTGATTGGTTTGCGTATGTTTGGCGCTATTTTTATCGCCTTTCTGTAAAAGTGTGAATTCAAACGCCTACCCTATCAGGAGACGTTTTTCAACGAAAGATGCAATAAGATGACGAATCCACTTTTTTCAAAGAGCATTCACGTGACTACAAGTGGACATTTTGAAGCTCCTCTCAATAGAAGTGTTGCACGTCTGTGGAATTAACACCCTTGCTATTTATGGGATAGCAGCACCTGTTACTTCTCGTCAAACCTAAGTGGTTTTCAAAACTTCCTATGAGGAAACTTTTGTTTCGTTTCACTGAAATTAAAATAGAACGAGCGATTGTTATCTACTCCATGGCTTTCTCCAAATATCTCCCTTTTACGAGGATGACTGCGTTTTTCTTTTCAAGTGAAGAGTCATGCTGTTTTAGAACCCAAAATGTATCGCTCGATAAATCGTTCTTTTCATTTTCAAAAAAAAATCTACATCTTAAAAATATTTTTTTAAAATCGAAATCACATGAAACATTTTATGTACTAAATCCATCGTTATGTCAGGAATATTTACAAACACTTAATTTTACGGCATGACAATGCATTTATGTCAATTTACCTACCCTACAATAATGAACCGGACGCCAGCGGATTTGCATAAAATACGACTACTTCTTTGGGGTGTTTTTCGTGGTATGGCCTGAGACCTTTGCATGCTGTTCCTGGTCAATTGAACACCGACCCCTACATGAAAATTTTGGACAATCAGGTTCTCCCTACGCTCTGGCAATTTTATGGAAGGGACGCATGTTACTTCCAGGACAATAACTCTCCGTGTCATGTTGCAGCCTTTTACAAGCAGTGGTATCAAGATAGGGATGTGAAACGTCTTCCCTGGCCAGCTCAGAGTCTCGACCTAACCCCATAGAACATGTGTGGGACGCGTTAGACAACGCTTACGGACCAGGGAACCCCGTCCGAAATCGACAGCTGAGCTGGCGACATTGTTGCAGCGGGAATGGACACGAATACCCATAGCTGTGTATCGAAACCTTGTTGAAAGTATACCCAGAAGGGTTGCTAGTTTCATTGTAGCACGCGGAGGACCATCCCCCTATTAAAGCATGTATTATTTCCCTTATACCATCACATCTTGCTGTCCGGTCCATTATTGTAGGGTAGAGTAGGTGGCGGTACTGCTTCTGCGGTGATAAACTTTTACTGTACGTATTCAGATTGAGCTGGTACACGTTAAATCCGCCGTGGTCTCAAATGTCTTAACGTTAGCGTGGTGTGGAAGTTTGGAAAGTGGGGTGGCAGCTCAGGTGTGACCTCATCATCTGATCGTGGTTCATAATTACGTGATGTTATCTTTCGGTTGGATACCGGTCCGTCGCCATGCAGTCGGTCGTGTTGCTCCAGTGCGACGTTAATTAAAAATACTAACCTAGCGTCTGTTTTTACACTGATAATCCCTCTCACTGCCGCCATCGATTTTCTGCAACTCGGGAAATACCTTTTTTGCATTGTGTGGCTCTAATAATTTGAACACCCACTGAGCAAAAAGGTGTTAAATACGCGACGGAAATGATCATGCTGTCTCATTATCACGCTGCTTTACCGCTGAGTAATTTCATATGATGATGATGTCGATGGTTGGTTTTTGTCATTGAGTCCGTGTTGCAAGTATGGTTGACGCAGGGAAGTTCGAACTGGTGACTAAGTGTGTGTCACTAGTTGTCAGAAAAGAAATACCGTCATTGTCAAAGGTTCCTTCAATATCTTTTAACCCTTTATTTCCTGATGGTACTTAAAGAGTACCATTGAAATTCTGAAAAATGGTGGCATAGATTGTTTCTTCCAATGGAGGAAATGCCATATCGCATACCGGCAAGAAAAGTGGCATAGGTCAAAAAATAAAAATGCAATGTTATGTCATTGAAAAATATGCAGGAGGTGCCTCAGCGTGTTATATTACTATTCTATAGACTGTAATATAAGTTACCACCGTAAAGACTTACCTAAAATTTAAAAGAAGCTTGTACTATTTGAGTATAAGTTTTATAGTATCTTTTAAGTTGATGTTTTTTTTCTCAACTTGTGCCATTTTGAGTACTTTTCTTGCCGGGGTGCGATACGTCAATGCCTTTGTAATTTATAAAGAGAAGTCATTACTGGAGTTGCGAAGAAACTTAACGATGGGGCTAATCACTCAGAGAAACAGATCTGCAAAAAAGGGGTCGTCCTTCACTCAGCACCACAGCAACCTAAGAACAGAACTTTTCTGAACCTAACGACATTAGAAAACCCAGGAGATCACTATACTACGTATTTTCAACAAATGGGGATTTGGGTCATTTTTAGGACAACGGTATGGAATCAATCCCTCAAGGGAAAGATCCGAGAACAGCACCACGACATTGTGAACTACGGTGAGATGACGAAGCAACACCCGAGCAGAAACCGCACTCTCCAAACTTCCATACCCACCCAACGCGAGGACTTCACGGCAGATTTAAGGTGCACCAGCCGCCTCTACACCATGCTCTTACAAACATCCATGCCAGGACCTGGATTCGAACCAGGAACCTTCCTATCTAGAGGCTAACACCTTAACCACCACACCGGTAGGTCGTCACCGGTGACATGAAGAATGGTTGTTGAATAGAACGGCGCATACCATAACGAGTAAACGTAATTTTCAGTCAATAAGGCCCGGTGCACACATCTGGTTTTTCAACGTGCGGCAACGCAAGTGCGGTTTGAGATACATGAGATTCAATGGTATACAATTACGTCCAACTTGCGTGCAATATGTACCGCAGTTCCCCACGGCGCTGCAGACCGCCGCACACGCTTCTCCAGTCTCAAGTACCTTGTTTTCATAAATAAATGGAATATAAGTAATAATGAATTTAAATGGTTGCATCCAGTAACACTTATATTTTGTTTCAAAACATACTTTTTTTACACCCAGTAAGCGAAAAAACACGTTTTCTTCGATAGAATATTCATCGAGGGCGCGAAATGAGTACTTGCGTCATTTTACGGTTATGTGTGCATAGTTGGGCTTCGGGGCCGCACGTTGAAAAATCGGATGTGTGCACCGGGTCTAAAACAATTTTTCTTCGTATTTTTGTCAGAGAAAGGGGACGCAGTTTTGCATCCAATAGCTCTCAATTCTGGAATTGCGAAATGCGAGAAACGGACCGTCGCCTAGGATACGGCATCCGTAACACTTTCGTCAGGCGGTGAACACTATCTTGCGTGTAATCAAACCTGCGAACGAGCCGAAAAGCGGATTTCATCGATGATCGATTTCCCGTGCCCTCCGGCCTGCTCGAAATAAGCCGGGCTCTACGGTCTGTTTCCCTCGGATGGGGAAACGAACACTTGAGGTGTTTAGCAAAACAAACCGACGGGAAATTGATTTCTGCCGGGATTTCTAATTCCACGTTTTTACACATTTGCGAATAATTCAGCGAGGAAAAAGCGCTTTCTGAAAGAGTTTTTTCAACCACCTTTCGAGATGGGACTATTTAAGTGGTTCATGGTTTAATTTGCAACGCTCATAATTTTACGAGGCAGCTTTTTTTTACATAAGTAACATTCACGAGGAGAAACGACTGATGTATAACACCAACAAAGGCATTTCCAAATTTTTGGAAACAGTTTTGGTACGTGCTTTTGCTTCACAGCACTTCACTTGCACCAAGTTCGTTCCATTTGTGTAGGGAGGCGCGGAAGCCCGGTAGCGGTTTAGCAACCGGACGGTTCCGAGTTCGAAACTCGAACCAACCGAGGACTGTCGTTTAAGTGAGTGGGTCTGGTGCAAGTTAAATCTCAAACTTCCTCACGTTGGAGAGCTGACCAACCGGTATAGTGGTCAAGTTGTTAGCCTCTAGATCGGAAAGTTCCTGGTTCGAATCCGGGTACTGGTATGGATGTTTGTAAGCGTATGGTGTAGAGGCTGCCGAAAGTCCTCACGTTGGGTGGGTGTGGAAGTTTGGAGAGTGGGGTGCCAGCTCAGGTGTCGCATCGTCCTCTGACCGTGGTTCAAAATTACGTTGTGTTGTCCTCGGATCTTTCTCTTAGGGAATTCATCCACGACCGTCGTCAATAGCCCGTTGTGTTGCTCTGGTACGACGTAAATAAAAATTACCTTATCATCCTCACGTTGACGATTTGTGGAAATTTGGAATGTTGATCTCGTCAACTGACCAAAGTTCAAAATTACGTTGTGTTGTGCTCTGATCTTTCCCTTAGGGGATTTGCCGACCAACCGGTATAGTGGTTAAGGTGTTAGCCTCTAGATCGGAAGGTTCCTGGTTCGAATCCGGGCCCGGGCATGGATGTTTGTAAGCTTATGATGTAGAGGCGGCTGGTGCACCTTAAATCTGTCGTGGCCGAAAGTCCTCACGTTGGGTGAGTGTGGAAGTTTGGAGAGTGGGGTGCCAGCTCAGGTGTTGCTTCGTCATCTGACCGTGGTTCAAAATTACGAGGTATTGTCCTCGGATCTTTCCCTTAAGGGACTGATCCCGGACCGTCGTCAATAGCCCGTTGTGTTGCTCCTGTGCGACGTGAATTGAACTACCTTCCAACCGTTTATGGGGCTGCTGTAGCCCAGTTGCAAGATCAGCTGATTGGCAACCGAAGAGTTACGAGTTCAAATCCCACCAAAGACCATTTCGTGAAAGTATGGAGAGAGAGATACCGGGTCAGATGTTGCTTCATTATCTGACTGTTTCAAATTTACATGATGTCGTTCTCGGATCTTTCGCTTGGGGGATTGATCTCGAACCGTCACTAATAGCCCGTAACGTTGCGCTAGAGTGACGTTTATTCAAAAATACCAAACGCCATACCCAAGCACTTGAAAGGCTGGTTCAAGGAGGTTCGAAATTGGGAAGTACCCCTGTCTCCCAGTGTTTGGGGTACATAATTTTAAAACCTATAAAACTTGAATTGTATCAATTAACGGTATTTAAAGTAAAGTATTTTAGCAGTTCCATACCCAATAGAATCAAAACTAAACTAATAACATGAAAGTACTGGTCTGTTTTTTTCTAATGACGAGATATATCGTCCATTAAGATGAGTTAATGACGAGATACCTCCTCAAGATAACCACCAGGAGAGTTAAAATGGGGTGACGACAGTCAACAGGTTTCACCAGATACCAGATTGGCATACTAACGTTTTCTTCCTATCCAATCTTCCTTTCCCCTTGTCGTCAATAGCCCGCTGTGTTGCTTTAGAACAGTGATCGGCAAACTCATAAGTCAAAGGAGGTCATCAGTACAAGTTAATGGTAATGGTAATTTTAGTTAACGTCGTACTAGAGCAACACAACGGGCTACTGACGACGGTCCGGGATCAGTCCCTTGAGGGAAAGATCCGAGAACAACACCTCGTCATTTTGAACCACGGTCAGATGACGAAGCAACACCTGAGCTGGCACCCCACTCTCCAAACGTCCACGCCAACCCAACGTGAGGACTTTCGGCCACGACAGATTTAAGGTGCACCAGCCACCGATACACCATACGCTTACAAAAATCCATGCCCGGACCCGGATTCGAACCAGGAACCTTCCGATCTAGAGGCTAACACCTTAACCACTATACCGGTTGGTCTGCAGAGCAGTACAAGGATTAAGGTTTCTTTTTTGAGAGACAAATTTTTTTTCAAGAACCATGTTTTTAGGAGTAGGTTTAAACTAGCTACAAATATTCAATAAAACCAGATATCATAAGAATAATCTTATTTATTGACAAAAAAAATATTTTTTACATTAAACTAAAAACATGACAAAACACGCCTTTAATGTGACCTTGAATTTCCTTGGAAAGTTTCGATAAATCGGGTTTGCATGTCGTTGTTTTTAATATCAAGCATGATTTCAGGTTCTCGTCAGTAAGCTGATTTCTCAATTTACTTTTGATAAGGCTTGAAAAACGTTGTTCGCGTGCATATGTAGAGCCAAAGAGTGAAAGAACAGCAAATTCTAGTTTTTTTTAACTGATCGCATGAGTCAGGAATACTACAGGGTGTCCAAAACGTTCCCGTATAGAAGATTCGTGAATTTATTATACAAAATCAACAAACTTTAAAAAAATTATTTTTATGCTTATGATAAAAAGCAATTTTAACATAACGTAGGAAAAAAATTTGGACTTAAATTTACAATAAATGTTAAAAAATTCAGAACTTTTCTTGGAGGCAAAGCTGAAGTCGTTTGCGCATATTTTTAGAAACACGTTTCAAGATACTGGACTTCTTGTATCCTTTGAGTCATGGTAATTTTCAGATCACCTATTGTTTGATGATCATATTCATAAACTGTTCTTCAAATATCCCTACAGAAAAAAGTCAGGAATGCGCAGATCAGGGAACGAAGTGGCCAAAGGTTTCTTGAGAGGATCGGCAAAAAAATCTTGAGGCATGCCCATGGTTTCGTAACTTGTATGGCAGGTTGCAACGTCTTGTTGGAACCAAGAGTCTCGTTCCTTCACTTCTAATAATGCAACAAATTGTTGAATAAGTTGATATAGCATATCTTTACTTGGTATTTCATCATTTGAATATTTATGTCGCCAAATTCTTTACATCTTTCATATGATTTACATTCAAAATAAGCCTCAAACAGCGCAATCCTCTGAATGCGGGATAATTTCATCTTGCAATGAAGAACAAAATGACGTGGAACTTTATTATCGCACAACTTGAGTGCGAAGAAAATCAAACGATAAATTAAAGAGTTGATAAAACTATAAGCAGACAATAAAATTCAAAAATTAAAAAAACACGGGCGATAAATATTTTTAAACTTGGAGTATGGGAACTTTTAGTACACCCTGTGTTACAGGTGTTGAAAATTGTCTTATCTTCCTTCTCCAGGTCTTTCAAAGCAGGCCACTTTTTCTGTGAACTAAGATCACATTTTTTTTTCTCCAATTTTTCCATATCGGCAACAAGGCTTTCAGATTTGGAGCTCCGTAGTTCAATGTTTTTTTTAACTCCAGTAATTGCGTCAATGTCAATATTAAAGGGAGAAGAATTCAATTATGCTACGACACAGCACTGAGAGGTTTTTTTTAAACAAAGTCTAACGTCGTTTATGTTATTTCTGAATTTCTGAAACCTCCGTACTAAAACTTCCCTCATATTTAAAATTGCTGTTTTGAAATAGTAAATGTCAATTACCGAGTTATTATATTGGCGATGTTTCAGCAGTCTTGGAAAGTGAATTATTGTTTCTCTTGTAAAACCTTGAGCAAAAAGAAATAATATGTTTTCGAATGAAATGACTTCTTCCAACATCGAAAAATTGTGTTTCCTTTCCCATGTAGTTTACGATTATGATTATTTCAATAAGACGTAACGTCTACCATGAAATAAAATTTTTGAAACTGATAGTCCATTAGTTCCAAGATAGTCAACACACTTCTCAAGGAGAAATGATTTAACTTCAAATAATAAGGAAGCGAAACGTTTTAAGGCGCTTCCTTTTGAAAGCCAACGTACCTTATTATGCAGAAAAGATCTGCATATTCACTCTCCATTTCAACTAAAAATTCTTTAAATTGGCGATGATAAATAGGTTAAGCCACAATTGTATTGACAATCTTAATCACCCATTCCATAACATTGCAGATTTATTCTGGTAATGTCTGCACACAAAGCGCTTCTTGATGAATGATGCAATGGTAAACAAGTATCTCGTGATTAAACTTTTCATTCAAAATCGAAACAAAACATTTTCTTACTACGGTCATACTTTTTGCCACATCTGTTGAAGTTGAAACAATTTTATCGAGTGGAATATGATGTTTCTCCATGCAGTCAATGAGAGCATTTGCAATATCCTCGCCACGTGTTTGACCTTCCAGTGGTAATAATCCTAAAAGTTCTTCTTTAGGACCCGAAATAAATCGAAAAAAATGTCGATTCTTGGCACTTAAGTGTCTAAAGAGCCGAGGTTTGTCGACCACTGCTCTAGTACGACATTAATTTAAAAAATTACCAGCTAGTACTATTATCGTTTAGAGGCTAATTATGTTCGCTCTTCAAGACTTTCGTACGAAATCTTAAGTGTTAGATATTCTAGCCAACCCACCGCTCTAGTGGTGAAGGTATTAGCCTCTAGATTAGAAGGCTCCTGGTTGGAATCCGGGTCATTGCATGGATGTTTTTAAGCGTATGGTGTAGAAACGGCTTGTGCACCTTAAATCTGTCGAGGCCGAAAGTCCTCACATTGGGTTGGAGTGGAAGTTTAGAGAGTGGGGTGCCAGTTCAGGTGTTGCCACGTCCTCTGGCCATGGTTCAAAATGATGTGGTGTTGTCGTCGGATCTTTCCTTCAGGGGATTGATCCCGGACCGACATTAATAGCCCGTTGTTTTGTTCTAGTACGATGTTAAGTAAAAATTACCATAACTAATATCGAGATGTGTATCAAAATCTGGTCAGTTTTGCTATTTCGCTGTGACAACCATCATGCGGGTTAAATAAAGCTTTGAGCCCAACTGTGAGCACTTTGTTCAAAGAGGTGAGAAAGTTATGCGAAACGGAAGGACAGTCACGGACTTTTCAAGAGAGTTTAAGAGATGTGCAACTAATACTCAGATCTATTATAAAATCATCAACAAATACATACACAACCCCAGTATAGATTATTCTTAATCCTAATATTCTGACCCTTTCAGTAGCAGTATTAATGGTATGTACTACAGTAAATGTTTTTTTCGTCTGTTTTTGACACTATTCTTTTGTATGACCACGTTCGTATTATCCGAGGTGATGTCGTATCGAATAATCAAGGTTCGACTACTTATCAGTAATAGGAAAACAAGGAAGTAATAACTTATGGTCATTGACGTCATATTTCGATAACCACTTGTAGTTTTAGCCTTGAAATTTCATCAGAGAATAAAGCGGAAGTGACGAATGAATAGAGGAAGCAAAATTTTAACATGTAAGTAATCAACTGTATGGGATGATAAGTTTTTGGATACGTGTTCCCATTGGCATTTTTAATTAATGTCACACTGGAGCGACACAACGGGCTATGGGTGACGGTCTGGGATTTACCCCCGAAAGGGAAAGATCCGAGGACAACACCTCGTCATTTTCAACCATTGTCAGATGACGAGGCAACACGATCTGGCACAACACTCTCCAAACTTCCACACCATGCCAACGTAAGGACATTTGAGGCCACGGCAGTTAAACATGCACGGCAGTTAAACATGCACTAGCCCCCCTTTGTACACGACGGTATGTTCCAAGTTAGGGAAAGAAATGTGACGGTGTGGAATCGATAAGCTGGATTCACCGTTCAAGTGGTTTCGACGCGATATCCTGTCCTTCAAATTAGTGTCGATGATTCTTTGTCGAACACCAACCCGAAAAAGTACTGTCTGTTTTGGAATGACGAGACAATCCTGAGATACTCTAAGAGTTCGAAACCATTCCGAACATTCGAAATTTCGGAGCTAAAAATTTCAGAACCAAACATTCTACTCTTTTGTTGTCTCGGGGTGACAGGTTATATTCGAGTCAATACAGGCAAAGGCAAAGCACCAGATGGATGTACAAATCCTTAAGGTATCCGAACACGTTGAAAATGTCATTTTTGACCCCTATATTCCAAAAAAAGTTTTTTTAATCTTATTTGATAGAATATTTATTTGACTTTCCAAAGAATATTTAATTTTTTTTAAAGTTATTTAGCTGCAGAGATATCAAGATTTTAATCAAGACGGAAAAACCGGAAGTAGGTATAGAAAACACCAGAAATGGCAGCTAAATGACCAAGAATCTGCCAAAATTTTAATTTAAAATTTACTTTTTTTTTCCAAATATAATTTTAGAAAGATTTTTCAAATGTTTAAAAGGTTCCTCTTTTGAAAATAGTGCGAACATTTTTAAAGAGAAGTGACTAAGAAATTGTGTATACAAACAGTAGAAGCAAGAGAGAGCAAACGATGCACTTAAAACTATTTTTACACTAAATTAATATTTACGCATTATTTCCTCACTTCAAGTGTTATAACACAAAACATTCTTGACGGATTCTCGTAAAATTTTGAGAACTTGTTCTTTATAATGTTGTTTAGGGAATGAAGTAGAATAATTATGCTGAGTTGAAAAGTTTTTAAATGATGGCCATTTATTTAAGCATTAGGACTGTAAAACTATCAAAAATGTTGTAATTATTTTTCGATCGCATGTAAAATTTTTATTTATTTAAATATCCTTTTGATTCTAGTTCATTCTCTAGAAAAATGCATGTAGTTTATTTTGGTAGCATCATTTTTGAAATCGGTTGAATAGTTTTTCATGTAAGACATTTGAAGTTTTTGACATATTTCTTTAACCCTTCTTTGCATGATTTTTTCTTTATTGGTGAAATAAATCAAATTGATATAATTCATGTTCAAAATTAAAGGGAAAATGGTTAAAAAAATCTTAGTAAATATTTATAGTATAAATTTAGCAAAAAACAATAGGATGGTATCATGTGGTATTTTTTAAATTAAACGCAAACTTTTTCAGAAATTGCTCTAAAAATAACAGAAACACATGATACAAACCTTTCTTCCACTCATTTTCACTTTTTTAGTAATAGAAACTCAAATATAATAAAACAAAATTAAAATCGAAATCATACGTTTATTGCAAGTGCAACAAACAACGGAATGACAACTTCAAGCTCGTTTTACTGATAGTGACACTTGCTTATTTTTGACAGCTATGTTTTTTTTATACAATGGACATTAAAAAGGTATCCAGACACGATCAACTTAAAATGAACTTGTTCTTTTATATAATTTTTGGGTATCAATGTTATGATGGAAATTTCCACCATTATGCAAAGAAGGGTTAAAATGTCATGCATAATTATCATTTTTACAAATTATTAATATATATTTTAAATATTTATAGCCCAGTGCTATTGTTTGATAGCACTAAACGTAAAAATGTCTTTAAAATGTTTCTATACCACTTTTAAAAATAAAGGTCTCGAAGATGTCTGGATACCTTAAACCGCCAGTTAAATGCAATCACTCCCATAGATTGTTCCGCTGAAATGTCATATCCAATTGAAAAATGGATAATGCTTTTGTTTTCGACAAGGATTACCGCGGTATCATTCTTATAGGTCAATTTCGACCACTGTAAAATGAGTAATTATCCTGTATTCATTTCATCGATGATTTATGAGCATCAGCTTGTTTAAAATGTATTGGTCTTAACGCTTCCGGTATCTCGACGAGCTATCATTAGCAAAGTTGGATACATCTTGATGGACGAGATGTCTCGTAATTAGATAACTTTACCCTGTCTTAAGCGTGTCATCATCTAAAAACAGCAATTGCTTCATCATTCAGAATTCAATTGTTAGTGATGGCGATTATTATGTCGTTAGTACAACTGGTTGGAGCTAGTTAGACGAAATATTTCGTCGAATCCACTCTGAGGGCCAAAATGTCCATTTTGGGTTTCATTTACGAGACACAATAATTGATGCGCAAAATTGAAAGCTGACATCACGTCGAACAAAATTCATACGCACTTTCCGTGTTGCGTTGTACGAAAATTCGTATAGGAAGAAGCGCATTTGAAAATTCGATGAGCCTGTTCCGCAGAAAAAACTCCGTTCCTCTCTCTGGCAATGTCGTTTTTCAGCAAACAGAGTCTCTTTGCTGGGAAAACACACTATAGGGGCTACGACGTGGTAACGTGTTTAAGAATGAAGTTCTGAATTGGTTACCTGATAATATGAGCAGTTGCAACGTTCTCAAATAAGAGATACGGTTATATTTCGCCACTTCAGAAACAATAATTATTTTTCGCGATGTTTTCATTTTTTTGTTTAAATTTTGGTAACGGTAATTTTTAATTAACGTCGTACTAGAGCAACACAGCGGGCTATTGACGACGGTATGGGCTATGAACATCCGAGAACAACACCGTGTAATTTTAAATCACGTTCAGATATGACGAGGCAACACCTGATCTGGCACCCCACTCTCCAAACTTCCACACACACCCAACGTGAGGCCACGACAGATTTAAGCTGCGCCAGCCGCCTCTAGACCATACGCTTACAAACATCCGTACACGAACCCTTATTCGAACCAGGAACCTTGTGATCTAGAGGCTACCACCTTAACCAACAGACCTGTGGGTCGGCTGAAAAAGAAAAGATGTTTTCTCTCTAGACTTCGTGGTTATGTCAATATATAATACTGACAGTATTAAATATAGTGTGTGTGGGACTCGAAATTTAAAATAATAACCATTAGGTTAGTAACTGTCTATGTCTCCATAACAGTTAATTTTTAAAATCCTAGTGGATTCATAAACTATTTTATGTAAACAATAACACAAGAGTTGGAAGCTGTATGGTTTATAGTCATTTAATTTGTTTTTCGTTCGTATGTGCTTGATATGAGGGTAAATCATCTTTTCACGAGTAAATTTCATCCGATTCAGTAGAAAGAAATAAAACGCATTATTACTGAAGTAACTGAAGCTGCATCTTCAGAAAAGTTTAAGCTGATAGTGTTGAGACAAATGCCTCTCAGAAACTGAAGTACCAACTCGTACGATGGCAAACCCACATTGGCATTTAAATCTTAATTACAAGTATTTTCGCTTTATACGAAATGTTTTCAATCAATCTTTGTGCATTGACTGTCAACTAGTCAAATGGAAATGTAGAACTCTCTTCAATTGAAGCATGCACTCGATATGACCCGTCAATTCGAACTGAAGTGACAGCGGTTCAATGGGACAGCGTAGGCCCGAAATGTGACTCCTTTCCCCGCGGTACAAAGTTCAGAGTAAAAGAGGGGTCCACCTTCCTCTAAACCAGGGGTTCCCAACCTTTTAGTAACTGCGTACCACTTGAAATTTTTAGAAATTTTTGACGTACAACCAGTTTTATATTTTTTTAGAAACCTATATCTAATGTCAGAAAAGTGTCCCATGTCTTGTTTTATTTTAAATAAAATACTAAGAAAGCTTCATATTTTATGATGAATGCACTTGTATTTCGTATCAATGTTGTTTTAATAAAGGAAAAAATAAAACGATTATTGAAAATTACAGTTTTACTTCTTACTCGCAGGTCTAAAAACAAATAATTTTAAATAATAAGTACAAACAAATATTAACATAATCAAAAATCAATTTTTAGTGCGAAACTTGTTGTTTGTTTTTTATTAAAATATCAATATCAGGAGCAATGGAGCTTAACTTCATTCTTAAGTCCTCTTCAACACTTACTCTGTTTCTATATTTTTTATTTACAAAAGTGCAGAAAAACCACTCTCACACAAGTAACTAGTAATAAATGGCAGAAGAAATAGCAGAGCTTGTTGAAAGATCATTGGGTACTCGGTTTTACACCCGATCGAGAAGTTAATTAACCTCTTTAAACTGTCTTGGCAAAATGGCACTATCGTGTGTAAGATCGATAAAACTTTCTTTTAATTACGACTCATTTGGTGAGGTTCCTGTAAAGGATTTCTGATATAGTCAAATTTATTATTATTATAATCTTCTATCTCTTCCTATAACGTGGTTGTACGTACTAAAAAATCGAACAAACTTTTTAGAATATTTGGGTCGCTCGTATCATCATTGCGTACCACCTGAAACATTGTCACGTATCACCAGTGGTACGCGTACCACCGGTTGGGAATCCCTGCTCTAAACGATGGTAGATCATTTATCCCCTCAGGCTGATCCCTCATACAGGTATGGGGCTTTGAGATATCAACACTTTTCGTGATGCGCAAGTGTCTGCAGATAACCCCATGCACCCGCATCTCACTATGGGCTCTACACCCTCTAGTTGAGTTGGAGAGGGGAGGGTCTAGACCCTCATGCAAGCGCCTTAGACCCCGCACCGATTTTAATGACGCATTCACGCCAGAAAGACGTAAGGTAATTTTTTTTCGGAAGCTTCATATCTCTGTTCATTATCAAACTGTTTCACTAAGGCCCGGTGCACACGTCCGGTTTTTCAACATGCGGCGCCGCTGCCGCAATGCAAGTGCGATCTGAGATACATCAGATCCAATGGAGTAGCGCACACATGGCTGCGGCGACGCACGTCCAACTTGCGTGCAATTTGTACCGCACTTCCCCACGGCGCCGCACATGCTTCTCCGGTATATACCTTGTTTTCATAAATAATAGAAGTACCTTGTTTTCATAAATAATAGAAGTACCTTGTTTTCATAAATAAATCTATATATATAATTCTCTTACGTGGCACGCAAAAAAGTCGTTATTTTTTATCGCGTTTTGGCAACACTGTACGATTGTTTCTTTATCACGAAGTCTCGCGCCTCAATTGAATTTATAGCGCTATCTGATGAAATTTTATTGAAAAAAAAAAAAGGAAATTTTAATGAGCTGTTACAGTTAGTTTATAATAGAAATCAAAGAAAGCGGAGGATCTTTTCAGGGCCATTTAAAAAACGGTCCTTTTCAGGGCCAACAATTATAGTTCAACAAGACGCTTGCACTACAACTTTCGGCAACAAACTCAATGAAAAAGTGTGGGTCGTTTGAGTGCTGGGAAAATGTACACACAAACAACATGCTGGGTATTCAATTTCCAAAGCAACGCTCACATTCCGAAACAAAATTTGCACAAAGTTTTCATTTGAATTCTGATTTTAGAGATACTGTATATATTTTTTCTGTAATACAGCAAATTTAGATTTGAAAAACATTTTTTTGGTAACATATTTTGTAAACAGTCCCTTCTGCTAGGACACATGTCTTCATTGAGGCGAGCGAAGCGAGCACAGGTTCGAGCAGCGAACCAATGAGGATTGCAAAGCAATCCTCCGGGGGTTGGCGAGCGTTAGTGAGCAGGGGGCAGGCCCCCTAGTAGAATATAAATGATAATCAATAAATGGGTGCATCCGGTAACGTCTATTTATTTCAAAACATACTTTTTGTACACCAAGCAAGCGAAATAAACCAGTTTTCTTCGATAGAATATCCATCGCAAATGGCGCAAAATGAGTACTTGCGTCATTTCACAGTTATGTGTGCATAGTTATATTTCGCAGCGGCGGCTCACGTTGAAAAATCGGATATGTGCGAGGATATACCGGGCCTTAATGTACACGTGCATTTTCAGTGTTACTTAACAATTCCATTCATGATGTACACGACTGCTCAGTCAACGAATCGAATGTCGGAAGATGCGCTCATTAAAACTGCCGTCGCATTAAAAAGACGCTCCAAGAAAAAGCAATTATTAAGCAGAATCGTTTTCAATTTCGCACAATCGGGAGATAACTGTGAAAAACGACTTTGCGATTTATTTAAAATGACCGCATATACAAGATGTTTTCCTTGTGTTATGGTTGGAGGAGGAAAGGAAATCAAATGTGAATAAACTTTCTCGGAATGAAGTCATTTCGTGACCTTAAGAAAGTCCAAACACCCGATCGAAGGGACAATGGAAGTTTTCTTCTTGCGAATAAAACAATTAAGTAACTTGCGAATAAAACAATAAGTGAAATTTTTTTTTTTCGAGGAACTCGACCTCAAGTATTTGTTTGAGTTCAAGTGTATGGTGAAGGAAAGGTTTGAGTAGAGATTTGAAGGTTTTTCTGCATATAATGAACTGTGATTATACATATTCAAGGACCATAATACTGTTATATTCTCGACACGAGACATTGAACTGAACTTGAGTTCAACTTGTATTATTGCTAGTAGGCAATTTGCATTTTTTCTATGTATATTTAATGAAATAGCACATTCTTTTAAGAATGATAATAATGATTAGAATGATAGAGGTTAAATTTAAGAGGTCTTAATGCTTCCTGCAAAATCATTTTCTCAGCAGGGTACTTTTCTATTCTTTTCATTTTATTAATAAATAGTCTTACTGGATTACCATGTTTTCCTGACCTCTGGATAGTAGGAAACGAATACAATTTTCAAAATATATGACAGAAATTGACTTTTTTTAAATGAGCTTTGAATGGATATTGAAATTAAAAAGAATTGAAATATTAATATTAATTTTTCTACCTTGTTTTAAAGTGTGCGCAAATAAGTCCTTTTATTTTTACTGTTAAACAACGATGTTTTGCCTTTGAAAAATCTATTTGTGAGATATGATATATCCAACATGGTGCGAGTTATATATTTGAAAATTGTAGACAATCTGCATAGAAAGCCGATAGATAGCCGTTTCAAAGATAGATATGGTAACCAGTGCGTTATTTCATGGTACGTCATTAAGGGTGTTTTCGCGTTTAAACTATATCATATAAAATCCTTTACAAGTTTTTTTCTTTTTCACAAATATAATAAATACACCAATGACGCTTGGTTCTTAATTTCATGCTAAATATTACTTAATTCTGGAATTCGTTATGAATATTTTTTTCACGAATATTGATTTCTGCAACATAATAGATAAGTGTGATTCAGGAAAAAAAGTCCAACATCATCGAAAGCAACTACACGCACTGATGAAACGGCTTGATTCGAAATGTCATTGTACTATGATGATAGTGACAGCTTGTGTAGAAGATTGAAAAGTAAATATCACATAAATACCATTCGGACACACATTACCTTACCGAACATGCACATTACATGCACCGGACTCCAGCGGATTTGCATAAAATCCGACTATTGTTTGGGGGTGTTTTTAGTGGTATGGCCTGGGACCTTTGCATGGTGTTCCTGGTCAATTGAACCCCGACATGAACATTTTGGACAGTCAGGTTCATCCTACGCTCTGGTAATTTAAGGGAATGGACGAATATTACTTCCAGAACGACAACGCTCCGTGTCACGTTGCAGTCTCTCAATCAGTGTTATAAAGATATGTAAGTAAAACGTCTTCCCTGGCTCGCTCAGAGTCCCGAACTAAACCCCACAGAACAGGTGTGGGACGCGTTAGAGCGACGTTTACGGATCAGGTAACCACGTCGATCTTCAGCTGAACTGACGACATTCTTGCTGCAGGAATGGACGCAAATACCCATAGCTGTGTTTCAAAACCTTGACGAAAGTATGCCTAGAAGGGTTGCTAGTGTCATTGCAGCACTTGGGGGACCATTCCCCCTATTAAAGCATTTATTCTTTCCCTTATGCCATCACATCTTGCTGTCCGGTCCATTATAATAGGGTAGGGTATGTTACGTGTGGGTGAAAGATAAGATGCACAATATATGATCCTCTTAAGAGATTAAAGTCCTATAAAAGCCTAAAGAATTCATCGACAGATTCTCCGATGAAGATGTTGGAAGCACACAAATACAATATCTTTGTACTCGATATGGTGGTAAGGCAGTTGTATTAACGTCACACATCAACAACACGGGATATTGCCGACCAACCGGTATAGTGGTTAAGGTGTTAGCCTCTAGATTGGAAGGTTCCTGGTTCGAATCCGGGTCCGTGCATGGATGTTTGTAAGCATATGGTGTAGAGGCGGCTGGTACACCTTAAATCTGTCGGGGACGAAAGTCCTCACGTTGGGTCTGTGGGGAGGTTTTGAGAGTGGGGTGCCAGCTCAGGTGTTGCCTCTTCATCAGACTGTGGTTCAAAATTACGAAGTGTTGTCCTCGGATCTTCCCTTAGGCAGTTGATCCCGGACCGTCGTCAATAGCCCGCTGTGTTGCTCTATTACAAAGTTAATTTAAAAAATACCAATTACTATTTGAGACTACGATAGATTGAACATGGATCAGCTTTCACGTGCACGATGGTCTGTTGGTTCGTGTTTCGAAGTCGCAGCCCTCCAGACGTTAATCCGCTATTCTTGAAACCACAGACAGGAGGGCTGCGAGTTCGATTCCAACGAAAGACCGTCGTGTACAAAGAGGTCTAGTGCACTTTAAATCAGACGTGGCCTCAAATATCCTCACGTAGGCGTGGACGTTTGGAGAGTTGGATGCCAGATTAGGTGTAGCCTCGACATCTGACCATTGTTCAAAACTACACGGTGGTGTCCTCGAATCTTTCCCGTTGGGATTGATCTCGGACCTTCGTCAAAATCCCATTCTGTTGCCTTCAGTATTACGTTAGTTAAATATCTAACATCCAAAATTACAGACCCGTACATTATGCGGGCTGTGATGAAGAACTATTATTTGAATGTATTCTTGGGTTTTAACACTTGGTTTTTCGATGCAATGCTTCATATCGGTTGGTAATTGCTAATTTTTAACTAACGTCGTATTAGCAACACAACGGGCTATTGACGACGGTCCGGGATCAATCCCCTAAGGAAAAGATTCATGGACAACACCACGTAAATTTTTGCCACGGTCAGGGGACGAGGCAACACCTGAGTTGGCACCCCACTCTCCAAACTTCCCCCACCAATCCAAAGTGAGGACTTTCGGCCACGACAAATTTAAAAGGGCACCAGCCGCCACTACATCGTAGACTTCAAATACCCATTCTCTGACCCGGATTCGAACCGGGAACCTTGCGATTTAGAGGCTAACACCTCAACCTCCAGACCGGTTGGTCGGAAAGAACCGAGGACAACGCAACGTAATTATGAACCACGGTCAGATGACGAAAAGGCGAATGGATTCGGCGAGGGATATTCTCCGAAGAAACAGGTGGTGTTTTTACTCGTGGATCATTTCTTTCGATCGGCCATTATTTTCTTTTTCTCATTCGAATGTCATGGACGAACGTATCATTAGCTCTTTTACTTTCTTCGAGTTTAGAGGTCAAAGTCCTACAGCTTCTTTTTCCTCTTTCGTAGTATCGATTCTCTCTTTATTTTGTAGCAATGGAGCGTTATAAAAACGCGACTTGTTACCTGGATAGTATCGGGCCTGTCTCTCAGATGCTTGTTATGCACGCGGAACAAAGGTGGCCTGGTTTGCAGCGTAGCTGATTCACAATTAGATAGTTACGAGTTCGTGACTAGGTCCACCCAAAGGCCGTAGTGTACGAAGGAGCAAGTGCATGTTAAATCTCTCGTAACCTACAATGTTCGGAGAGTGTGGTGCCGGCGAACGAACCTTCTCATAAGACAGTGGTTTGAAATATAGCAAGTTGTGTTGCTTCAGTTCGACTTTAATTCTATTACCTATCTACCATTTCCATGGACGACGAGGCCGACCAACCGATATAATGGTTAAGGAGTTAGCCTCTAGATCGGAAGGTTCCTGGTTCGAATCCGGGTTCGGGCATGGATGTTTGTAAGCATATAGTATAGAGTCGGCTGGTTCACCTTAAATCTGTCGTGGCCGAAAGTCCTCACGTTGGGTGAGTGTGGAAGTTTGGAGAGTGGGGTGCCAGCTCAGGTGTTGCTTCGTCATCTGACCGTGGTTCAAAATGACGAGGTGTTGTTCTCGGATCTTTGCCTTAAGGGACTGATCCCGACCGTCGTCAATAGCCCGTTGTGTTGCTCTAGTACGACGTTAACTAAAATTATCATGTAGGAGGTGCATCTAGATAACAAGAACCGTTCGTCAGTGTACAAAAATAAACAATTGGGGAACTATTTTTTTCACCATCCAGATTTTCTATCAATAGAGAAAGATATCCTTTTCAACATAGCAGCCATTCCAATTGAGGTTTTATACGATGACGCGTCCAAGTTTTTTCTAATATCTCGTCCATCAAGATCTGGTCTGTTTCGATACTGACGAGATACCTTGTCGAGACAGCAACAAGGATGTTGGTTGGGGATATATGGCACAAGAGTCCTATTTTGTCATGCTGAGCCAGACACAAGACATACTATGCAATGTATTAGATATACTCACACAATGAAATGCTTACGGACGCAGAAGAGAGATGGTAATGGTAATGGTAATTTTAGTTAACGTCGTACTAGAGCAACACAACGGGCTTTTGACGACGGTCCGGGATCAGTCCCCTAAGGGGCAGACCCGAAGACGCCACCACGTTATTTTGAACCAAGTTAAGATGACGAGACAACACTTGAGCGCACCCCACTCTCCAAACTTGCACACCAACCCAACGTGACCACTCACGATGGGTTGGTGTGTAAGTTTGGAGAATGGAGTGCCAGTTGAATTTACGTCGCACTGAATCAGGACAACGGCCTGAGGGAAATATCCGAGAACGTTTTGAACCACAGTCAGATGGCGAGGTCAACACCCAAGTGAACTTGTACAGGACGGTCTTTGGTTGGATGAGACACACAAACAAAACCACCCGCCACAAAACCCTTGAAACAGTGAAAAGCTATATTCTATAGCAAGTAATGTCTCACCCACCTTTGCATCGAACTGAACACACATCTGTCAAAACAAAACTGCAGTGGAATATTTAATTATCCGGTGGCCTCGAAGTTGGACATAAGCGACAATGTACTCTCATAATTTTAATATCCCATCTCAGTTTTAATTAGGCTAGCGTTTCTTATCTTGATAGCATCGGGAAAGCCGTAATTTATTTTTAAACTTTAATGCTGAGACAGCGTGGTGGTAGAACATTCATTATCTCTTAAAAGCATCTTTAAAATGAGAGATTATTTGATAAGATCTTACTAGCCGTGCAGTGAGGCTAGAAGGTCGTTGTTTCCTACGTCGCTTCACAAAGCTTCTCTGATAACAACGAAACATAGGAGCTTCTCCAAGAGATGGTTTCGTCATCTGACTGTGGTTCAAAATGACGAGGTGTTGTCCTCGTTCCTTTCTCTTAAGGGATGGATCCCGGACCTTGTCAATAGCCCGTTGTGTTGCTCTAGTACGACGTTAGTTAAAAATAACTAAATTAATTACCAAGATAAATCGCTCGTATCTTTCTCTTTAGGTTTGATACCGGACCGTCGCCAATAGTGCGTCGTGTTGTTCCAGTGCGACGTTAATACAACTACTTGCCAAACACTTCGTATAGAAACAGCCGACCAACCGGTATAGTGGTTAAGGTGTTAGCCTCTAGATCGGAAGGTTCCTGGTTCGAATCCGGGTCCGGATGTTTGTAAGCGTATGGTGTAGAGGCGGCTGGTGCACCTTAAATCTGTCGTGGACGAAAGTCCTCACGTTGGGTTGGCGTGGAAGTTTGGAGAGTGGGGTGTCAGCTCAGGTGTTGCTTCGTCATCTGACCGTGGTTCAAAATGACGAGGTGTTGTCCTTAGATCTTTCCCTTAAGGGACTAATCCCGGACCGTCGTCAATAGCCCGTTGTGTTGCTCTGGTACGACGTTAACTAAAATTACCATTACCTTATAGAAACACTTTTGGTTTCGTCGCGTAATTAGTTTGTTTTCATTGCTACAGTTTTAAAAGCAACGCAAAGAAAATATTTCGAAGATAATTTTTGCGTTTGTTACTGAAGTGTTTGTGACCAAACTGCATCCGGTATGAAGAAATTAGGAGGAACAAAGGTTTGTATTTTTGATATGCTTTTGCGCAGACATAAGTCTTCATTGGGCAAATGGAGGAGGACAAATGGAGGTAAGAAAACTGACGCTTCACCCTAGCCTTTATTGTTTGCCAATCACTGGCGTTATACTGTGCAAGAAACTTCAGAAACACAAATATTGTAATAATGAATGTCTTTAGGATTATTCGTTCTGCCTTCCGAACACATATTTAAATTGAATGAAAATAAAATTTCTGATAAACAAATTTAGATTCATTTAAATTTCTGATGAATTTTTCCTTATTTAAAAGTAATCAATCGGGGGATCACTATTATCAGAGCAATGTTTCCATTCAATTCTATATTCCCGTCGTCTGTCCTTTTTTCAAAATTAAGAGGTGTTGTCCTCCTTGATTTGGAGAGTGAATTTAACGAAACCAATTTGAAGCTGCAAGGTGATCAATTAAATTTAATGAAAGCTAAAAGTACAATATCTGCGTTTGTTACAAAACATTTTCTCTACAAACAAAACTCGGAGGAAGAAGGATGCTCTCAGTTTCCAAATTTTTTTAAATTGCAAAAACGAGATGAAGATTTGCTTGCTACTGTCAACATTTAACAGCTATTCCTTCTGACCTTTGCCAAAGATTTGAAGACATTTTTCACTTGGTTATCCTCGATTGGGTGTTGGACCCTTTTGTAAGTAGATCCAAACTAGGATACTAATACAGGAGTAATTTATTGAATTAATCACAACAAAAAAGGAGCTGAAACCAATGTTTGAACAAGGATACCACATAAATTCTGGTTACAAACACCCATACCAATTTTATATACTGCACTATGGGTTACTGTCAGAAGCTGTTGATTGTTTTCCCGTCTTCCTATTTTGTAGAACGTGGATTTAGTGCAGTTATGACTCTCATCACCAAAAAAAGAAACCAACTGGAAATTAATGCTCGTGGAGACTTACGAATGCTACTCACAAACATAGAGCCGAACATAAATAATCTCGCATAAATATTCGCCCATCTCATTGAAAACAAAATAATGTGTGTTTTGTAACTTCGTGAGTATAATTTACGTGGCGAGTGGCTTAAAGGCAATTAAAACGACATTTAAAAATACAGCACATTTAATTAGTCAGTGAAGATTAAAAGTTAAGGCTATTTCGAGGCTAATAAATGGAAAATACAAATAGGGTTTCAGTCCCGCGGTTCTTAGGAGAAGAGTCGTTCTGCGTCCGTTCACGTTCATGCGTTCCACGATTCTCTCTTTTCCTCGAGAGAAGACCCCACAAGTTCTTGTCGACAGTGCTACAGTTCAAAGACAAGGGGATACCCCCATCCGGTCATAAATTCAATGACCACCATGAAAGCTGTGGTCAGAGAGACCCCCTACGAAGCTACAGTTTGCATTTTAAAACAAGTTACAATTTCAATAAATACTACTTTAAATATCAATGTTTTATTTATATTTATCTTTACGGTAACCATTTACTATTCAAGACATCAAAGTTAAATTTATAATTTTTCTATTATGCTGTTATACAGAGTTATTTCACCTGGGGGTTCATGGCCAGGTTTTTGCTATGAGGGGTCCATGGGCAAAGAACGTTTTGAAACCACTGCTCTAGTGTGACGTTAATTCTGTGCTCAGTTGGCAAAATGTTAAAATTCACTATTTTAGTTTTTCGTGACAGCAATTTTAAGATTCAAGATTCAGCATGTGGTTCTGTGGTTTTTGATTTATTACGATTTTCCTACCTTTGTGTTTCCTCATAAACTGAAAGAAAAAGACTAACGACATTTTGCCACCTTCTAAACATTAGCAAAAGAGAATCTAGGATGGGATTTAATCAAATTTTTGGGAAAAGGGACTTATAACATTTTGCAATCTGAGCACAGAATTAAAATACCTAATTACCTACTGCACGTCGGAACAGTTATAGTAAGAAGTAATCGAAATTAAGTAACTGTAAAACGAAGATGAAAATAAACATTTTTTTTCCATTTCCTGAGAAATTCTTGCGTTTGCGCCTAAACGCGTCCACAGATTTCAAAATGAAAACTGTCGTTTCAGTGTGCTCTCACACTCCTTGAAGTTTATCACGTGACT
The DNA here is from genome assembly GCA_947359465.1 of Metellina segmentata. Classification (NCBI taxonomy): domain Eukaryota; kingdom Metazoa; phylum Arthropoda; class Arachnida; order Araneae; family Tetragnathidae; genus Metellina; species Metellina segmentata. Next base: position 131,708,066 of record OX375874.1, read on the forward strand.
TTCGAATCGCCCCGTCTTTGGTGAATAAACTTCCGGTCATAATTTCTCACTCGCGCTTCTTATGAGATTAATGAAGCTAAAACGCAGTTATTGTCCTTCGAATTCCCGTTTACCAATAACTAACAAGCCGTCCCGCAGACAGATGTTTGAGAAACAAACCCGGAGATCTTAATCAACTGACCCTCGAACCACCTTGAGACATTGACTCCTTCAACAAGAGCATGGAAAGATTTGTCGGGCGGATTGCACGAGGCATTTCGTCTCGGGCTCTTTTTCCGTCATCCATATCTTTGTTGACGTTCAATCAGTGGAATTTGTTTACGGTTTCGCATGCGATTATTTGTATGCCTTGTCCGTAATAGATGCAATTCCGAAGATAACTTTTAAATAACGTGTTTTCCCATTTTCCTCGCAACAGGAACGTGTTGATAGGTTGCAGTCGGGGTTTTCTGAGTGGCTTAGGTCGTCAAAAATGCTCTATTTATGAAATTCCTTATGCAACGATTTTTAAGCGATCAGACGCAAATGATAAAAAACATTTCCAATACCCTATAATAAGACTGATGATAAATTCGAATGCGTTGATTATAAAAGATTTCCCAATGCTGAAAGAACCGACCTGATGGTTAAGGTGTTAGCTTCTAGATCGGAAGGTTCCTCGTTGGAATCCGGGTCGGTGTATATATGTTTGCAAGCGTACGTGTATAGGCGGCTGGTGCACCTTCAATCTGTTTTTGTCGAATGTCCTCGCGTTGGGTTGGTGTGGAGGCTGGTGCACGTCAAATGAGTCTTGTACCCAAATGTTCTCACGTTTTGAAGAGCGAGATGCAAGTACAGGTGTTGACCTTGTCATCTGACCGTGGTTCAGAATGACCAGGTGTTCTCTTCAGATCTTTATCTTAGGTAATGAACCCGGACGCTTTGACGAGGGTCCGGGATCAATCCCTTATGGGAATTATCCGAGAACAACACCACGTAATTTTGAACCACGGTCAGATGACGAAGCAACACCTGAACTGGCACCACAGTCTCCAAACTTCCACACCAACCCAACGCGAGGACTTTCGGCCACGACAGATTGAAGGTTCACCAGCCGCCTCTACACCATACGCTTACAAACATCCATGCCCGGACCCGGACTCGAACCAGGAACCTTCCGATCCAGAGGCTAACACCTTAACCATTATACCGGTTGGTCGGCGTCTGGTGGTGAAGGTGCTAGCCCCTAGATCGGAAGGTTCCTGGTCCGGGCATAGATGTTTGTAAACGTAGGGTGTAGAGGCGGCTGGTGGACTTTAAATCTAACTTGGCCAAAAGTTCTCGCATTGGGTTGGCGTGGAAGTTTGGAGAGTGGGGAGCCAGCTCAGGTGCTTCCTCGTCATGTGACCGTGGTTCAAAATCCCTAAGGGGATTGATCCCGGACCGTCGTCAGTAGCCCGTCGTGTTGCTCTAGTTAGACGTTAATTTAAATTACCATTACCTTGCACTGGAGCAAACGGGCTTTTGGCGAACGACCCGGGATCAATCCCAACGCACACAAATATAGAATTCAATTCATTTTGCGGATTGCTGTGATGCCTATAAGCACTTGAATAGACTTTGCATTTATTGATTACAAACGTTAAAAGGCAGAGAAAAAGGAAAAGGCTACGTTTTCGTGGAAAACAGCAACACTCGAGTGAAAATAATCTTGATGAATGTGGAACATGACCTAAAACAAGGGATTACCACGTGCAAAATGACCAAAACTTGTCCGATTAGGAACGCTCCGTTCCACCTACCACGAATCCACACACGCGCTCACGAGGATATCTCCGAAATTCAGTAAACACACTCCCAATGGGTAACAAATAACTTCTATCAGATATTGAATAACTCTGTTCTACAGGATGACTGAGGAAAGAATTGAATTACAGTCCGAAATATGGTACTCGGATCTTACACTTTGGGATTGTTCCCGGACCGTCGTCGCCGACCAACCGGTCTAGTGGTTCAGGTGTTAGCCTCTTGATAGGAAGGATCCTGGTTCCGGGTCAGTGCATGGATGTTTGTAAGCATATGGTGTAGGCGGCTGTGGAACCTTTAATCTGTCGTGTCTGAAAGGCCTCACGTTGGGTTGATGTGGAAGTTTGGAGAGTGGGGTGTCAGGTCAGGTGTTACCTCGTCATCTTACCGTGGTTCAAAATTAAATGTTGTTATATCTCGGATCTTGCTCTTAGGGGATTGATCCCAGACCGTCGTCAATAGCCCGCTGTGATCCTCCAGTACGACCTTAATCAAAATACCAACCTACCGAGATGTGATACAGGCACAGGTAATTTTAACTAACGTAGTACTAGAGCAACATAACGAGCTATTGACGACGGTCCGGGAACAATTCCCTATGGGAAAGATTCGAAGACAACGCCGCGTCGTTTTGAACAACGGTCAGATGACGAGGCAACACCTGAGCTGGCACCCCACTCTCCAAACTTCCACTGATGTTGCCTCGTCATCTGACCGGTGTTCAAAACGACGTGGCGTTGTCTTCGAATCTTTCCCATAGGGAATTGTTCCCGTACACTCCCGGTATTCAAAACCACTCAAATCTTCAGCGTTTAAATTAATTGATAGAAATTCTTCGAATTGGTAATTTTTAGTTAAAGTCGTACTAGAGCCACACAACGGGCTATTGACGACGGTCCGGGATCAGTCCCTTACGGGAAAGATCCGAGGACGACACCTCGTAATTTTGAACCACGGTCAGATGACGAAGCAACACCTGAGCTGGCACCCCGCTCTCCAAACTTCCACACCACGCCAACGTGAGGATATTCGTGGCCACGACATTTTTGACTGTTTATCAAAGCAGCATTCAAAGGTCTAGTAAGTTAATAGTAAGAGTCTACAAAAATTGTTTTACTCCCATTGAAGATAATTCGAGGTTTTTTAAAAATGTTTTTGATTTTTATTAATTTTCTTAACATTTTATTTGGAGACGCCTGGAGAACTCTTGCATATACAAGAGCAAACAATAAATTCACAATGATTCCGCGTTTTGAAATTGTTTGAAATAATGCTTAACATACGCTTTCTTTTGCAAAATTTTAGATGATGTAATAAATTTTGTTTTTGTTTTACGATTGAGAGGTAGACTTAAAAAATGTAGTTAATTTGATTTATCTGTAAACAAACGATTATGGAAATTACAATTTTGAGAATACACAGAAAATTAAAGCGCTTGTAATCGATCAATTTTTTTTTGCTAAGGCCAAACGAAACAAATGCTTTGTTTCCTGTTACCCGACCGACCCTGAAATTACAATTCAAAATTTCCGACCCTAAAGTTTTTTTTAAATATTTTTTTAAAAATTTAATTTAATTTAAATTAAAAAAAAACACGTTTATTAAAACGATTAATTGATTACGATATCGCAGCGATCTTAGGGATTAATAATTGTTTATTATATATTCAGAGTTCAGACATTATCTGTCATAAATAAACTCTTTAGGGGTGAATAAGCAGTTAAACCTGAAGAAAAATTATAAATACCCAATTTGGGTAAATACCCGTGTATATACCCAAGATATTGACCCGCAAAATTAAATATATCAGGTATTTTACATCACTGATCACACCTCTGATCAATTTTAAATCTGACATAAATACTCAGATATTTTTCCTTTCGCGTATTTGCTAAAAATATTTAGCACAAAAAACTTTTTCCTACCTCTCTACCCTAATATTTTTGCTCATGTTACAGGAAACGAGCCTTTTTTTTATAGGCCTAATGTATGAAAATTGTTTACTACTATTGCTAATTTATGAATTTTTTGTGTAATAAATTTCGAGCGATATTTTTTAATCAAACTTAATTTTTGACTTTTTAATCGGTCTGAAAAAATTCCACAACAATTGTATAACAGAAAAATTTTTCTTTGAAAGTTCACTGTCGAAGCAAACTTTTTGCACAGGAGCTAAATTGCAACTAGCAACAGGTAGGTATTTTCATTAACGTCGTACTGGAGCAACACAGCGGTCATTGACCACGGTCAGGGATCAATCCCAAAGGGAAAGATACGAGAACGTAGAAACAGAAGGATTGGAGATTGGGCTGTTACAAGCAAATTCAATTATAAGATATATCCTGGGCTTTTGGGATGGGGATATTCCATCTTGAATTTTTAACCCTCGAAGTAGTTTGGAACCCATTTCGATCTGGGCGATTTTTGATAGTGACGAGATACATCGGTGATAAAACCACCATAAAGGCTCAGCCATAAATATAGTACTTGTTTAGAAATGTCTATTTAGGCCCATATGGTTTAAAGCGAATAATTCCGAACAGAAAGACCAGAACTCAATCCGGAATACGACGTACAGGATTCTTTCGATTTATAATTTTGATTGAACGTACTTTTATTTCAGGGTTATTATAAATTTCCTTTCGATAGTTAAATCATAAAAGATCGTAATCATAAATAATTTTTTTATTAACGAATATTTAACTAATAAGTGATAGTTATATCATCACATGACAAGATGGATGATTTTGTTCTGCTTTGGGTTGGTACTTATATCAACACAAAAAAAATCAAAATACTTCAAAAAGTTTACAAGAAACTTTAATTTAAACCAATTAGAGAGCGAGGGATATGGGTGACTGGAGTGACTGACATGAGATGTTTTACTTGCTTATTGTAACAGTACTTAAAAAAATGTACCTCTTATTTACTCATAATGTTAAACGGAAAGAGAACAAAAAATAACTTAGAAATAAATAAATTACAGAAAAATAACCGAGCGATACGTCGAACACAAAAGATGAAGTACAGCAAACACATGTTTCGGGAAACCTTCAGAAGGGTCACTTTATCGTCAGCTACTACAGAAAGAGCAGTAGACGTTCTTCTCAGAATTTATAGTTTTAAATAATTATCGTTTGACAAAATACTGAACGAATTTTTCATTTTTCATAAATAATAACCGTTTGACAAAATATCCATCAAAACTTTTTACTTTCAAACAAATAAATATAGTTTGACAAAATTTAAAAAAGAGTTTTTACTTTACTTTTGAATCGGAATTTTTACTTTTCAATAAATAACTATCGTTTGACAATATACATACAAGAATATTTACTTTGGAATCAGAATTTTTACTATTCCATAAATTCGTTGACACACCTATCAGAATTTTCCCTTGTTCATGAATCATTATGGCTTGACAAAATACCGATAAGAATTTTTACTTTTAAATCAGAATTTTTATTTTTCAATAAATAAATGTTTGATAAAATACCTATCAGAATTTTTAGTTTTAAATGAACACATAAAAAATGATTTTTACTTTTAAATGAATAATTATCGCTTGACAAGATATGTATCAGAATTTTTACTTTCGAATAAATAACTATCGTTTGACAGAATATGAACCAATCAAGTATTTTTTCTTTTCCATGAATAATTATCGATTGGCACAAAATACATATATAAGAATAATTACTTCTGAATAAATAATAACTGTTTGATAAAATACCTATCAGAATTTTTCATTTTAAATGAACACAAAAAAAAAAGGATTTTTACTTTTAAATGAATAATTAGAGTTTGACTTAAAAAATATCAAAACTTTTTACTTTAGAATAAATTACTATTGCTTGGCATAGTATCCATCAAAAATATTTCTTTTTCATAAATAATTATCGTTTGGCAAATTACATATAGAATATTTATGTTTGAAGAAATAATAACCGTTTGATAAAATATCTCAAACAGAATTTTGCTTTTTAAAATAAATATCGTTTGCTAAAATAAACGCCAAACTTTTTTTCCGATTTCAAATCAGTTGACTTAGTTACGAACTTACTTAAAATTAGCGACTTCGTTACGAATTCGCGTTTTGGAGGGCAGAGAAAGGACTTACCCAGCAGACACATGAGCGATCCGCAGAGGCTGAAGGGCCATGAGGCCTGTTCTCTGCTGACATCGAACACCTGCAGCACGGCGACGTAGATGACGCCCGCCGATCGGTGCAGCCCCACGGTGAGGAAGCTGAGCCAGAAGCAGGCGAAGGCGATGCACCACGAGTAGAAGGGCTCGCGCTTGCGTTCCACGTGTCCGGATGTCTCCATGCTTTCTGCGCTTCGAAGTGAGGGACGCGGAGAAGGAGACGGCGGTTATAGGCGGGTGCAGCAGCGCCGCGCGCGAAGGCCTCGTGTCGCAAACGGCCGCTTTTTGCTCTTTGGGGCCTTGGGAGCACTTGGAAGAGAGCGGCGGACTCTTTCGCTTTTTTTTTTTTTTGGGGGGGGGAGAGGTATTCCATTCATGCCACACTGGAGCACACAACGGGCTATTATCGACAGTCCGGAAACGACACAACGTCATTTTGAACCGCGGTTGGATGACGAGGTAACCCATGAGTTAAAGAATCCCACTCTCCAAACTTCCACACCACGCCAACGTGAATATGTTTGAGGTCATGACATGTTGAACGTGCTCCAGCCTTTTTTGTACACGACGGTCGTTGGTTGGATTCGAACTCAGAACCCTCCGGTTGCTACTGCGTGAATCTTCCAACCGGGGATTCTAAGAACGCCGAATATTGCACTGGAAAGTGTTCGATGGGACTAATCTATATATGACACGCAAAAAACACGTTATTTGTTATAGCGTTTTGGCAACATGGTACGATTGTTTGTTTACCACGAAGTCTCGCGCCTCAATTGAATTTATAGCGTTATCAAATGAAATTTTATTGAAAAAAAATGAATTTTAGTCGAGCTGTTGCAGTTTATTTTAGAAATCAAAGAAGGCGGAGGATCTTTTCAGGGCCAACAATTATAGTTCAACAAGACGCTTGCACTACAACTTTCGTCAACAAATTCAATGAGAAAGTGTGGTCGACTCGAGTGCTGGGGAAATGTACACACAAACAACATGCTGGGTATTCAATTTCCAAAGCAGGAATCACATTTCGAGTCAAAATTTGATCAAAGTTTTCATTTGAATTCTGATCCCAGAGGCACTGTATATATATTTTCTACAAAACAGCAAATTTCAAAGAATTTTTTTTTTCTTTCGAATATCATATTTTGAAAACAATTTCTTCTGCTACGACACATGTCTTCATTGATGCGAGCGAAGCGAACCAGTGAAGATTGCAAATCAATCCTCTGGGAGTTGGCGAGCGTTAACAAGAAGGGGGCTGGCCCCCTAGTGTATTGGAAAAAAACGACACATCCGATATAAAATGTTAGGATTGCATCGTGTTTTTATGACCAAAACGCAAGACAAACAACATCAAGCTTCGGACATACGCACACAAGGAAAGTTTAACTGACGCAGAAGAGAGTTAAGTAATTAATTAAAGTCGCACTGGAGCAACACTACGGGGAACGGTCCGGAATCCATACCGAAGGGAAGGTATTCTATGTAACAACAAAATTCTTTCGTAAAGGTTAATACAGCTAGAATATTTATATATCTTAATATTATAAGGTATTCAAACACGTTAAAATATCACTTTCGTCAAAAAAATTCCAAAAAAGGTTTTTGATCTTATTTAATAGAATATTTATTTTACTCAAAATTTTTTTCTTCGCCAAGAATTAGATGCAGAGATGTTAAGATTTTATTCAAGGCGGAAAAACCGTGAGTAGGTATGGGAAAACGCTTGAAATGGCTTTTAAAAGACCAAAAACCTTCAAAATTTTAATTTAAAACTTACTTTTTTGGAAATATAATTTTACAAAGGTTTCTAGAATGTTTAAATGGTTTCTCTTTTGGAAATAGTACGAACATTGTCAAAGAGAAGTGAAGAACAAAATTGTTTACGAAAACAGTAGAAGCAAGAGAAAGCAAACGATACACTACAAACTATTTTTTACTCTAAATTAATTTGTATTCATTATTTCCTCACTTCAAAAGTTATAACACAGAAAGTAATGGTTGGATTCTCATAAAATTTTGAGAACTTGTTCTTTATAATGTTGTCTAGGGAATGAGAACTAGAAAATAATTATGCCGAAAGTAAAAAGTTTTTAAATTATGGCCAATTATTTAATAAATAGGACTGTAAAACTATCAAAAATCATGTATTCATTCTTCGATCGCTTATAAAATTTTTGTTTATTTAAATATTTTTTTTTATTCTAGTTCATTCCCTAGAAAAAGGCCTATAGTTTACTTTGGTATCATCATTTTTCAAATGGATTGAATAGATTTTAATGTAGCACTTTTCAAGCTTTTGACACATTTCTTTACAATTTCATTCATAATTATCATTATTACAAAATTATTAATATATATTTTAGATATTCATAGCCCAAAATGCTATTGTTTAATTACACTAAACATAAAAATATCATTAAAGTGTTTCTATACCACATTAAAAAAAATAAATCTCGAACGTGTCCCGATACCTCAAGTGTTCCTTTTTTCTTCATACCTAGCCTTAACTATTTCGAGAAAGTTTGACAACGTCACACCACCCTTGCCTTACAATGACGCATTTTACGTATAACGTGAAATGAACTATATAAAAAACAAACCCGGCGTTGCCTGTGCCCGTGGAAAACCAACACCACTGGCAACGCCGTGATCTAAGGAATTGATCTGATGTAAAATTTTACATAGATTTCAAATCCGATGAAATTTTCAATCTATATTTAACAATTCCGATTTTATAAAAAAAAAAAAGAAACTTAACGATCCCAGTCAAAACATTATTATTATTATTATTATTATTATTTTTTTTTTTTTTTTTTTTTTTTTTTTTTTGCTGTCCTCTGCTGAAGTGGAATAGGGCATACAATTTAAACTTTTTTTTTTAACGCGAAGAGCAGGAAAAACAATTATTTTTTTTTTAAAGCGAATATTTACGTGACGTCACACTCTCTTGCGAAGATATAAAAGATATATTCAATTTAAAAATTAATTATTTAAATAAACTCGTGTTTTTTTCTGAAGTGAAATTTTGCGCAGATTTCAAATCCATTGAAATTTTTACTCTATCTTTAACGGGCCAGGAGGTTAAAAATAGAACTCAGTGACTCCAGTTAAAATATTATTAATTTGCTGGGAAATCATTCCTCCGAGCAAAATCAAAACGAAAAAAATAAATTTCAAATCTGTGATCTTCTATGCTGTTGCATTCAATAATGATTCAATTTCATTAAATTAATTTTTAAATGTTCCAGATTGAATTTGAAAACCCAAACATTACAAAAAATTCGGACTACCTGTGTGCCAAATCTCATTGCTGTAAGTGCCATAGAATCGTCAGGATTTTGCGGCAAGAAACAGGCAGACACTTCTTTTTATAATATTAGAGATGTAATCCGTTGCTTCTGAGCCCCGTATCATGATTTTACGTCCGATGCATGACGCACCGTCTTATGATGTCGGATATTCCCTCCGTTTTTCGAAACAGCTGTTCTTCGCCTCTAGGTTTATTTTAGTCCACACGATGCGACGCACCGAACAAACACGGATGTGTGTTTTCCTTTCTCTTCCTGTTCTGGATTCGGGAAACCACTTCCTTGCTGTTATGCCACGCACGATTGTACCAGCTTGAACGAGACGGAGAAAGAAACCTCTCTCTGTGTGAGTTCCTAGTCTCGTGACGCCCATTGCGAATAATAAATGTAATCGCTTACTCATCCAAGGTAGCTATTAACCTCTACGTTGCTGCAGATAAACATTTGTTACCACTACAATTTCGTTTACACCAGCGGCGTTGTATTGATCTGTGTACAGTGGATGTTATCCCCTTTTTAAGTGACCGCTGGCATCGACCACCATTTTCGAGCCGTCAGCGACTGACCTTCTGGAGGGTTCCTCCATTTGCTCGGTTAACCACCCTGTCGACCGTGAGGTGGGAACGCTTTGGGGAAAGGCTGACGATCGCTCCGGTGATATCTATCTCACGCCAAACGATACGCCACACAATGCCATGAAAGGAAAGCCTCAGTCGTAAATGCCACTCAAGACTATCGCTCAAGTTTGCTACGGGGGGTCGAACATACAGGCGAAAGAACCGTTCCTGGAGACGATTGATAAAATCTAAGCGTCGCAGCGTAATGGTTAACATCGCACTGGAGCAAAACATAGGGCTATTGGTGAAGGTACGGGTTCGAGGAAAGATTAGAGGACAATACCTCGTCATTTCGAACCACGGTCAGATGATGAACAAGCACCCCACTCTCTTAACATCATCAAGTGTGTGAGTCAATATAGATTTAACGTGCACCGACCCCTACGTATACAACGGACTTTGGCAGGAACACGATGGGTTATTGGCGACGTTCAGGAATAAATCAATCCCGAAGGGAAAGATGCGTGGACGCAATATCATTTTGATCGTCAGATGACGAGGCAACACCTGAGCTGGCACCCCACTCTCCAAACTTCCACATCACGTCATCGTGAGGACATTTGAGGCCTCGACAGATTTAACGTACACCAGCCACCTTTGCACACGGTGTTCTTTGGTTGAATTCGAACTTTCTGGTTGCTAATCCGTCGGACATCTTGAAAAAGAATAAATTACCTTCAACATTTCAACTTGTTCACGCACAACTTTTGAACACACTGTTGAAATGTATTTCAAATGACAGGCAATATCAAATACGAAAACATCCTTTTGAACCTGCACAGTTTATTTTGTAAGTGCAGCCCTGGAAAAAGGCAAAACGTCGGGCGAAAAATTGTCAAATATGAAAAACTGCTGCGATTTCAAACTATGCAAATTTTTACGATTCTAATTAATACTACCGAATAATAAACTAAAATATGTTTATAAAAACCCCTATATTTTTTGGATGATATAAATTTTATAAAAATCAGCGGATGGCAACTTGGAAAAAGGTATAAAGTCGTCTGCTGATTACATCATTTGAAAGAATAAATAAATTGAGAAGGCCGCGATTCTAGAAACGAATACAGGTTTTGTGGAAAGAGAATTGTTTTATTCTTGTGTATTTAAAGCAATGCCGAGAGGATTGCACTTATCAGACACTAAACAAGACAAAATACTAGCTTCTAAAGATGCTGGTTACAATGGTGCTGAAATTGCTTGAAAAAATGGAAGATCGAATGCTGTAGTTAACCGCTTTCTCGTTAATCCTGGTAGCTATGGCACAAAACAGGGAAAAGGAAGGCCGAAGACAATTTCTTCAAGGCAAGAGGGACAGATCCAGAGGCTTGCCTGCAAGCAAAAAATATTTTCCTCGCAAATTAAAGATGAGATGCAGTTGTCCTGTTCCAGCCGAACAATAAGAAATGCACCGCGTAGAAATCCTAATGTTGTGTGCAAGAAGTTAAAAGAGAAAAGCTCCATTTTCTAACTGACATATTGTTTCACGTTTAAAGTTTGCCCGGAAGCATTTAACGGCTGGCATTAACTGGAATGATGTGTTTGTGGACGAAAGGAAGCTTTATTTAGATGGGCCAGACGGATTTTAATGGTATGATCTGCGTAAAGAACAGCTTTTTTTCAAAACGCCAATTCTGAAGGGGATCTGTCTTGGTTTAGGCCGCATTTGCAGCCGATAATTCGACTGAAATTGTTTGGGTCGATAGCAAAATTTATTCAGTGTTATATCAGGACATGCAGGCATGATTTGTTGGCGATTACTACTCTGATTACGTCAGGCAATGGGAATTTCAACAAGACAATTTATCGGTGCATACTTCGTGCTCCGCAAAATCCTGGAAGAAGGCGAACGAGGTAAAAACTCTTCAATGGTCATCTCGAAGTCACGACTCGAATCCAATGGAAAACCGCCGACCAACCGGTATAGTGGTTAGGGTGTTAGCCTCTAAAGGAAGGTTCCTGGTTCGAATCCGGGTCCGGGCATGGATGTTTGTAAGCGTATGGTGTAGAGGCGGTTCTTGCAGCTTAAATCTGTCGTAGCCGAAAGTCCTCACGTTGGATTCGCGTGGAAGTTTGGAGAGTGGGATGCCAGCTCAGGTGTTGCCTCGTCATCTGACCGTGGTTCAAAATGACGAGGTGTTGTCCTCGGATCTTTCCCTTAAGGGACTGATCCCTGACCGTCGTCAATAGCCCGTTGTGTTGCTCTAGTACGACGTTAACTAAAAATTACTATTACCAATGGAAAACCTTTGGGGCATTCTAGCTTGAGATGTTTACAAGAATGAGTGACAGAACAAGTCTGATCTAAAAACCGAAATTAAAAATTCGTGGAATATTGCCCTGGACACCTTCCAAGTTCTCTCTGGTTCTAAGAACCGACGATTAATACAAGTAGTAGAAAAAAAGAGGTTCCCCACGTCACTTATATATACACTACCCTACGATAATGAACCGGACGCCAGCGGATTTTCATAAAATCTGACTGAGATTTCGTGGTATGGCCTGGGACCTTTGCATGTTGTTCCAGGTCAATTGAAAGCCGACGACTACATGAACACTTTGGACCATCAGGTTCTTCCTACGCTCTGGCAATTTTATGGAATGGACGAATGTGACTTCCAGGACGACAACTCTCCATGTCATTTTGCAGCCTCAGTCAAGCAGTGGTATCCAAGTATTGATGTGAAACGTCCTCCCTGGCTTGCTCAGAGTCCCGACCTAAACCCCGTAGAACATGTGTGGGACGCGTTAGAGCGACACTTATGGACCAGGGAACCTCGGCCGAAATCTACAGCTTAGCTGGCGACATTCTTGCAGCAGGAATGGCCACAAATACCCGTAGCTGTGAAGCAAAACCTTGTGGAAAGTATGCCCAGAAGGTTGCTAGTGTCATTACAACTCACGCGGCTATTAAAGCATATATTCTTTCCCTTAGACCATCACATCTTCCTGTGCGGTTCATTATTGTAGGGTATTGTATATTTTAAATAATAAATCGTATCGACTCTACTTTTTTCAACGAATAGCAAAGGACGAACTCCATTAATCTGTCTAGGATCTTGGAGGAAAAAATGTTGTCGGCGTTCATTTTAGCACCTTTATGTGTTCGTTCATCCGTGATGTCTTCTACATTGGTTTTTTTTTTCCTTTTGTCGTGACGATAGCGAAAACGATGAGAAAATGTCTTCGATCTGAATTGTCGCGAACTCATTTATCGAAGGTAATTGAATCGACGTCATGCAGAAGCAACAAACGCAGCGGGGTGTTGGCGACAATCCGGAATCAATCCCGTACGTATAGATTCGAGTGCAACAATTCGTCATTTCAAACCACGTCCGGATGACAAGGTCAATACCTGAGCTGGCACTCCACTCCATCAATGGTCGGGACTCTTTAGGCGTCCCACACATGTTCTACGGGGTTTAGGTCGGGCCTCTGAGCAGGCCAGGGAAGACGTTTCACATCCATACCTCGATACCACTGCTTGACTGAGGCTGTAACATGAAATGGAGCGTTGTCGTCCTGGAAGTAACATTCGTACATATCACGCCAACGTGAGGACATTTGAGGCCATTACAGAGTTAGCGTGCAGTCTTTTTATGTGATCTAGTTTCGAACTTGCAACCCTCAGATTGCTAATACGGGACTCTACTAACTATAGGGGCCTAAAACTCATGGTTCTTAAAAAGGAAGTGCAGCTTGCTATATGGAATTCAGTAATCGCAGACGGACATAAACAAATCTAAAAACTTCGAATGCTTATTTTCTTGATGAATGCGAAAATATTTCGATTCGAACAATTGAATTCAGTAGGTAATGGTAAATTTAGTTAACGTCGTACTAGAGCAACACAACGGGCTATTGACGACGGTCTGGGACGCATATTACCAACCTTTACCTGGAATAGAAGACATGGGGAAATTTTAAGCCCACTGATTCGTTGCTATCTCTCCGAGATCATGACGTCACTCACCCATAGTGTGTGAAAAGTATCACTATTTCCTTGCAACGTTTGCGAAAAAAAAAAGTTGAAACTGCTTCGACCAAAAATAGAATACAAATAAAAAAGAAAGCGATAGTGTTTAGATGATTACCAAGCGACAGTTCAACGGCTTGTGCCATGTACTCGTAATTGGATCATAAATTTTTTGTGTTTAGTTTTAATTCCAGTATAGATTCTACACGCATGATTAAAAAATAATTCATTTTCGAACTTTAAAGGACACTTGGGATCTTGAACAGAATAGAAGGCGGAAACAGAGGAGTTTTTCGTTATTACTGGGGATCTGTTGTATAGATTCGTTATTTATGTTGCAGAGGTTTTGCCACCGGCTTTCAGTTCAAGTAGAAACTACCGAGTAATGAGTAATGACAGAGTCCACGTGAAGCATCGCCATTAAGGATTATATCACTTTGTGACGTCATAGTCGACAGTTTGAAACCAACGAATCAGCGGGCTTAAAATTTCCCCATGTCTTCTCTATTCCAGGTAAAGGTTCTTAATATGCGTCCGGGATCAATACCCTAAGGGAAAGATCCGAGGACAACATCACGTTATTTTGAACCACGGTCAGATGACGGAATTATATAGGACTTCTGTCTAAAGAATCTAAAATAAGAAGGTTGCGTATTAAAATCACGTCCGGGTCACCAGTGAAGCTGACATAATCGGAAGGTTTTATTTTATTTTTTATGAACATCACGGCGAGAGTTTTATTTTATGAACAACGACAGAGACAAAAGCACACTACTGGCATACAAAGAAGTAAGCATTGTATACAAGGGCGAACTGAAACTATAGGTTAATAAGAGGAACGGTTTAAGAAGTGAGATGTGAGACTAAGGGCAGTGAGAACTGAAACTAGTTTGCCATTCTCACCAGCAAGTCCGTTGAAAATGGTGGCGCTGCTCATCGCAACGCACCATCTAATATTAAAAAAAAACAAAAAAACATCGAATATAATGTAGTCTAATATAAACAGAAAATATGAATTTAGTTTTTTCACAGAGCAGTGAATCTTCAAAGTTCGGAACTTTTCAGGGTGGTGTAAATAATTTTTTCACAAAATATTCTTAAACTTATAAAAAGAATATCCAGCGGTTCGAACACGAGGGTTGGTATGCCGGGTTTTATGGCGCAGGGGCCAAACAACAAAACAAGCGTTATTGAAATACGATAAAAAAATATACACCCCGGAGGATTCGAACGTGCGCCGCCTATATCTCACAAGTTGCTAGCGCAGTGGGGAAGACCACTGAACCACTCCCACTTGAAGGAAGTTTTTTCAAGTGTCCCCATAAACTTTTGTTTTATCGAAGTAAGTTATCTTATTTGTCCTGCAAAGGACCCCAGGTTCACCGCTACTCCTGATCCATTTTCACCAACACAATTTTAGTCTCCATTATTCTGTCAGCTAATAAAAGCCCTCTTGGAAGCAAAAAGTGACCGTTAGAGAGAATTTCTGTAATCTAACGACAGTTTCCACTCTGAAGAAGCCTCGTGCTGCCCTCTAGTGTGAGCAACCTAATTTAAAAGCATAATGTTGAACAGACGTTTAGAACATACGCCCAACGACGAAAAAAAGTTGCACCTGGAAGGAGTAGACCGGTCTGAATGAAATTTGGAGGAGTGGTCCATCTTCGTTGGAGATGAAAATGCGCCACGCGCATGGCAGCTCTCGAACACTCTGCATACCGGGGCATAAAAGGACATCTAGTAGCGTAGCAAATACAAATATTGACGACCCGCTTAAGGCTCAAGCCCAAAAAGGCTGGTCCCTTGTTAATGAATTCCCCAATTCCCACTGACTATCCAATTGTATCTTGAATTCGTACACTCCCTTTGAATTAACTATATTTTCTGGCAACGCGTTCCAACTGTATATTACCCTATTAAAGTAGTAGTTTTTCCTTAAAATCCGATTCAAATGTGTCTTATTCAATTTATACCCATGGCCCCTTGTTCTGTTATCCCTATTGAAATTTAAGCCCTCTGTGTCCCCTTGTTTTACAAACTTGAAAAGCTGAGTCAAATCCCCCCTCCTTCTTTTTCTTTCCAGTGTATACATGTTTAGCTTACTTAAACGTTCATTATAGTCGAAATTTGCTAGCCCCTTTATTATTTTTGTAGCTCTGTGCTGAACCCTTTCAATTGATTCTACGTCCTTTCTCATATAGGGAGCCCAGAATTGTACAGCATATTCTAGATGTGGTCTTACTAAGCCCTTATATAACGGCAAGATTATATTCTTATCCCTTGAAGTTACAGTCTTTTTAATATACCATTCATTTTAATATACCTCATATACCATATATTCATTTTGATTCATGCTGTTGTGTTGGTTACATCGTTTCTTGTTGAGTTATGCCTCGGAAAAAAGTTCGCATGCAATTTAAGCAAGTGGAAGAGTTTGACAGAGGCCGAGTATTTGGCCTCCGAGAAGGTAGATGGTCTGATCGACGGATTGCGCAACGTATTGGTTGTAGTGATGTTACTGTTGCACGCTGTTAGCAGCGGTGGATAGAACAAGGCACATGCCAGCGTCAACCAGTCTCAGGAAGGCCTGGAGAAACTGGATTGAGAGGATCGACGCGTTATAAGACGTGCGCGTACTGATCCAACAGCTACTGTTGCAGACATCCGACGGGAACTTCTCTCGATCATCCAATAAGTGATCGGACCCTGTGTCGACGACTTCACGACGTGGGACTAAACTCACGTAGACCGTTACGACGACTGCCTTTAACAGCATTGCATCGTTGGGTTGGTGTGGAAGTTTGGAGAGTGGGGTGCCCGCTCAGGTGTTGCTTCGCCATCTGACCGTGGCTCAAAATGACGAGGTGTTGTCCTCGGATATTTCCCTTAAGGGACTGATCCCGGACCGTCGTCAATAGCCCGTTGTGTTGCTCTAGTACGACGTTAACTAAAATTATCATTACCATTACCCGCTTCTATCTAGGTGGAGACGACAATCGAATCCGTGTGTGGAGGCAACGTGGTCAGCACCAAGACTCACGGTGTGTTGTGCAGCGTTACACGTCCAGAAGACTTGGTGTCATGGTATGGGGTTCAATTGCGTATGATGCCGAATCACCTTTGGTATTCGTTACGGCCTCTTTGGACTGCCGTGGGACTTCATAAAGAGCATGTATGACTCTCTACCAAGGCGCTTGGAAAGCTGCATTAGGAATAATGGCTGTCATAATGCGACATCCACAGCAAAACATCGATGTTCAACATTAAAACATCGATGTTGATAATACATCGCCCCAAAATCATCGATGTTTTTAAAATTCAGTGTATTTAAACTTTTTTCCCCATTTCTTATAACTGGTTTAGCAACTGGTGATGCGACATCGGCTCCAATACATCGATGTTTTTATTTTAAAAAAATCGATCTTTTGAAAACATCGACATGACGTCGCATCCCTACTTTTCAGACCCGTTACCCTTGGCCTCTTGGGTCTAAAAGTATGTTCAATTTGCTGATTATGAAAATTATGCTACTAAGTTATTTTTAAAATTTTTATAACGGTACTTTTTTCATTTAAAAATAAAACACGACACCGTAAAAACATCGACACGTATAAACATCGATGTTACAAAAACATCGACTTCAATACATCGATGTTTTGAAGACATTGCTGTCGCAACTCTTTATACGCAATACTGAATGATACCACTTTAAAAAAAAATTTAAACTTTTTTTAAAAGTTTGCATATTTCAGTCTTAAATTTTAATCATTTACTCATTCCTAAGCTCTTTACGAACCTTGTAAATTTCATAGCATTCTGACAATTCCTCGATGCAAATTTTTTTGTTGTCTTAGAATGTATAGTGATAGAATCAGACTTGATACTCCAACATGCTTAGGGGAAAATTACACTGATCTTAAAATGTTGTCTTGTCCAAAATTTAGTCGTTCTCCGTGTACATCCGGGCATTCTGTTTGAGTCCTGATATCGACTGGTCATCTCTAATATTTCGTTCTCGCAACATACAGTTATGCAACAGGTGTTGACCACGTTATCTGAACCTTGGTTCAAAATTACGAGGTGTTGGCCTCTTTTCTTTCCTCTAAGGATTGACGTTGATTCAACTGCCTACTATCAAATAAGGTGTCATAGCGCTTGATGAAAATGATCGAAACGAATTCTAAGTAGGAATACGACATCGATGTTTTATAAAAAAAACGTCGATGTATTTAATATCTATTTATTGGAGCCGATGTTTTTTGACATCGCTGTTTATACTTGTCGATGTTATTACGTTGTCGATGTTTTATTTTTGAATGAAAAAAGTACCATTATAAAAATTAAAAAAATAACCAAGAGCAGCATAATTTTCATAATCAGTAAATTTAACGTACTTTTAGACCAAAGTGGTCAAGGGTGAAGGGTCTGAAAAGTACTGATGCGACATCGATGTCGATGTTTTAATATTGTCGATATTTTAACATTGCCGATGTTTTTAACATTGTCGATGTTTTTACGTAGACGATGTTTTATTTTTGAATTAAAAAAAGCTTCATAGTAAATATTAAGAAACATAACCGCACAACTAAGTATTTGTCATCCGTCCCATCAGAAAGAGTTATTTTCCCCAACTGGTGTAAGAGTGAAGAAAGATGTCGCCTTAAGGTGGAGAAGGTTAACAAACTTCATTTTTTACAAACTGTAAATAACAAACATTAAGGCCTATTATAATTATAGGCCCCAATATTTTTATTTACAGAAAATAGAAAATAAGTTTGTTATGTTTACCCCCACCCATAAGTTGATAAATAATTTATCACTATCAATAATTATTTTGTTACGTACCTACCTAATTATACTTATTAGTTTGTAGTACCCATGTCAAATGTTTGTAAATATTATTTTCTTTCATATTATTCAATTTAAAAATAAAAGATTTGTTAATTGTTCTCATTAATTTTTTTGACTTTGTCTTGACAGTTAAAAAAAGTCTTACTTTTAATTAATAAACACGACAAATGAGAAATTAAATCTCCCTCCCCCCGACGAACATTTATGTTTGAGGTTGCTAAGGTAGTTTTAAGTAATATGGGGGGGGGGAATACACTGACGTTTTAAAACATCGATGTTTTGCTGTCGATGCCGCATCCTTAATACGAAGTTTTTTTTCGTACGTAGTTTAACGATAAATAATAAAAACTATTTACATTATTCTGATTGGTCGATTCAAACTACCTTTGTCAACACAGAACTAGACTAGAGAAAAAACATCCAGTGTTTCAATTTACAAGGCCCGTGTGAGAAAGAACTAGTAAAAATATCGAAACTTTAGGTAGGTATTTAATTAAAGTGGCACAAAATACAAACAATTCAAAATTTCACAAATAATATCAAGTTATACCGTTTAAATAATTTTTCCCGTTTAAGTGGCATTTTTTTCAGTGCAATAAATGCTTTAAAAAATATTTTTAGAAAGCCATTTGGGATTAATGAGAAGGTAATTACTATTATTTTTTGTCAATCAATAAAAAATGTATATTTTTGTGTTAGAGCGGTAATATTTTTTTTTGTGCCGCAGAATTTATTAATGTGATTATCTCATATCGCACCCCGGCAAGAAAAGTGACCCAACTGAATTCCAGAATCTGAGAAACTTCAACTTAAAGGATACAATAAAACTTACTAGCAAAATACCCGACCTTACTCGGTTTGAATTGGTTTACTCTAAATTGAAGAGGTAATCAAAATATATAATGACTTTCGTTTTTTGTAGAATAAAAATTTATTTGAATACCTTTCGCCATATTTATAGTTTTGACCACTTACTTTGGACACAAATCCTACACATGCATATCCATTCATGTAATACATTTCACATACATCGCACCCTTGCTGTATGACAAAGCTACAAAATGACGAAAGGTGATACTAAAGTTACTACTACAAAACGCGATTTTGAGTGAAATTTGGAATTCTCTTTCTTAAATTCTTTAGATGCTCAACACAATTAATAAAACTTACGATTTACGGCGAGTACTCTCGTACTGATAGTCGACAAAAGAACATATTTTTAGTTGGACACTCTTGCATTCGGTACGTGACGTAGTAAAAGTTTGCAATCTTCTCCTGTCATTATGACAACGAATTTTTTAATGTTTGAAAAGTTCTAGTTCGGATTTTTTAAACATTATTATTCTTTCAATAACGGCATTATTCTTTAAATAACGGCATTATTATTTCAATAATGGCATAACTACACTTAAAATGTAATGAAAATGTATTCTGACTTACCTGCCATTTTTAGGTCGAATACTTTGTGGTGATGTTGCGTGTGATAAGAAGGAAAACACATTTATTAAAATAATAAATATTTAAAACAGAAAACAGCGAAATAAAACAAAATTAAAGATGTCGGAAAAAATTGTTCTAAAGATATTAATTTGTGATTCATTTTTATCTCTTGATCTCACACAATTGCCACAACTTACAACTAAAAGAGCACAAAATTTAGAAATGTGAAATTAATTCAGAGCGAAAGAAACAGAAAATATCACTGCTTGAAAGGTCTTGTTCATTCTCGTTCACTGAAAAATATCGTCTGTCCCAAATATCCGGAAATCGTTTTCGTTGCGCAAAGAACAAAAATAAGACTCTAAATAAATAAAGTATCATAACTAAAATTCCCTAAAAAAAATAATAATAAATTTTTTTGAAGAATAATTACTTTTTTAGCAGTACTGGTAAAGCAATTGAAGTGGTCGTGATATTCAATAGACATTCCAATTTTTCCAAAACTACCAAATTATGGTTGATTTAAGTATACTTACTCGGGTATTTTAGCATGAAACTCAACTAAATATAAAATAAAGAAATGTTTAATATTGCATTCACTAAACTCATAGATAATGTATAAAATAAAACATACTGCAATCAAATATCTGGAATACAATTCATATGATGCCTGCACAAACACAAAATCGAACATAGAACAGAAAGACGGACAGACAGACTTTCGTAACCAATTCCACTCACTAAATGAAGATAAATACTCACTGTATGCAAATTTCCATGAAAATTTATTAAACCGTGTGTGACGTGTATAGGGCACATACAGACAGACAGACACCAAACGCGAAAAGGGCAGATTTGGCATCAGAAGGGTCCAAAACGGATAGAAAACTTGAAATGGGTCGAAAATATTGAATGTACAAAGAAACACTCCATTCTTATTTATTAAGATATTGAACTAGTATAAGCTTCTTTTAAATTTTAGGTAAATATTTTTGGTGGTAACTTCTATTATATTCTATGGAATAGTAATATAACACGTTGGAGCACCTCATACATGTTTTTCAATGACATAGTATCATAATTTTTATGTTTTGACTTGTGTCACTTTTTTAGACGAGGTACTATATGTGCCTGATATGGAAAAGGTCAAAACTCGTTCCGTCAGACAAACACGATAACACTGAACAAAAAACAAAGCGAGTGATTCTGATAAGTAAACCCCGATCTATTTAGAACTCGGGTAGGTAATTGGCAATTTTTAATCAAGTCGTATTAGAGAAACACAACGGGTTATTGACGACTGTCGGGGATCAATCTTTACTGGAAAGATCGTAGGACAACACCACGTTACTTTGAGCCACGGTCAGATACCGAGGCAACACCTGAGCTGGCACCCCACTCTCCAAACTTCCACACCCACCCGACGTGAGGACTTTCGGCCACCACAGATT
Source organism: Metellina segmentata (assembly GCA_947359465.1). Taxonomy (NCBI): domain Eukaryota; kingdom Metazoa; phylum Arthropoda; class Arachnida; order Araneae; family Tetragnathidae; genus Metellina; species Metellina segmentata. The sequence goes on from OX375874.1 coordinate 131,729,640, forward strand.
TAAGCTTCATCAGCCGTCTCCACACCATACGCTTACAAACATCCGCGCACAGACCCGCATTTGAACCAGGAATCTTCCGATCCAGAGGCTAACACCTTCACCACCACACCGGTGGGTCGGCTACAATTGGGGTAAGAGGGGAAATAACCGTTTGGCAAACCACACCACTCTTGTTAAAAATTAAATTGAACCCTTTCAATTCTTTTGGTCGGATCCTAATTTTTGTAAATAAATTCGGGCAAATCGTCGTATTGCTAAAAACAATTGCAGATTTGTGTAACACAAATGTGCATACCTGAAGACTAGAAATTCCCCGGACAAAGGATTCGATGGTTCCCGGTTCGATTCCGGGTGAGTGCATGGATGTTTGTAAGCGTATGGTGTAGAGGCGTCTGGTGCACCTTAAACCTGTCTTGGCCGAAAGTCCTTCCGTTGTGTTGTTTGTGGAAGTTTGAACAGTGGCGTGTCAGAGATAAAGTGTTGCATCGCCATCTGACCGTGGTTCAAATTGACGTGGTGTTGTCCTCGGATCTTTCCCCAAAGCTCCGGTTTCCTAAGAAAGCCTAGCCGTGATGGCGCTGTGAGTGACGTCAGTAAAACGTTGTTTATACTAACAGATGGTGTTGGTTTCCTAGAGAGCGTTGTTTGTGAGCGTAACGATAATTAACGGGGCCGCCATTTCCATGACTGTCGTCATAGCGCTCTCAAACAGTTGGGGAACGTTTTTCTGTTGTTGCGGCGAATAAAATTAGATGAAAATGAGTGCAAACGTGATTTGGACCATCGAAAAAGATGAAATCTTGATTGATTTTGTGAAGAATAATGACGCCTTGTACAATCTGAGGAGCAAGGACTATAGAAAAGCACACTTAAAACAAAACCCATGGAATTAAGTCGGAATTGTACTTGAAAAATCAGGTATGTATATGTTAATACTATATATTACTATTTAATATTTTTCTAGTTATTGCACGAACTTTTTTCACACGAATTTGATTTAACACGAATTCAAAATAAATATTTCATTCTCTTTTCACGCGATTCATTTTGATTTAACACGAGCGGGCCAAGCCAATTTCTAAGAAATCTTTTTGTTTGTCAGGTTTTATAACTAACGAACTTTTACAGGATCCTGTCCAAAATCAAAGCCAATTCTAATTCCAGAAGGCTTTACGTTACAACTATTTTTTATTACAAAAAAATATCGACGTTTCATAACGTGAAAATGAGTAAAATCCTGTGTGTAAAGCATATTTGTTTTGTTCATGAAGAATTTTTTTCATTTAAAATACACATTTCCATTATCTTTCATTTAATATCATTATCATATTATTATTATCGTATTATTATCATTATCATATTATTATTATCATATTATTACCATTATCATATTATCATTATCATATTATTATTATCATACTATTATCATTATCATATTATTATCATTATCATATTATTATTATCATATTATTATCACTATCATACATTTCATACTCAAAATACATATTACGTATCTATTTTATTGAAATAAAATAATAAACTTAAAACGAATATTTTAATATGTTTTTTAAAAATTATTATTATTCTTTCACGTAAAAGTAATAATCGCAATTAAGGGTTAATGTTGCACTGAATAATTATGTTGCCACTCAACAGCCCCTGGGCCGTTGAAGTAATTTTTAAATATTTCTCGAATTTGAGTGGGATTTATTCTGGTACGGATATTGTGTTCTGCCATAGGGATTAAATTTTCAGTGGGTAATGGAAGCGCATCATCAATAGGTTTATGACCTGGAGCAAGTACTTTTGCTTCCCGTAAAATGTTATATAATATTCAGGCACATAAATCCAATTGTCTGTAGTTTCTGGGGCAGTAGCAATAGGTAGGAAAAGAAACCTAAAGTAATCGCAGAAAATTCCGAAAGTATTTTCAGTTGTCCTTCGAGCTAGAGATAGTCGATAGTTATATACACTCTTTGATAGATCATGTAGAGATTGCTGTCTTGGGTATGGTTTCATTAAATTTTAGTGCAGAGCAAAAGCTTCATCTCCCACAATCACATGGGGTACAACATTATCCGTACCGGGTAGTGCTTTTGGTGCTGGTATATTGAATGTATTATTTTTTTATATTTTTCCCGATTTTGCTTTTTAGGTAGATACCAGCATCTCCTTCTCTACCATAGGAACCGACATCAATAGCAGTGAATTTGCACTCTGCATCAACAACGGCTAGCAAAACCATTGAGTACTCTTTATAGTTAAAATATAAGGATCCACTGTTTTTGGGAGCCTTTATCCTTATATGTTTTCCATCTATCGCTCCGACGCAGTTCGGAAAATTCCATTTTGAAGAAAATTGACTATTGATTTTTCTACTAAGTTAATTAAGACTAATGATAGTTAATCGTCTGTTGGGGAAGGCATGATTAACTTGAACATTCTTTTGATAATAGCCTCAGAAACTTCTCTTATTATTACGCTTATCCAGGAATGGCTTACTCGAGTACTGGCAAGTGATCTCCCGTGGCTAAATGCCTGAAATAAAATTCTCATTTTCAATTTTTGCAGGTGGTGACTGCTGTAAAAGATGGGCCTACGTAATGGATTATTATATTCGGCGTAGAGGAAAACCTGGAACTGGTTCAGGCGGAGAAGCAGCTAAGAATAGGTCTGGTCATTCTTGGATAGCATTCCTTCATCCCAAAGAAATACAATAACCAATGTTATAAACGAGAATGAAATCACGGAGGCTGATATTGAAGAAAACATTAGCCATATTAATGAAACACAAAGTATGACAGCAATAAATTGTAACGAAGATATTGATAAAGATGATAATAACAAAGAGGATGATAGGAAAGATGACGTTATGAGAAAAAGAAAAAATTAACACACTCTGAGGAACGATTGCAGCTACTGAAAGAAATAGCTCAGCGAAAAGCACTTCCTGCTCAAAATGAATTGGATGAAACAGATCTTTTCTTCAACTCGATGGCGAAAATTGTAAAAAAGCTTCCGCGGTATGAACAAGTTCAATTGAGGATGCAAATTTCGTCGTTGGTTGGTAATGCTGAATTAAAAAGTATTTCAAAACCAACGATTCATCATCAAGATCGAGCTCAACACCGAGCACTGCCATTCCAGAAACGGCAGTTTCCTCTGCAACTAATGAAACATTGAATGACAAATTTATTACGTTTCAGACACAAGCAGTGAAGCAGTGGGTATTTATTTTACACACTACATATAAATTTTTATATAGAATGGGCATTTCTTATTGGTGTACAATTTTTTATGAGGAAGAAAAACAGTGTAAATGTGACAAAGTATATTTTTCTGTGCGAATCTCTTAAATCCTGTCAATATGTTGATGTAAATCTTGTCTAACTGATACCCACCAATTTATGCTCTTTTAAAAAATCTATACATTTAATGAAATAAAGATCTGAATATCTTCTAAGAAAAATTTGCAATAAAATGTATAGGATAATTTTATTATGGTTATTTAATTTTTAAGCTCATTACATCAAGGGAAATTTCCCTGCAACCAGCAATACAGTATTTCCTTTGCTTGCATAAACCATATTGCCACCTACAGATTGTATAACATTGTTGCATTATAAAAGTAAGTAATTTTTAAAACAATTTCAAATTTGATTTTTAAAGTTTGTTATATATTTCTTACAATTTGATTTTAAAGGTTTATTATATATTTACAATTTGATTTTAAAGGAAAATTATATATTTCTTACAATTTGATTTTTAAGGTATATTATATATTTCGTACAAAATTTAGTGGTACAGTGTTATATATTTTTTGGGTGGTTATTTAAGAACTGGATAAATATCCACACATTTATATTTACCCTACCCACCGGGTATTTACTCGATTCATATCACTAACCACAAGCTTTCAATGATGTTTCCGAAGATTTACTTTCCGCCGGCAGCCTATCAAATTACTACTTTTACTTTAAATAAACATGGACACATTTTATATTATTATGAAACCTTGCATTGTTTGTGATTTATTGTACTTACCTCACAAATATGCATAACTTTTCTTCTGGGCTTATATGTTTTTTGTGACGATTGTACGGTTTGGAAGTTAAATCATCTCTGACGTGATTTAGTACATAATCAAACAATAACGGAGTTAATCGAAAGTATTGTCTGAATTTTTCGTCATTGCAATGCAGATGGCGAAGTACTAAAATTTGAAATGTATCCTCTGTAGCACGCGATTTTTATACATCCTACTCTCCTCCGAACGATACTTTTCATCTTCCGATGACTCCTCATCTTCCAAATACACTAATAATGCTACGTCGAAATCATCCATTCGCCACTGTATTCTGTGTGATTTTGTCCTAATTACCCGCCTAAGTTGACACCTGTGCTCTCTGGTGAAACGGCCGCCTTGTTACTTCCGCGTCAACATGACGTATCACGGCTGCTAAATAACGGCTCCCGCTTTCTTAGGAAACCGAAGCTTTAGAGGATTGATCCCGGACCGACGTCAGTAGCCCGTTATGTTGCTCTACTACGACGTTAATAAAAACAATTTACCAAAAATTCCCCGGACAAATATCAAGCATAAAGTAGGTGCGTAGGTATTTTAATGAACGTCGCACCGGAGCAACACAACGGGATATTGACGACGGTCCCAGATCAACCCCAAAGGGAAAGACACCGCGTAATTTTGAACCACTTTCGGACGACGAGGTCAGAACCTGAGCTGGTTCCACACTCTCCCAACTTCGACACCATGAGGACATTGGTGTCCACGATCGATTCAACGTGCACCAGCCCCCTTGTACACGACTTTCTTCGGTTCAATTGGAACTCGCAACCCTCCTGTGGCCAAACCGTCACCCTTCCAACCGAG